>CM038146.1:194554853-194919131 GCA_021437245.1 Aegilops speltoides | reverse complement strand
TCTTTCTATTTTCTCTTATGTTCTCTCATTGAGTTTTCATTTAAAAAAACTTCATCTAGGAATCTTTTTCATTTCTATTCTTACATCTTTGTGAATATCCTTCGGCTCGATCAATTCCTCGAAAATCATTCACAAATTCATTGCAAATCCTTTGAAACATTCCTTGCAAAGTGAGCTGAATTATTTTGTATTTCCTTGAATTAAACTCAAGGCCACCAATTTAAATATTTTGGTCTAACCGAAAAGGATCTACCCTAAGTCCCCGACTTTCGGACCCACCGATCCATCTTAATTCGTGTCACCGATTTATTTCTTCCAGATATCATCTTCTGCAGCTCCACTCAATGATTCTCTATGCATGTTCCTTTTTGCCTGTTGTGATTCTTAAGGATCCCACTTCTTTCTTTCCATCTTCCCCGACCTTCCTAGTTTGCTGTCCTTTTCGCACTTGATGTCAAAGGGGAGAAGACTTAGGGGAGAAGAGAAGATTTAGGGGAGAAGAAGAGCAATCTTACCTTAAGGGGGAGAGAATCACATCAAAGCTTTGCCGTGTTTTTCCTTATAAGAGAATTTCTTGCCATGTTTCACATTGGACATTACAATTGGCGTCATTCTCATTTGGCATCATTCTTTTGATTTTGCTCTTTCCATCAAACCCTTGATCCGAGAGAACTCAAAGGAGAGGAATCTTCACAATTGATATCTTATGGAAGGCAAAATCTCTCAGAGTTCATTGAAAATCTTTTAGTTTCGGAGACATGTTTGCTGATTCAAGCTTGTGCTAAATATGAGACACTCTTTATACATGTCATCCCTGGCTTGGTACTCTTGATGTTCTTGCAGTTGGTTGAAGAAATACTCTTGTGTTATCTAACCTTGTTTTCCCAAGTTTATCTCTTGGTACAATGCCAAGAAACCTCAAGGTAAGTATATGCACTTTGCGAATGTGCATGATGGTGACTTGCTTGTGAATACTTGTTTGCAAGAAATCACCATGCACATATGCATTATCACTCACTTCTTTTCATCTCGCTCGATGCATATAGCCAAGCTGCATGTAGCACATCTTGCTTCTCTCTCTTGTGTGCTTTTGGTAGTCCAAAACCATAATTTATGAAAATCTTGCACACTTGTAGGGGAGCCTGTGTACTACATGTTTGTCAAAGCTTTCGTGATAATTCTGTCTTTCTTTCAATAAGCTTTGATGTCTTGTTTAGTGTGTTGCCATCAATTACCAAAAGGGGAGATTGAAAGCACATTTGCTCCCCGGTGGTTTTGGTAATTAATGACAACATACTTTGTGGTTGGACTAATGCTTTTATCAAGTATGTTTCAGAAATTCAATCACATTGGCATGGCAAGGACTAAAGAAGTGGACCCTCAAAATGCTAAGGCAAGCATTGGCAAAAGCTCAAGACTCCATTTTGGTTTAGTGATCCAAGATCACATTGAGTCCATAGGAAAAGCCAATACTATTAAAAGGGATGAGGTTATGATGATGATCTGGTTGCTCAAGTGCTTAGTGATACATCTCCTAAACTATCAAGAACTTTCACCGCCATAGACACTCATAAGTAGTCTCGGTCCCACCGATATTCCAAACTCACCACACCGAGATGAACCACCTCACCATAAGCCAAACCCTAGTAAACTCGGATTTTCGATTCGAACTCGGTCTCACGAAACATGAGTTGCCAAGGTTTCAGAACCTTCGTCATCAAATCGGTGTCACCGAGATGATGAAGTCGGTCCCACCAAAGCGGCATGCTCTTATCATTGCACGAATCGGACTAACCGAGATTGTATATTCGGTCCCACCGAAAATCCTAACGCTCACATTATTTGAACTATCGGTCTCACCGAAGTTGTCCACTTCGGTCCCACCGAGATTGCTCAAATGTGTGTAATGGTTGGATTTTGTGTGGAGGCTATTTATACCCCTCCACCCCTCTTCATTCGTGGAGAGAGCCATCGAAAGAACTACCACTCCTACCTTACATTTCGAGAAGAGAACTACCTACCCTTGTGTTGAGATCAAGTTGCTCCACTCCCACCATATGAAGCTTGATCTCTAGCCTTCCCAAGTTGCTTTCCACTCAATCCTTTCTTCCACCACAGCCAAATCAGTGAGGAGAGTTGAGTGTTGGGGAGATTATCATTTGAAGCACAAGAGCAAGGAGTTCATCATCATCTACAACATCTATTACCTTTTGGAGGGTGGTGCCTCCTAGATTGGTTAGGTGTCGCTTGGGAGCCTCCGTCATCGAGATGTGGAGTTGAACCAAGAAGTTTGTAAGGGCAAGGAGATCGCCTACTCGTGAAGATCTACCCCGAGTAAGGCTAGTCCTCCGTGGGCGTAGGCCATGATGGAATAGACAAGGTTGCTTCTTCGTGGACCCTTCGTGGGTGGAGCCCTCCGTGGACTCGCGCAGCCATTACCCTCCGTGGGTTGAAGTCTCCATCAACGTGGAAGTACGATAGCACCACCTATCGGAACCACGAGAAAAATCATTGCGTCTCCAAATTGCGTTTGATCTTCTCCACTTCTCTTTACTACTTGTGCAATTTACTTTCCGCTGCCCATACTCTAGAATTGCATGTGTAGTGTGCTACTTGACTTGTGTGTTATGCAAAATCTGCCAAAATCTGTCCTTGATAAAAGACAGAATTTTTATCTTGTCGAGTAGTCCAATCACCCCCCTCTAGACACTCTCACCTTCTTCGATCCCTCAGACCCTCTGGTGAAGATTTCTTCCCCCGCTTTGAGGCCTTGTCCTCCGGATCTTCAGAAGCGGTCCTCTTCTCCCCCTGGGGTGAGGGATTCTCGATCCCCCCTTCCTTGAAAGCCTCCTTCTCGGAGGCAGTAGCTTCCTTGCTCCCCCCCCCTTCGCCTTCTTCAAAAGGCGCAGCCGCCATCATCTTGGTTAACACAGGATCCGCCGTGGTCTCAGGGAGGGGGGCCGGACACCTTATCAGCTTTGCTTTCGCTATCCACTCCTGTTCAAGGGACAACCCTTTAAAGGGCAAGTTTATGATAAATGTACGGATAGCGTGTCCGGGCATAGGACTACTTACTTGAGTATCCGGGTGATTGCAGCTCAGACCTGCGTCTTCGGTCAAGTCCGGACACATCTCTTGTGATCCGAAGAACAGTTTATACATCTCCACGGGCGTCGTGCCCATGAAGTGTTGGAGAGCTCATGGTCCCTCCGGATTGAATTCCCACAAAGCGGAGGGGCGACGCCAGGAGGCGTAGGCGCTGAATCAGCATGACCTGCGCCACTACAACCAGATTGATCTCCCTCTCTTGGAGGTCTCGAGTACGGCCCTGCAACAGAGGTACGTCCTTGGACGGCCCCCAGTCAAGCCCTTTGTTGACCCATGACGCCAGCCATTGTGGAGGACCTGAGCGAAAGGCAGGTGGCGCCACCCATCTGGTGCCCCTGGGAGCGGTGATGTAAAACCACTCCTGTTGCCACAAACCAAGCTCCTCATGAAAAGAGCCCTCGGGCCATGGAGTGTCAGCACTCTTGCTTATAACAGCCCCTCTGCACTCTACCTGCTGCCCCTTCATCATCTTCGGCTCCACATTGAAGGTCTTGAGCCACAATCCGAAGTGAGGGGTAATGCGGAGGAAGGCCTCGCACACAACAATGAACGATGAGATGTGGAGGATGGACTCCGGATCCAAGTCGTGGAATTCCAGCCCATAATAAAACATGAGCCCCCTCACGAAGGGGTCCGTCGGGAAGCGTAAACCCCGAAGGAAGTGAGACACGAACACCACGCTCTCACCAGGCTCGGGAGTAGGAATAACCTGCCCTTGGGCGGGCAGCCTATGTGAAATTTTGCCGGTTAGATACCTGGTGTCTCTCAGCTTTAGCACGTCTTCTTCCGTGATGGGAGAAGGCATCCACCGGCCTTGCAGGTCGGAGCCGGACATTGTTGAAGGTCCGAAGCACCTGAATTTGGAGCTTTGGGTGTTGGAACTCGAGGCGAGGGGCGGATTCGATTGAGATTGAAAGAAAGGAGCAGGCCTTCGTCTCGTTATAAAGAGGTTTAATACCAAGAGCCCTCCCTGCGGCCGTTTGGGACTCGCCTTCAATAGAGGGGGCGTGCCAACAGGCACGGTTGGGTTACCCATGCTCGTATTGATGAGAATCCCGGAATAAGGGGACACGATCTCTGCTTTGACAAGACATGCCAAGGAAACCGCTTCGCTAAACGCGCTGAGGGGGAACAGTAAAAATGATTCGAATAAAGGCTTGGCCGTGGTGTGATGTCACGCCACGAAATACGTCAGCAGATTGAACTTGTGTAAATATTATTCTCTCTATGGTGGTATGTGCAACTTATTTTGCAGAGCCAGACACTATCCTGGTGTTCAAAATCTTCTATGAAGTATTCGGAGGAGGAACCCGCCTTGCAATGCCGAAGACAATATATGCTACGGACTCGTCGTCATTGAAGCCTGGTTCAGGGCTACCGAGGGAGTCTGGACTAGGGGTGTCCGGATAGCGAACTATCATCTTTGGCCGACTCCAAGACTATGAAGATACAAGATTGAAGACTTCGTCCGTGTCCGGATGGGACTTTCCTTGGCGTGGAAGGCAAGCTTGGCGATACGGATATGTAGATCTCCTACCATTGTAACCGACTGTGTAACCCTAGCCCTCTCTAGTGTCTATATAAACCGGAGGATTTTAGTCCGTGGGGACTAACAACAATCATACCATAGGCTAGCTTCTAGGGTTTAGCCTCTCTGATCTCGTGGTAGATCTACTCTTGTACTACCCATATCATCAATATTAATCAAGCAGGAGTAGGGTTTTACCTCCACCGAGAGGGCCCAAACCTGGGTAAAAACATCGTGTCCCTTGTCTCCTGTTACCATCCGCCTAGACGCACAGTTCGGGACCCCCTACCCGAGATGCGCCGGTTTTGACACCGACAGGTATCTTTTTGCAAAATTCCCATTTGTTTCCTTCCTATCTGTTAGATATAAATCGGACGACCTATATTGCAAGAAAAAAAAGTATAGAGAAAAAAAGTAGACAGTAAAGGAAGTAGAGATAAATATTAAATATTAAATATTAAATAAATATAACCGTAGCGAAGAGAGTAGAGATAGCAGAGACATCGGGAAAGGATCGCGCGTGCGTGGGAAAAAGCGGCCGGGCGTGCGCTAGTTTTGGCGCGCGGCGTCCGGCGCGCTTTATAAAATCCAACGCCCTCCCACCGCTCTGTGCCTTGCCACCGCTCTGTGCCTCGCCATTGCTCTCTCCCCGCTCTTTTTCGCCTCGCCGCCGCCGCGCCACCATGCCGCCGCCGCTGAAACTTGGGGATACCGCGGCGTCGCTGCGTTCTCCGGCGGCTTCTCCGCTGAGATCCGGTTCTGCGGGATGCGCCTCGGCCTCGGCAATTTCGACACCGCCACCAAGGCCGCCCGCGCGTACGACGCGGCGGCGTGGCACCTCCGGTGGCCTCTTAGAACATTGAACTTCCCCAACGTGCCGACGCGGGAGCGGGCGCAGGAGCTCGCGCCTCTGCCGTGGCTTAGCACTGACGAGGATCGTCGCGACAACCGGAGGCGGGAGCACCGTCTCGGCATCGCCGAGATGGATGAGGAAGCCATTGCACTATGGCGCCAACACTTCCCACAGGACATCATCAATGAGCGCGAGTTATACGCGCAAAGGAGGGCGGAGAGGGATAAGAGGAGGGAGGAGCGAGCCGCCTATCGCGAGGATAAGCGTAGGCGAAAAGCGGACGCTCAATTCAACATGAGGATTGGAGCAGCGTTGCCCTGGGAATCCGATGACGATCGGTATCTTCACGCCTACAGTCAGACGTTGGAGGAGGACATCACCGAGGAGCAGTCGGACGACGAGGAGTACTTGAATTATCTTTTTTATCTATCTATGCTGAGAACTATCCTCTACTCTCTAGTATCTACTTCTCGATCTCAGCACTGTAAACGCTTTTTTAAAGCACCGCGCGTTGCGATTCTGTTGGAGATGCTCTAACATGGCAGACGAGTGCTTTAATGTTGCCCACAAGATGCGTGAGTATTACTAGTAGTATTTTTCTTGCCATGTTGAGATTTTAAAACCACGAGTGTGAACATGCAGAGGAGCAATGAAGACCAAACATGGGATATTCGGGACATCTTCAAGGAGCGTGGCAAGTTAAAGAGGAGCTGCACCGAACCTGTAAAACGAGCTTTGGTAAGTAACACCCTTTCAATTACTTTCGTTTAGCCTCGTGTTCTTCGATGTGTATATGTTGTAGTTTCTGTTTCTCTTAAGCGTGGTGTTCTTCGATGTGTAATAAGAAGAGTCTTAATCGTCCTAATGCTTTCGTTTTTAACTTGATGTAGGAAGTGGGTGTTCTCACCGTGTAGTCTATTTTTACATTTCTTTTCCTTTTGAATTCACTTCTCCGAGTTCTATTTATCTGTCTTCTACAAAATGGATCTAGGTTTCTCTGAGTATTAATCTAAAAAAGAAGTAACTTCATGTCAGGATGCAGTTCCTGCGAGGAGGGAAGTATGGTCAACCTTGAGATCATGTTTCCAAAATGAGGCTAGATTACACACAAGGTGCCAGTTCCCTAATGATGCTGGATTAGACACAAGGTGCAAATTCCCTGATGATCTTTGGATTACACACAAGCCGTGGAGTCGCGGATGTTCGTGTCCTCGTGGCATTAGTAAAGGCTGAAAGAAAGCGTCAGCAGCCCTTGAGAATGTAGCTGAGTTCTGAAGAAGCTTAAAAGAGCAATCGGATGCTCTCTTCACCCAAGCCAAAGAAGAGATGGAAGAAGCGAGAAATAAGCTAGCAGAGGCAGAGCAGGCTAGGCGTCTCTGCTATCTAAAACTGTTGTCAATACAAAATTTCCTTCATAATAGCTAGGTTCAAATGTTTATCCATCAAGATGCACATTGTGATGTACGTGCATCTACCGATGTGGAACAAAATGTTTTTTTGGGTCATGTAATAACAGCAATTACTTTCCAAACAATAACAGACGAAGCATTGGACATGGTATAGTTCATGCGCAAGCCCGACATTCCAAGTTCAACTTCCACATCAAACTCATGTTCACAGATATCTGCACATTCATACATAATGTCCACAACCATGATTCACTTCAAAGCCAAAAAAATGTGAGGAGAGTTATAAATAAAGAAAAACCTCTACTAGTTCCTGCTACCAGTGCGAGCACAACAAGTCAAGACCATGCGTAAATTAATTATATTTTAGTCATTTTTTGTGTTCTAAAATGCCTGCCGGCTCGCGGAAGGACGTGTTACCGGCACACGCGTGGATTCAATGAAGGCAGGCGGGGCAGTCGTAAGCTGGTTGCACACGGCGAGGAGGCGTGCTCAGCCGGGCCTTCAGCGAGTGCGGCCCTCTTGGCCCGCGCGCCGGTTCAATGCCTGCGCTATGAGAGGTCGTGTCCGTGTCAGAGCAATCACTCCCTCGAGTCCTTTTTGTTTGGGTATAACAAAATCTCGTTTTCCATTCACATTTTACAAGTAAAATTCATGGACAAACTTTGACCCAAAGTACGATGAGGACTAGTAAACCAGAATGGAGGTAGTAGTTTTTTTTTAATCAAAGAAAGGTTTCCCCTTCCGATTACTGAAAACCAGCATCTAAATCTAAACCATAGTATTTGCCCTAGAACTACCAGGTTCAACATCTCGTAACATAAACCCATACAACCATACGCCAAGGAGGTACGTAGTACTATGAATTCCATTTTTGCTCCATACCAATCGTTTTAAAAACTAATTACTACTTATAACGTGCCATTTAAAATCAGAACTCTTAACCCCGCTAAAAGAACGATATTTTAAATGTGGCTACTCGATCTATGGCAACTGGCGAGCCACCGCGCTCCAAGTCGTTCACTTGTGGTCCCGACCATCAACTCCTACAAAGGTGCTCCACCACGTACCCGGTACCCGCGAATGCAGCAATCGTGAACCTAGGGTTTTAGGGTTTATTTGTTAACGTCGCCTTTATGTAACACTCATGTGTGCGAGATAGCGAGAGGACGACTGCGTGCGTGCGCCTCTTCTCTTCGTATATGTACTCCACCGTTTGTCTGGTGTCCAAAAAATTGTAATAACTGCTAGCAATGTGCCAATGCATTGCCACACGATCAAAGTAGATTAATACATATTCATCGATTTGATAGAAAAAAGAGTCTAGTTTTGAAATACGTATATCACTAAAATTATGTTATGTTTCACTCAAAATATATTCCTTTGGCGGTTTTGATGAGATAAGGGAGGCATGTTGTTGGTTTCAAGATTCGAGAAGTGGTATATGTCTAATTTCTACTCTTACTAGCAAGATGCCCGTGAGTTGCACGGAACATCAAAATCTTGTGGGAGAAAAGGATGAACGAGGGAAGGCCTTATCTGCAAATGTGGTGAAGAGTGTGGGTAAATTGCCATATTTTCCTTCCTATCCATCAGATATAAATCGGACGACCTACATTGCAGGATGGCAGGACCACCATCATCACCAACTCTATTTTTTATCCCTACTCTTATAAAAAGCATTGTCGGTGATGATCGTGTGCATGCCATCCTGCAATATAGGTCGTCCGATCTATATCTGACGGATATGAAGGAAACTATGGCAATTTTGCAAAAAGATACCCACACCCCTCTCCACATTTGCAAATAAGGTCTTCCCTCGTTCATCCTTTTCCCCCACAAGATAAACTACTCATACAAATGCATCTTGGTGTTCCGTGCAACGCATGGGCATCTTGCTAGTTGTTGCAAAAAGCCCATGTGTGTGTGAGAGAGAGGGAGAGTGGAGGAGGACGGAGTGCATGTGTGACAAAGACACAAGTAGTGTGTGTGCGATAGGTATCAGCTTAAAATGAGGCGATAGTGTGTGTGTGCATGATCAAGAGGGCGTGTCTCAAGAAGGGAAGAAAAAGCTACATAGATACAAGGAGCGGGAGAGAGACATGTATGCGGTGGAAGCATGAGTGTGCGGGTGTATAAACCTATGTAGAGGCTAGCTAGTCGATAAATGTTTGTGAGAGAAATACGAGTCGGGGTGCGAAAGTGAGAGTTTTGTGTGTGTGAGAGAGAGACGGTAGTCGGGAAGGGGAGTGGAAGCAGGAGTTGTGTGTGTGTGTCTATGAGAGAGAGAGAGGAGACGGTAGTCGGGGTTGTCTGATCGGTGTCAGTCTGGGATGGAGACGAAAAGGAGACCGCAACAAATGTTGTGTCTACAGGGAGGAGAGAGAGAGAGAGAGAGAGAGAGAGAGAGAGTAATTTTAGTGGTATGAGTCATATGTAGAGACATATAGGGTGTGTGAGAGAATCCCATAGAGAGAAAGACAAAGTGAAAGACGAGTGGAGATTGTGTGTGTGTGTGGCGGTGAAAAAGAAAGCTTAGGTACCGAGTGATACCAGAGAACAGTAGAGACGTGAGAGATAATGAAAACCGTGTAATGTATAATGATAGGGAGAGTGTGACACTTCTCAAGGGAGACGTCGAGAGACCATGTTTGCGAGGATAGGAGAAACATGAAGTGAGCGTGCAGGTGAGCTGGAGAAAAGAGAGTGGAGTGAACAAAAAAGGGATTCAAATATTTGAATTCGAGATGATGATACATGTAATCCATACTCGAACCAAAATTGATCTATCAAACATGCATACTCATATGAATTCACGCACATCTATGTTATTTAATATGTAGATATTACTGATCCATACATTTTAGTAGAACATAATTTGGTCAACTTTTTTCGAATTCAACCTTAAGATTTCGAGATCGTTCTATTTGTAAATCATATTATACATATAAAGGAGAAGAATTCTTTGTTGTGCTTTTGAAAGTATATGTAAAAAAATGATGTATATAGAATGTAATTCCAATTGAAAATGGATCCCGCCCGAAAAAAATAGTAGAATACAAACGGGATTCGAATTGAGATGGCACGGTAAACGTGCACTCTGCAAAATTTGAACGAAGCGGGGAAAGTCGCAGTAACTGCTCGAAACCAAAATCTGCGAGATGGAAATCACTACTGCCTATCCCTACCGCGCAAAGCCTATCTGCTGGATTTCTATAGGTTTTGATAGGGGTAGGTTGGTAATTTCACCCAAACGTGACGTAACCGCCTCTCACCCGGATTCATACACGGTGGGCGCCAAAACACAGTGTGCCCTTGGCCGAAATCGACTCCCTCACCGATTCATATTCATACACGATGGGCGCCAAAAACAAACTCTCGTCGGCAAATATTCGGTGTATGCGAGATTAACGTCCTATCCCCAACCAACTAATGTTGTTGTGATGTAGTAGAAATTTGAAACGGGGGCTAAGTTTGTAAATTTCCTCGCATTTGAGACAAGCGCGCCCTGAATACATGGTTCCCCCCTTCCTCTCTACCTCCCTTTTCCCCATTCGTACTCCGTGGGCGCCAAAACACCCTCTCCACCCCCACCCTCCTCCGTCCGCTGCCGTCCGCCACCCCATCCACCGCCGTCCTCCTCCACCATGCCGGAGCTGATACCCCGATGCTGGCGTCCATTACAAGAGATCGACCTATCTCATCCACGCCTTCAGACCGGGATCCTTGCATCCCGTCCTCTCGCTTCATCCCCGCCGTCGTCCACCTTGCCGGCGCCGCTCCTACGACCGTCTCGTCCACCGTGCCCTGCTGCCACCGTCTACCCTCCTAGATCTGCTTCCACGCCGCTGACAGCCATCGCTACCGCAGCACCGTCAAATTCTCACCAGATGCGTACACGGTGCCGCACCAGAGGCGGTACTCTTTCGTATCTGCTCAACTTATTTATCGCATCAAGAAAATAGATCGCCACTGCTTTACTCTGATTTCTTGTCTTGGTTGGGAAGTTGCCTTTGTCCGGTTTGCACCTTCAGATCCGCCATGGCATGCTCAACACTATACTCCCAATGCTTATGGTTTTCCCCTTTTATATTCCACACTAGTTAAATCACAAGAGACTAAATTTCAAAATTGGGTCATCGATTTTTGAGCTCACGGAGTTCGCCGGTGCGATCCAAGGGGCTCGGGTGGTTGTGGGGCCTCACCGAACGAAGAAAACTCGACGCGGGTGGGGGGTGGGGGTGGCGGAGGAACAAAGGCGGTGGGGGCCGGTGGTCCGGCCGGCGGCCCGTGCGGTGTTTTGTATGGAAAGAATCAGAGACGAGGAAGAAGAAGGGTTAGGAGACGTAGGATCTTCATCCAACCGCCTGAAATGGTCGAGAGACAGCTGGGAGTTGCATTCTTAATGCGCTCTGGTTCATCATGTGTGGGTCTTCGCAAGAACCAACATTTTATTATCCAAAATCTGCTTGCTCTTCTTTACCATGTTCCTCTTCCGTTCTTCTTTAATATGTACTCTCTCCGTTCCTAAATACAAGTCTTTGTATAGATTACACCATGGACTACATATGGAGCAAAATGAGTGAATCTACACTCTAAAATGTATCTGAATACATCTGTATGTGATCCATAGTGGAAATCTCTACCAAGACTTATATTTTGGAACGGAGGGAGTATGCTAGTAGTACAGTATGTTCCTTGTACTGAAGATGAGCAGGGACATTTGCAGTGTAGAGGTCTATACGGTCGGTTGTGATGGACACTTTGAGCCTCTTTGATTAGTAGGATCTTGTAAACATAGGAATAGGATTTGTAGTGGCTTGCCCACTTGAATCCTATAAGAATAGCAAGGAAATGCGCGGAGTTGTGTCGCCTTTGAGAGTTATACTGATATTAACAGTACCGCACCTTTACTTGAAGAGAGCTAGTATCTGAAGCCTTTCTAGCCGTACCGACAATACTAGCACATATATTCCAGCAAGTTCCACTTTGCTGATTTTACTCTGATGCTTAAGGTTTTCCCGTTATATCTACACTATGATCTGTGTAGCTACTTTGTGTCGCACTAGCAGCAGTCCACTCTTGAAGCTAAACACTGCAATGACTTACAAAATTGGCACCAAGGCATTGAGTGCCATTCTGGATGCAATGAAACTCATACGCTCCCCACCTGTTGACTCTTGTTCAGAATATGATCCTAATGACTATTCTAACCTCGAGGAGTCAAAGGCAGATGGCCTGTCCTGTTCACCCATCAAGGTGCCTGTTCTAATTTGGCAATGTTTTATTGATTGCGGGTATCTTGCATATGTTGTCTTGCATTTCTTCTACTTTGTTGCACCCCCCATCTGCTTAGTTTACTCATCATATATGTTGAGATGCCATGCCCATCCATTATCAATACATATTCCATTTGTCATCATACCATGTTTTTTCACTCAAATGTTGTTCGTGTGCATCAGACATCAAAAGGAAGAGGGTGATTGCGAACTCAAGGAGCACCAAGCAAAGTCCTTGAAAAACATGGTGGTGCCGAGAAATCGAAAGACCCCACTTATATTGGCTGTACAATCGGTGATGACAAAAACGAGGACCGACTCAGCAGACTGTACCCATACTTCATCGCCACACCACTAGCCCCACCACAGGACCTGCACTCCGGCAAAAGGTATACCGATTTCATTTGCCATAGCACCAGTTGTACCACAGAAAAATCCCACTCCAGCAAAAAGTACAGCAAGTACACCGGCCGAAGACCTATCCCAACTGTAGAGACGACCTATTACTGCAGATTGGAAACCCATTCCATTTATTCCTAGTTTAAAAGACAATGCTTTCAATGTTGTTAGGGACTACGTGCATATATTCCCATCATGGGAAGATTATTGTGAAGACAAACACCATTTTCACATCTTCCTGTCCAACTTACGTGTAAGTGCTATTATTCATGGTTATTATTTTCCTGTTTTCTGCTGATTGAACACATCAATGATTTACATTACATTGTTGTAACTAGGCGAGGGTCAATCTGGATAGTCATGACGAGCAAAGCTTGCTTGTGCTTTTTAAGGAAGCATTGCAGCAGTATCGGTGTTACCTGAGGAAATCACACTTTGGTGGCAAATCTATAAACGAATTTTCGGTGAAGTCTCCTGTGTTAAATTTAGAAGACATTGAATGGAAAAACCTTGTTATGCACTGGTCTTGTTCCCAGGATGAGGTACTGTCTATGAAATCACATGACAATTTGAACTTCTACTTTTCCGCATGTGCCTTACGGATCTTGTTTGCAGAAAATCTGCTCGAAGAAGAATTCCGGTTTGAAAAGAACGATAGCATATCGCAAATATGCTGCCCGGTGCTTTGCTCTTGTTAGTACCTGTTGTCCTGTATCACTGTACTTGCATGCATACCTGGTTCATTATGTGACAGCAGTATGCATGATAGCTTGCTTATCAATTGTTCGCTCCAAATTATTTGATCTGTATGAATGGTTACATTAGTGTAGAATATATCCAATGCCAATGTTTTTTAGCTCTGCATTGTTCTTGTAAGTACATGTTGTCCTTTATCAGTGTACTTATAATGACAGGTAGTTGTTCATGTACCATCACTCTGCAGCTTATTTTCCTTTGTCCTCCATTTTCTACACATTAGATCTATATTTACTCTTACCATAAGGTTGGTACTGAAGAAGTTTAGCTGTGCATTGCTCTTGGATGTACCTTTTGCCTGTATCGCTGCACTTACATTTATAGCTACTTGGTTATGTAGCATCACTCTTCATCTTATCTTAAATATTCTCCATTTTTTTCGTATATTATCACATCTATATTTACTCTTAACAAAATGTAGAATAAAGGCAATGCTTATGAAGAAGATTCTGTGGTAAACTTCTTGAATTGCCCCCCCATCAGCATGGACAAGGCCTTTATAGAGCCTGTCTTCACCAATAATGTAAGTTTGTCCATCTCAAGCCTTCAAACTTTGTTGTATATATTTGGTTAGGCATGACTGCAACAGCTATTTATTTTTTGGTGTTTGCATCAAATTGCATGTTTAAAGTTTATTATGTAGTTCATAAACAAAAGTTTGTCCTTTCTCAATTTAAGTTTTCAGTTGTATAACCAAGTTCCTTATTCATACCATGTAAATAAACTATCTGAGCAAGTGATCTTCTTTTTGCCTTTGCATGTATGCTTCATTCTTCATCCGTAATCCGGTGGTGTGGTGAACCTACCCACTACAAAGACAATGTCATATTCTCGCAATGTCTTAACTATGAACAATGTCATATCATTGTACTACTCCCTCCGTCCGTAAATACTTGTCATTGAAATGGATGTATCTAGATGTATTTTAGTTCTAGACACATCCGTTTTGATGACAAGTAATTCGACGAGGAGTATTATTTAAACCGTCTCTTTATTTGCCAATCTGAAATGGGATAAATTGACAAAGACACTAACCATTGATACTTATGAGTTCTTGATCTGTAATCCAGTGGTGTCGTGAAGCTGCCAACTCCTTCACAATCTCATTTCCTGCCATGTCTTGACCTGAACAATACCATATTGTGTTAATGCAATTTTAAACTGTGTCACTTTATTCGTTAGTAAGAAATGTGATGAATTGTCAGCACTGATACTTTTATGTGCAAAACCTGTCATATGTCTGCTTGTTTATCTTTCAGAGTGAGGAAGATTTAAGTGTTGAACAAGCGCAGTCTCATCATCTTGCTCAGCTGCTTGCGCTGCAGCTCCCCAGCATGGCTAACCTTTCTTGAACTCTATTGAAGTGCTGTCGGTTTTGTATATTATTTTGTCGGCATGTTTATTTGCACTGGTGGCGATCTTTGATGCCCAGTGTATGTAGTCTGATGTCCGCTTGTGCTTTATTATCATAGTGGCGAACTTTGATGCCCATTGGATGTAATATGTTGTAATTTCCTTATTGTATAGTCTAGGTTTTTTCTTATTCACGATGCTGCAGTTATTTTACTGTATATTTATCCTGTCTTCGCAGTAAACCGGCCAAACCATAAAATTACGATACATAATCGGGCCGTCATGCAATCATGATGTAGGTTGGGCTGAAACGTGACGAACAGCTAACAGGCCGGCAGCAGCCCGAAATGAACCTCGGCCAATGATTGTGCGAATCAAATCACGAGCTTTTAACAAGCCAAAATTGTCTCGGTCCTTGTTTGGCCCAATCAGATATCGGCTGCGAGCAGGCCGGATGCAAACCGGGTCGTAGTTAGGCCCAACTATATGACGGGCATTTAACAGGCCAAAATTAATATAGGGCTGAAATGTTAAATGGGTCCTTAAGAGGCCAAAACTAATGTCAGGCCGAATTACTAAGTGGGCCTCTAGCAAGTGGGCCCAAAAGCATAGTGTCCAGTTGACGGGTCGAATCTGATATGGGCCATAATTGAGCCCATAGCCTTAAAGGGTCGTACCTGATCTGGGCCGTAATTTGGCCCAGAACGTGGTAGGCTTTTAACGGGCCGGATCTCATATGGGCCACTATTAGGCCCGGAACGTGGTAGGCCGTTAATGGACCGGATCAAATATGGGTCGGCATTTGGCCCAAAACATGGCAGCCAGTTAATGGGCCGGCCTACTAGGGTCCTCAAATTCTTGTGGGCCTATAGCTGGGCCGGCCCGTTAATGTCGGCGAAATCTCGTGGGCCTTTAGTCGGGCCGGCCCATTATGATCCGCAAGAATCTTGTGGGCCTTTACCTGGGCCATCCCATTATGGCACACAAAAATCTTGTAGGCCTTTACCTGGGCCGGCCCATTATGGCCCGCAAAATCTTGTGGGCCTTTAGCTGGGCCAGCCCATTATGGTCCGCAAAATCTTGTGGGCCTTTAGCTAGGCCAGCCCATTATGGTCCGCAAAATCTTGTGGGCCTTTAGTTGGGCCGGCCCATTTAAACTTGATGGGCCGGTCCACGTGTCAACATATCATAGGCGCGTCTCGCCGATTGGATGAGTGACACTGTGCGGTATGGACGACATGTGTCTCCTCCACCAATGATGATTTTACACGTGGAAAATCCCCATTGGTCGGGGCTGTTAATGGGTTATCGGATCCAAAACCCGACCCGATAGCTTAACGGCGTTCAGTTACGGTGGATGCCACGTGTCGGTCACCCTTGACGAAAGCACTTCTGTGACGCGTGATTTATCATCATGGAAGTGGACACTTCCGTGATGATAATTTTGGTAATGTCATGGAACACTTCTCTGACGACGCATGTGTATGACTATCTTGATTCTGTCATAAATTTGTCATGGATGTACATGCATGACAAAAAACGCGACCTACCGTGACAAACACGTATCATCACGGAAGTGTATTTTTTTGTAGTGAGCGAGTGTGGAATAATGATGGGTCGGTGTGCGGAATTATCCTAGGCAATTGTAAACAAGACCGGTAATCACCATTGCAATTTCATATGAGGGAGAGGCATAAGCTAACATACTTTCTCTTCTTGGATCATATGCACTATTGATTGGAACTCTAGCAAGCATCCGCAACTACAAAAGATCATTAAGGTAAAAACCAACCATAGCATTAACATATCAAGTCCCCTTTATCCCGTACACAACAACCCCCTTACTCGGGTTTATGCTTCTATCACTCAAGCAACCCACTCTAAGCGAATCATGAATGTATTATAACACCCTACAACGGGAATCCCTCACGCTTGCGCGACACGGAGGGCACAATAGGACAACACCAAAATAAAACATACAACTCATACCAATCTAGATCATCAATCAACCCAAAGACAAAAGATATCTACTCAAAACATCATAGGATGGCAAGGATCATAATATGTGGCATAAAGCACCATGTTAATGTAGGGATTACAGCGGGGCGCGGGAGAGTGGACCGCATAAAAGTGATGAGGATGGTGATGATGATGTTGATGTTGATGAAGACGATCACCGCGGCGATGATTCCCCTCCCGATGGCACTTCGGCGCCACCGAGAGAGAGGAGGAGAGGTTCTCCCCCTTGTGCTTCTTCATCCAAGGCCTCCCCCTGGATGGGGAGAGGTTCTCCCTCTGGTCCTTGGCCTTCATGGCGATGATGGCCCCTCTGGGATCCTCCTCCATGGCCTCCGGTGATGATGGCCCCCTCTGGCAGGGTGCCAGAGAGGGCCTAGATTGATTTCTCGTGGCTACAGAGGCTTGCGGCGGTGGAATTTCCGATCTAGGTTATTTTCTAAAGGTTTGGGCATTTATAGGAGAGGTTGGCGTCGAGAACAAGTTAGGGGGCCGCACCGAGAGTCCACGAGGCACACGGGAGCGCCCCAGGAGGGTGGGCGCGCCCTCCACCCTTGTGGGGCCCACGGGACTCCCCTTCGGTAACTCTTTGTTCCAGTATTTTCTATATTTTCCAGAAAAATCTCCGTTGATTTTCATCGCATTCCGAGAACTTTTATTTCTGCACAAAAACAACACCACGGTAGTTCTGCTGAAAACAGCGTCAGTCCGGGTTAGTCCTAACCAAATCATACCAAAATCATATAAAACTATTGTAAACATGGCATGAATACTTCATAAATTATAGATACGTTAGAGACGTATTAGCATCCCCAGGCTTAATTCTTGCTCGTCCTCGAGTAGAAAGAAATAATTTATGAAGTGTGAATGCTGGCAAGTGCTTAAATTTGATCAATGATAGTTTCAACCACTTTTTCTAGCATCATTATATATCATAACTGTAGCTCAACTCATAAAACTTCTCATGATCAAGTAACAAGTTATTCACATGTTAAAGTATAGATCATAAACTTTCTTGAAAACTAACAAACCGTGCTCTTAGTCATCAAACAATTGCAATTCATCTTATTTTCGGGAAGGGTCTATGTAAGAGCTTTGATTCACCAAACTCCACATACTCAACTATCGTTTAATCTTTCACAGTTGCTAACACTCATGTGATATTTATGGGTTCAAAGTTTTAACCGGACACAGAGAAAGATAGGGGCTTATAGTTTTCCTCCCAACCTTTTACCTCAACGGTAATGTAAACAATAATACTTTATGAAAACCTACATCCAAGTGGATATATATATATATATGTATATATATGTATATATATATATACACACAAAGTGCTTGCGAAAGGAAAAAGTGTAAAATGGAAAGGTGATGATCACCATGACTCTTGTATAAGGGTAGAATATAAAAAGTAAAATATAGGCCCTTCGCAGACGGAAGCATAGGTTGTCATACGCTTTTATGGTTCGATGCACAAAATCTTAATGCAAAAGAACGTCACTTTATATTGCCACTTGTGATAAAGACCTTTATTATGCAGTCTGTCACTTTTATTTATTCCCTATCACAAGTTCATATAAAGCTTATTTTCTTCACACTAATAGAACATACATATTTAGAGGGCAATTTTTATTGCTTGCACCGATGACAACTTACTTGAAGGATCTTACTAAATCCATAGGTAGGTACGGTGGACTCACATGCCAAAACTGGTTTAAGGGATGTTTGGAAGCACAAGTAGTATTTCTACTTGGTGCAAAGAATTTGGCTAGCATGAGAGGGAAAGGCAAGCTCAACATGTTGGAAGATCCAAGACAGTATAACGTTTCGGATATAGGAAAACATAACCCATTAAGTTGTCTTCATTGTCCAACATCAACCTTTTAGCATGTCATATTTTAATGAGTGCTCACAATTACAAAAGATGTCCAAGATAGTATATTTATATGTGAAATTTCTCTTCCTTTAATATTCTTTCATGAATTGTTCAAGTGACCAACTGCGTTTGCTAACTTTCAATAAGTTTACTACCTATAATTATTATGTGTGAAGTCATTACTCCCCATGTTATAAGCATATGAAACATATATATAAATTCAGATTTATGATATTCAATTCATTCAACCATTGACTCATAGGATATACGTGATGCACGTGAGTAAATGACAAACTACTCCAAAAGATATAAGTGAAGAACACTGAGTAGTCAAATAGTTAACTAGCCAAGGGAGGATTATTTTTCATTCAAGATTTCAGATCCAATTATTTTATTCAAACATCAAGTAAAATTGAAAATATGGTCCAAGGAAAACACATATCATGTGACGAATAAAAATATAGCTCTGAGTAAGGTATACCAATAGTTTTGACGACGAAAGAGGGGATGCCTTCCGGGGCATCCCCAAGCTTAGGCGCTTGAGTCTTCTTTGAGTATTACCTTGGGGTGCCTTGGGCATTCCCAATCTTAGTGTCTTTCCACTCCTTATTCTCCTCATACCGATATCTCACTCAAAACTTGAAAACTTCAATCACACAAAACTTAACGGAACTTCGTGAGATGGGTTAGTATGATAGAGTAAATCATTCACTTTGGTACTATAAAAGACAAGATTCATAATTGTTCTCACACAATGCCTACTGTACCATATCATTTCTACAATTTATATTGAGCAATATAAGCCATAGAAACTTGAAAACAAGCAAACTATGCAATGAAAACAGAATCTGTCAGAAACAAAACAGTCTGTAATGATTTGAACAGAATTCATACGTATGCTACTCCAAAAATTATGAAATAAATTGGTGGACGTGATAAATTTGTCTATTAATCTTTTTCGAAAAGAATCAACTAAAAATAACTCATCTGTAAAAAATGAAAGCTAATCTCGTGAGTGCAAAGTTTCTGTTTTTTTACAGCAAGATCACATTAACTTTCACCCAAGTCTTCCCAAACGTCTTACTTGGCACTTTATTGAAACAAAAGCTCTAAAACATTATTACTAAAGTAGCTTAATCATGTGAATGCTCAAAAACAGTAAGGGTAAATATTGGGTTGTCTCCCAACAAACGCTTTCTTTAATGCCTTTTAGCTAGGCATGATGATTTCAATGATGCTCACATCAAAGATAAGAATTGAACCATAAAGAGAGCATCATGAAGAATATGACTAGCAAATTTAAATCTAACCCAATTCCTATGCCTAGGGCTTTTGTGAGCACACAATTTATAGGAACAAGAATCAACTAGCATAGGAAGGCAAAACATTTATAACTTTCAAAACTTTAAGCACATAGAGAGGAAACTTGATATTATTGCAACTCCTACAAGCATGTATTCCTCCCTCATAATAATTTTTGGTAGCATCATGAACGAGTTCAACAATATAACCATCACATAAAGCATTATTTTCATGATCTACAAGCATAGAAAATTTTCTACACTCCACATAAGCAAAATTCTTCTCATTCGGAATAGTGGGAGCAAACTCAATAAAATAACTATCATGCGAGGCATAATCCAATTGAAAATTAAAATCATGATGACAGTTCCATGGTTAACCTTATTCTTTATAGCATACTTGTCGTCACAATAATCATCATAGATAGCTTCTTTGTTCTCATAATCAATTGGAACCTCTTCCGAAATAGTGGAATCATTACTAACTAAAGTCAAGACCTCTCCAAATCCACTTTCATAAATATCACACTAAGATTCAACACCCTCCAAAATAGTGGGATCACTAATTCCTAAAGTTGACACTCTTCCAAACCCACTTTTGATAATAGTCTTATTCATACTCCAAAAGATATAAGTGAAGTTCATGGAGCATTCTACAATTGATATAGATTAACCAATATCATAGCTCAAAATATATAAGTGAAGCACAAAGAGCATTCTATAAGATCATACTCAAATGATATAAGTGAAGCACATGAAGCATTCTATAAATCAATGAAGGTCTATCCCATACTAGCATGGTTCTTAAATAAAAAGAAAAACACAAAGGACACAAATCATGTGAACAAAACAAAAACTGTGGTATACCGATAATTGTCGAAGAAGAAAGATGGGATGCCAACCGGGCATCCCCAAGCTTAGATGCTTGAGTATTCTTGAAATATTTACTTGGGGTGCCTTGGGCATCCCCAAGATTGAACTCTTGCCTCTCTTTATTCTTCTCACATCAGTAACTCCTCGTTCTTCGAACACTTCATCCACACAAAAACTTAACAAAAACTTTGTGAGATCCGTTAGTATAACAAAGCAAATCACTACCTTTAGGTACTGTTGCAAACTCATTCCAATTTCATCTTAGCATTATATCTACTGTATTCCAACTTTACCATGGTTCATACCCCCCGATACTACCCATAGATTCATCAAAATAAGCGAACAACACATAGAAAACATAATCTGTCAAAAACAGGATAGTCTGTAGTAATCTGGAAATTTCGTATACTTCTATAACTCCAAAAATTCTAAAAAATATGACAATTTAAACAAATTGTACAGAAGTAATGTGCAAAAAGTTTCAGAGCCATTTGACTTTCCAGTAAAAAAATGTAAATTCACGCCACTGACCAAAGTTTTGTTTTTTGTCTTGCACATAGTAAACAAGCAATCTAATCATCCTAAAACCAAAGATTGGCACATTATTTTTATAATACAATGGATATGTACAAGGGGATAATTATTTTCAGAGAAACTTCCATGAAAAATTCTACATTGTATCCATGAGCATGAACACAAGTGTTCAAGGTCGACCCTCACTTCTCCAATGCATAACTTTCCAATCACTTCTCTTTTTGAAAAAACTTTTAGGGCATATGAGGCAAGCGAATCTTTTTGTATCTTTATTCTTTTAATTTTTTTGTATGTTTCACCCACAACTAAACAGAAATGAAAGGGAAAACAAAATCTACTTAGTGAAGAAAGCAAACAAGCATACACGAAAATATCAACCCCACGCTATTGCTCCCCGGCAATGGCGCCAGAAAAGAGCTTGATAATCCCCAAGTGCAGGGAATCATCATAGCAATTTACAAAGGTGGAAGTGATAAGGATGGAGTGTCGAACCCTCAAGGAGCTAAAGGTAAGATCAATATTCTCTCAAGTCCTATCTGCCACTGATACGACTCTACGTACACCGAACGTTTGCTTCCAACTAGAAACGAGAAATAAAACTACGTTGTGGGTATGAAGAGGATAACTTTGCATGATATCGGAGAGCTAAAATATTAAAGTAGGTGTTTTTATCATAAAGTTAGAATATATTACTAGATATTATAAATAGCGCGTGTGAAATAATGATGGGTCGGTGGGCGGAATTATCCTAGGCAATTGTTAACAAGACCGGTAATCACTATTGCAATTTCATATGAGGGAGAGGCATAAGCTAACATACTTTCTATTCTTGGATCATATGCACTTATGATTGGAACTCTAGAAAGCATCCGCAACTACTAAAGATCATTAAGGTAAAACCCAACCATAGCATTAACATATCAAGTCCCCTTTATCCCATACGCAACAACCCCCTTACTCGGGTTTATGCTTCTGTCACTCAAGCAACCCACTATAAGCGAATCATGAACGTATTGCAACACCCTACAACGGGAATCCCTCACGCTTGCGCGACACGGAGGGCACAATAGGACAGCACCAAAATAAAACATATAACTCATACCAATCTAGATCATCAATCAACCCAAAGATAAAAGATCTCTACTCAAAACATCAGAGGATGGCAACACATCATTGGATCATAATATGTGGCATAAAGCACCATGTTCAAGTAGGGATTACAGCGGGGTGCGGGAGGGTGGCCGCATAAAAGAGATGAGGATGGTGATGATGATGGTGATGTTGATGAAGACGATCACTACGGCGATGATTCCCCTCCCGATGGCACTCCGGCGCCACCGAAAGAGAGGAGGAGAGGTTCTCCCCCTTGTGCTTCTTCCTCCATGGCCTCCCCCTGGATGGGGAGAGGTTCTCCCTCTGGTCCTTGGCCTTCATGGTGATGATGGCCCCTCCGGGATCCCCCTTGATTAACCACAAGTGTAGGGGATCTATTGTAGTCCTTTCGATAAGTAAGAGTGTCAAACCCAACAAGGAGCAGAAGGAAATGACAAGCGGTTTTCAGTAAGGTATTCTCTGCAAGCACTGAAATTATCGATAACAGATAGTTTTGTGATAAGGTAATTCGTAACGGGTAACAAGTAACAAAAGTAAATAAGGTGCAACATGGTGGCCCAATCCTTTTTGTAGCAAAGGACAAGCTTGGACAAATTCTTATATGAAGGAAAACGCTCCCGAGGACACATGGGAATTATCATCAAGCTAGTTTTCATCACGCTCATATGATTCATGTTCGTTACTTTGATAATTTGATATGTGGGTGGACCGGTGCTTGGGTATTGCCCTTTCTTGGACAAGCATCCCACTTATGATTAACCCCAATTGCAAGCATCTGCAACTACAAAAGAAGTATTAAGGTAAACCTAACCATAGCATGAAACATATGGATCAAAATCAGCCCCTTACGAAGCAACTCATAAACTAGGGTTTAAGCTTCTCTTACTCTAGCAACCCTCATCTACTTATTAATTACTTCCCAATGCCTTCCTCTAGGCCCAAACAATGGTGAAGTGTCATGTGGTCGACATTCACATAACACCACTAGAGGAGAGACAACATACATCTCATCAAAATATCGAACGAATACCAAATTCACATGACTACTTACAGCAAGACTTCTCCCATGTCCTCAGGAACAAACATAACTACTCACAAATAATATTCATGTTCATAATCAGAGGGGTATTAATATGCATATAGGATCTGAACATATGATCTTCCACCGGATAAACCAACTAGCATCAACTACAAGGAGTAATCAACACTACTAGCAACCTAAAGGTCCAATTTGAGGTTTTGAGACAAAAATTGAATACAAGAGATGAACTAGGGTTTGAGAGGAGATGGTGTTGGTGAAGATGTTGATGGAGATTGACCCCCTCCCGATGAGAGGTGATGTCTACTACATAACCTTCTTCTTTTAGACATTGTTGGGCCCGCAAGTGCACAGGTTTGTAGGACAGTAGCAAATTTCCCTCAAGTGGATGACCTAAGGTTTATCAATCCGTGGGAGGCGTAGGATGAAGATGGTCTCTCTCAAACAACCCTGCAACCAAATAACAAAAAGTCTCTTGTGTCCCCAACACACCCAATACAATGGTAAATTGTATAGGTGCACTAGTTCGGCGAAGAGATGGTGATACAAGTGCAATATGGATGGTAGATATAGGTATTTGTAATATGAAATAATAAAAACAGCAAGGTAACTAAAGATAAAAGTGAGCGTAAACGGTATTGCAATGATAGGAAACAAGGCCTAGGGTTCATACTTTCACTAGTGCAAGTTCTCTCAACAATAATAACATAGATAGATAATATAACAAGCCCTCAACATGCAACAAAGAGTCACTCCAAAGCCACTAATAGCGGAGAACAAACATAGAGATTACGGTAGGGTACAAACCACCTCAAAGTTATTCTTTCGGATCAATCCATAAAAGAGTTCGTACTAGAATAACACCTTAAGATACAAATCAACCAAAACCCTAATGTCACCTAGATACTCCATTGTCACCTCAAGTATCCGTGGGCATGATTATACGATATGCATCACACAATCTCAGATTCATCCAACCAACATAAAAGTACTTCAAAGAGTGCCCCAAAGTTTCTATCGGAGAGTCAAGAATGTGTGCCAACCCCTATGCATAGGTTCCCAATGTCACAAAACCCGCAAGTTGATCACCAAAACATACATCAAGTGGCACATGATATCCCATTGTCACCACAGACAATCACGGCAAGACATACATCAAGTGTTCTCATAAAAGACTCAATCCGATAAGATACCTTCAAAGGGGAAACTCAATTCATCACAAGAGAGTAGAGGGGGAGAAACATCATAAGATCCAACTACAATAGCAAAGCTCAGGGTACATCAAGATCGTGCCATAGATGGAACACGAGAGAGAGAGAGAGAGAGATCAAACACATAGCTACTGGTACATACCCTCAGCCCCGAGGGCGAACTACTCCCTCCTCATCATGGATAGCGCCGGGATGATGAAGATGGCCTCCGGTGGAGGATCCCCCCTTCGGCAGGGTGCCGGGAAGGGCTCCCGAAAGGTTTTTGGTGGCTACAGAGGCTTGCGGCGGCGGAACTCCCGATCTATCTTCTGTTCTGGAAGTTTTAGGGTGCGTAGGTATATATGGGTGCAGGGGGTACGTCGGTGGAGCTACGGGGGCCCCACGAGGCAGGTGGCGCGCCCGGGGGGTAGGCGCGCCCCCCACCCTCGTGAGCACCTCCCGTATCTCCTGACGTGCACTCCAAGTCCATCGGGTGGCTTTCCTTCCAAAAATAACTTCTCCAGTTGATTTCGGTTCGTTTTGACTTCGTCTGATATTCCTTTTCCTTGAAACACTGAAATAGGCATAAAACAGCAAAACTGGGTTGGGCCTCCGGTTAATAGGTTAGTCCCAAAAATAATATAAAAGTGGATAATAAAGCCTAATATTGCCTAAAACAGTAGTTAAAGTAGCATGGAGCAATCAAAAATTATAGATACGTTGGAGATGTATCAAGCATCCCCAAGCTTAATTCCTGCTCGTCCTCGAGTAGGTAAATGATAAAAAAGAATTTTTGATGCGGAGTCATACTTTGGCATAATTTCAATGTAATTCTTCTTACTTGTGATATGAATATTCAGATCCGAAAGATTCAAGACAAAAGTTCATATTGACATAAAAATAATAATACTTCTAGCATACTAATCAAAGCAATCATGTCTTCTCAAAATAACATGGCCAAAGAAAGTTATCCCTACAAAATCATATAGTATGGCTATGCTCCATCTTCCCCACACAAAATATTTAAATCATGCACAACCCCGATGGCAAGCCAAGCAATTGTTTCATAGTTTAACATTTTCAAAACTTTTTCAATCTTCACGCAATACATGAGCGTGAGCCATGGATATAGCACTATGTGGAATAGAATGGTGGTTGTGGAGAAGACAAAAAAAGAGGGAAGATAGTCTCACATCTACTAGGCATATCAAAGGGCTATGGAGATGCCCATCAATAGATATCAATGTGAGTGAGTAGGGATTGCCATGCAACGGATGCACTAGAGCTATAAGTATATGAAAGCTCAACAAAAGAAACTAAGTGGGTGTGCATCCAACTCGCTTGCTCAGGAAGACCTAGGGCATTATGAGGAAGCCCATCATTGGAATATACAAGCCAAGTTCTATAATGAAAAATTCCCACTAGTATATAAAAGTGACAAAATGAGAGACTCTCCATCATGAAGATCTTGGTGCTAGTTTGAAGCACAAGTGTGGTAAAAGGATAGTAGCATTGTCCCTTCTCTCTTTTTCTCTCACTTTTTTTATTTGGGCCTTTTCTATCCTTTTTTTATGGCCTCTTTTTTTTATTTGGGCTTCTTTGGCCTCTTTTTATATTTTTTTTCGTCCAGAGTCTCATCCCGACTTGTGGGGGAATCATAGTCTCCATCATCCTGTCCTCACTTGGGACAATGCTCTAAAAATGATGATCATCACACTTTTATTTTTCTTACAACTCAATAATTACAACTCAATACTTAGAACAAAGTATAACTCTATATGAATGCCTCCGGCGGTATACCGGGATATGCAATGAATCATGAGTGACATGTATGAAAGAATTATGAATGGTGGCTTTGCCACAAATACGATGTCAACTACATGATCATGCTAGCAATATGACAATGATGGAGCGTGTCATAATAAATGGAACAGTGGAAAGTTGCATGGCACTATATCTCGGAATGGCTATGGAAATGCCATGATAGGTAGGTATGGTGGCTGTTTTGAGGAAGGTATATGGTGGGTGTATGATACCGGCGAAAAGTGCGCGGTATTAGAGAGGCTAGCAAAGGTGGAAGGATGGGAAAAAGTGCGTATAATCCATGGACTCAACATTAGTCATAAAGAACTCATATACTTATTGCAAAAATCTAGAAGTTATCAAAGCAAAGTATTACGCGCATGCTCCTAGGGGGATAGATTGGTAGGAAAAGACCATCGCTCGTCCCCGACCGCCACTCATAAGGAAGACAATCAATAAATAAATCATGCTCCGAGTTCATCACATAACGGTTCACCATACGTGCATGCTACGGGAATCACAAAGTTTAACACAAGTATTCTTTGAATTCACAACTACTTAACTAGCATGACTCTAATATCACCATCTTCATATCTCAAAACAATTATCAAGCATCAAACTTATCTTAGTATTCAACGCACTCAAAAGAAAGTTTCACATATCTTGAACACCAAGTATATTAACATTAAGCGAATTACCATGCTATTAACAACTCTCAAAATAATCTAAGTGAACCATGAGAGATCAATAGTTTCTTTAAAACAAATCCACCACCGTGCTCTAAAAGATCTAAGTGAAGCACTAGAGCAAAAATTATCACGCTTAAAAGGTATAAGTGAAGCACTATGAGCAAAACTACTCCGAAAGATATAAGTGAAGGTCAATGAGTAGCTAAATAATTATGCAACTATGCGAAGACACTCACTCATTTAATAATTTCAGATCTTGATACTTTATTCAAACAGCAAGCAAAGCTAAAGAAAACTACATTGAAAGGATAGCACAACTCATGTGAAGAAGCAAAAACTTAGGCTCAACAGATACTAACCGATAGTTGTTGAAGAAGAAAGGTGGGATGCCTACCGGGGCATCCCCAAGCTTAGATGCTTGAGACTTCTTGAAATATTATCTTGGGGTGCCTTGGGCATCCCCAATCTTGAGCTTTTATGTCTCCTTAATTCCTCTCATATCATGGTTTCTCTCTTTATCAAAAGCTTCATTCACAACAAACTCAACAAGAACTCGTGAGATAGGTTAGTATAAACCAACGCAAAACCTTATCATTTTCTACTGTAAAAAATCACTAACATTATTATTCAACATTGCATACTAAATGCCTCCGCATATTTAAAACTCCTATCCTCAAATAGAATCATTAAACAAGCAAGCATATGCAAACAATGCAACCATAACAGCAATCTGCCAAAATAGTACAGTCTGTAAAGAATGCAAGAGTAACAGTACTTACCTTACTCCAAAAATTATGAACTAAAATTCCCACTGTAATAAATTTATCAGAGCTCATTATGCAAAAGGTTTCAACATTATATCATGCTCTTACTTTTCTAGGAAATTTTTGCAACAGCGGTAAACTTTCTGTTTTTCAAACAGCAACATGTATACTAGCAAAATAAGCATGGCAAAGGCTATCCTTGACTTCTTTGTTGAAACTAAAGATGCAAAACATTAATCTAAATAACAGCAAGCAAATACTAACAAAAGAAAATGATGCTCCAAGCAAAACACATATCATGTGGTGAATAAAAATATAGCT
This sequence comes from Aegilops speltoides, assembly GCA_021437245.1. Taxonomy (NCBI): domain Eukaryota; kingdom Viridiplantae; phylum Streptophyta; class Magnoliopsida; order Poales; family Poaceae; genus Aegilops; species Aegilops speltoides. Next base: position 194,890,930 of record CM038146.1, on the reverse strand, counting down.
CCAAGTAAAGTTACCGATGAACAAAGACGAAAGAGGGGATGCCTTCCGGGGCATCCCCAAGCTTAGGATCTTGGTTGTCCTTGAATATTAACTTGGGGTGCCTTGGGAATCCCCAAGATTAGGCTCTTGCCACTCCTTATTCCATAGTCCATCGAATCTTTACCCAAAACTTGAAAACTTCACAACACAAAACTCAACAGGAAATCTTATAAGCTCCGTTAGTGAAAGAAAACAAAACCACCACATTGGTACTGTAATTAACTCATTCTAAATCATATTGTTGTAATATCTACTGTACTACAACTTATCTATGGTTCATACCCTCCGATACTACTCATAGATTCATCAAAATAAGCAAACAACACATAGAAAACAGAATCTGTCAAAAACAGAACAGTCTGTAGTAATCTGTATCAAACGTATACTTCTAGAAATCCAAAAATCCTACCAAATTAGGAAGTCCTAAGAAATTCGTGTAACAATCCATAGCAAAAATAATCAGATCAGAAGCACGTTTATGTGAAATAACAAAACTAATTTACTGGGTGCAAAAGTTTCTGATTTTCAGCAGGATCAACACAACTATCACCGTAAGCCATCCTAAAGGTCTTACTTGGCACTTTATTGAAACAAAAGCTACAAAACATGATTACTACAGTAGAATAATCATGTGAACACACAAAAACAGTAAGGATAAGTATTGGGTTGTCTCCCAACAAGCGCTTTTCTTTAATGCCTTTCTAGCTAGGCATGATGATGACAATGATGCTCACATAAAAGATAAGAATTGAAATATAAGGGGAGCATCATGAAGCATATGCCCAGCACTTTTAAGTCTAACCCACTTCCTATGCATAGGGATTTTGTGAGCAAACAACTTATGGGAACAATAATCAACAAGCATAGGAAGGCTAAACAAGCATAACTTCAAAAAATTAAGCACATAGAGAGGAAACTTGACATTATTGCAATTCCTACAAGCATATGTTCCTCTCTCATAATAATTTTCAGTAGCATCATGAATGAATTCAACAATATAACCAGCACCTAAAGCATTCTTTTCATGATCTACTTGCAAGGAAAATTTACTACTCTCCACATAAGCAAACTTCTTCTTTATAGCATACGTATCATCACAATAATCATCATAAATAGGAGGCATGCTTTCATCATAGTAAATTTGCTCATCAAAGCCTGGGGGACAAAAAAATCATCTTCATCAAACATAGCTTCCCCAAGCTGTGGCTTTGCATATCATTAGCATCATGGATATTCAAGGAATTCATACTAACAACATTGCAATCATGCTCATCATTCACATATTTTATGCCAAGAATTCTATGTAATTCTTCTTCTAGTACTTGAGCACAATTTTCTTTTCCATCATACTCACGAAATATATTAAAAAGGTGAAGCGTATGAGACAAACTCAATTCCATTTTTTTGTAATTTTATTTTATAGACTAACTAGTGCTAAAACAAGAAACAAAAAGATTCGACTGCAATATGTAAAGATATACCTTCACTTACCTAGCCTCCCCCGCAACGGCGCCAGAAAAGAGCTTGATGTCTACTACACAACCTTCTTCTTGTAGACGTTGTTGGGCCTACAAGTGCATAGGTTTGTAGGACAGTAGCAAATTTCCCTCAAGTGGATGACCTAAGGTTTATCAATCCGTGGGAGGCGTAGGATGAAGATGGTCTCTCTCAAACAACCCTGCAACCAAATAACAAAAAGTCTCTTGTGTCCCCAACACACCCAATATAATGGTAAATTGTATAGGTGCACTAGTTCGGTGAAGAGATAGTGATACAAGTGCAATATGGATGGTATATATAGGTATTTGTAATCTGAAATAATAAAAACAGCAAGGTAACTAAAGATAAAAGTGAGCATAAACGGTATTGCAATGATAGGAAACAAGGCCTAGGGTTCATACTTTCACTAGTGCAAGTTCTCTCAACAATAATAACATAGATAGATAATATAACAAGCCCTCAACATGCAACAAAGAGTCACTCCAAAGCCACTAATAGCGGAGAACAAACGTAGAGATTATGGTAGGGTACGAAACCACGTCAAAGTTATTCTTTCGAATCAATCTATAAAAGAGTTCGTACTAGAATAACACCTTAAGATACAAATCAACCAAAACCCTAATGTCACCTAGATACTCCATTGTCACCTCAAGTATCCGTGGGCATGATTATACGATATGCATCACACAATCTCAGATTCATCCAACCAACATAAAAGTACTTCAAAGAGTACCCCAAAGTTTCTATCGGAGAGTCAAGAACGTGTGCCAACCCCTATGCATAGGTTCCCAATGTCACAAAACCCGCAAGTTGATCACCAAAACATACATCAAGTGGCAATATCCCATTGTCACCATAGATAATCACGGCAAGACATACATCAAGTGTTCTCATAAAAGACTCAATCCGATAATATAACTTCAAAGGGGAAACTCAATTCATCACACGCGAGTAGAGGGGGAGAAACATCATAAGATCCAACTACAATAGCAAAGCTCGGGGTACATCAAGATCGTGCCATAGATGGAACACGAGAGAGAACACGAGAGAGAGAGAGAGAGAGAGAGATCAAACACATAGCTACTGGTACATACCCTCAGCCCCGAGGGTGAACTACTCCCTCCTCGTCATGGATAGCGCCGGGATGATGAAGATGGCCTCCGGTGAAGGATCCCCCCTTCGGAAGGGTGTCGGGAAGGGCTCCGGAAAGGTTTTTGGTGGCTACAGCGGCTTGCGGCGGCGGAACTCCCGATCTATCTTCTGTTCTGGAAGTTTTAGGGTACGTAGGTATATATGGGTGCAGGGGGTACATCGTTGGAGCTACGGGGGCCCCACGAGGCAGGGGGCGCGCCCGGGGGGTGGGTGCGCCCCCCACCCTCGTGAGCACCTCCCGTATCTCCTGACGTGCACTTTAAGTCCATCGGGTGGCTTTCCTTCCAAAAATAACTTCTCCAGTTGATTTTGTTCCGTTTTGACTTCGTCTGATATTCCTTTTCCTCGAAACACTGAAATAGGCATAAAACAGCAAATCTGGGCTGGGCCTCCGGTTAATAGGTTAGTCCCGAAAATAATATAAAAGTGGATAATAAAGCCCAATATTGCCTAAAACAGTAGATAAAGTAGCATGGAGCAATCAAAAATTATAGATACGTTGGAGACGTATCAAGAGGATCGTTGGTGATGATAATGGTGATGATTTCCTCCTCCCGGAGGGATGTTTCCCCGGCAGAACAGCTTCGCCGGAGCCCTAGATTGGTTCCGCCAAGGTTCCGCCTCATGGCGGCGTTGTTTCGTCCCGAAAGCTTGCTTATGATTTTTTCCAGGGTAAAAGACTTCATATAGCATAAGATGGTCACCGGAGGGCTGCCAGGGGGCCCACGAGGCAGGGGGCGCGCCCAGGGGGGTAGGGCGCGTCCCCCACCCTCGTGGATGGTGGGTGCCCCCCTCTGGTATTTCTTCCGCTCTGTATTTTTTATTAATTCCAAAAATAACTTCCGTGGAGTTTCAGGACTTTTGGAGTTGTGCAGAATAGGTCTCTAATATTTGCTCCTTTTCCAACCCAGAATTCCAGCTGTCGGCATTCTCCCTCTTCATGTAAACCTTGTAAAATAAGAGAGAATAGGCATAAGTATTGTGACATAACATGTAATAACAGCCCATAATGCAATAAATATTGATATAAAAGCATGATGCAAAATGAACGTATCAACTCCCCCAAGCTTAGACCTCGCTTGTCCTCAAGCGGAAGCCGATATCGAAAAATATGTCCACATGTTTAGAGAAAGAGGTGTCGATAAAATAAAATACGGACATGAGGGCATCATGATCATTCTTATAATAGCAACATATATATTGTCATATGATTTATTATGCTAAAATAACAATCTATTCACAATGTCAAGTATGAACCACAAACTTCATTGAAAACTAACAAACTACAATCTCGGTCATTGAAGCAATTGCAATTTACCATAACATTGGAAAGAGTAAATATAAGAGCTTTTCAGCAAGTCCACATACTCAACTATCATCTAGTCTTTCACAATTGCTAACACTCACGCAATACTTATGGGTATGCAGTTTTAATCGGACACAGCGAAGGATAGGGGCTTATAGTGTTGCCTCCCAACCTTTTACCACAAGGGTAATGTCAACCATAATAGTTCATGCTAACTTACATCCAATTGGAGGATCTTTCCAACACAAGGTGCTTGCCCAAGGACAAAATGTAAAAAGGAAAGGTGAAGATCACCTTGACTCTTGCATAATGTATGAGACAAGAAGTAAAAGATAGGCCCTTCGCAGAGGGAAGCAGAGGTTGTCGTGTGCTTTTATGGTTTGATGCACAAAATCTTAATGCAAAAGAACGTCACTTTATATTGCCACTTGTGATATGGACCTTTATTATGCAGTCCGTCGCTTTTATTGCTTCCATATCACAAGATCGTATAAAGCTTATTTTCTCCACACTAATAAGTCATACATATTTATAAAGCAATTTTATTGCATGCAACATGACAACTTACTTGAAGGATCTTACTCAATCTATAGGTAGGTATGGTGGACTCTCATGGCAAAACTAGGTTTAAGGATATTTGGAAGCACAAGTAGTATCTCTACTTAGTGCAAGAATTTGGCTAGCATGAGGGGGAAAGGCAAGCTTGACATGTTGGATGATCCATGACAATATACTTTATTTCGGATATAAGAAAACATAACCCATTACTTTGTCTTCCTTGTCCAACATCAACTCTTTAGCACGTCATATTCTAATGAGTGCTCACAATCATAAAAGATGTCCAAGATAGTATATTTATATGTGAGAACCTCTCTTTCTTTATTACTTCCTAATAATTGCAACGATGACCAAAACTATGTTTGCCAACTCTCAACAACTTTTATTCATCATGCTCTTTATACGTGAAGTTATTACTCTCCATAAGATCAATATGATCTCTTTTATTTCTTTTAATTCTTTCTTTTATTCCCTCAAGATCGTAGCAAGATAGCAAAGCCCTTGACTCAACACTAATCTTTATTATATATAGCTCACGGACTCGATTGCATAGAAGGATCATAAAGCAAAACTCAAAACTAAATCATACCAAAAACTTTATTCTACTAGATCAAGATATTACTAAAAGGATCGAACTAGGGAAAACGGTAAAGATAGGAGTGTGATGGTGATACGATACCGGGGCAACTCCCCCAAGCTTGGCAGTTGCCAAGGGGAGTGCCCATACCCATGTAATTATGTCTCCTTTGCTGGTGAAGAAGGTGGTGATGATGATGGTGGATGGTCGCACATCGAGCGTAAAAGCTCCTCCAGGTTGCAGATAATGCCCTTGAGTGCGGTGATATGATCCTTCAATAAAATATTTTTCATGTGTGAGATACTTGTTTTGTATGCTAGCTAACTCAATCATCTTGAAAGCTTCAATCTCAGTTGCGGTAAAGAGGTTAGGAAGAGGTTGGAGGATGTCTTCTTCTTCTACCGCCGGAGCTTGATCTTTCATGACCTTCTTGATCCCATCATCCTTGTTGATCTCCCCAGGTTCTTCTTCTTCAGAGGTGATGATGATGGAGTTGTTGATGATGTAGGCTTGTCGTCCGTCTTCCAAGGCATAGGCTCACCATCATAGAAGGATGATCGAGTCTCCGGGATCCTCAAATCTACAGCCAAACTCATCCTCTTGAATATATAATCATACTCACAGTTTTGGTTTTGCAGGTCATAGATCTGGGCTTGGAGGTGCTCGATTTTCTCATGAAGCTTGAAGATGGTCTCTCCAGTGTTCTTGGCATCCAGCTTGTGGTTGTTGGTGAACTCCGCGATCATCATCTGGTTGGCGTTGACTCCGCATTCCACCATCCCTTGGCACTTGCAAACATGTTGTTCCATTGCTTCGAGTCTTGTCTCCACGCTTCCGGTCCTCCTTGGTCCCTCAACATCGCGGATATGCAGAACCCCCTCACGCATCTCAATGGTTTGAGGGTGTTGCAGCACCTCTGCGAGGTAGGGGTTGATGACCTTCTCGAAACACTTGTCCTTGGGGGCGCTTGAAGACGTCATGGTGATCTAGATCTGTCAGAAAAACAGCTCGAAACAAAGATAGAGGATATTTGCGTGATGCGGTGGTCAAAACCTTCGGGAGATTATATAATGAATTTTTACCGACCAAAAGAAGTGTCATGCAAGAAAAGGGAGTCCGGAGAGCACACGAGGCAGGGGACGCGCCCTCCACCCTCATGGACTCCTCGTGTCCTTCCTGGACTACTAATTTTCCTATTTTATTAAATATTCCAAAACGGAGAAAAATTGCTATTAGAACTATTTTGGAGTCGGTTTACTTACTGTACCACATAACTATTCCTTTTCGGAGTCTGAAACGTTCTGGAAAGTGTCCCTTATGCATTCCTCCAGGGTTATGGTTTCGATAACATTGGTTTCAACATTTATAGGATTACCTGAGATATAATGTTTGATCCTTTGATCGTTCACCACCTTCAGACTTGTGCCTTCGAAGTTGTTGATTTTTATGGCACCGGAACGATAGACCTCCTCGATAACGTAAGGACCTTCCCATTTAGAGACGAGTTTTCCTGCAAAAAATCTTAAATGAGAGTTGTATAGCAAAACATAATCACCTACATTAAACTCACGCTTTTGTATCCTTTTGTCATGCCATATTTTAACCTTTTCCTTAAATAATTTGGCATTCTCATAGGCTTGGGTTCTCCATTCATCAAGTGAGCTAATGTCAAATAACCTCTTCTCACCGGCAAGTTTGAAATCATAATTGAGCTCTTTAATGGCCCAATATGCCTTATGTTCTAGTTCGAGAGGTAAGTGACATGCTTTTCCATAGACCAATTTATACGGAGACATACCCATAGGATTTTTATATGCAGTTGTATAAGCCCATAATGCATCATCAAGTTTCTTGGACCAATTCTTTCTAGACCTATTAACAGTCTTCTGCAAAATCAAGTTCTCTGTTACTCAGTTCTACTTGACCACTAGACTGTGGATGATATGGAGATACAATTCTATGATTAACATCATACTTAGCAAGCATTTTACGAAAAGCACCATGAATAAAATGTGAACCACCATCAGTCATTAAATATATAGGGACTCCAAACCTCAGAAGAGTAACTTCTTTAAGCATCTTAATAGAGGTGTTATGATCAGCACTACTAGTTGGAATAGCTCCTACCCACTTAGTAATATAATCAACAGCAACTAAAATATGTGTATACCCATTAGAGGAAGGAAACGATCCCATGTAATCAAAGCCCCAAACATCAAATGGTTCGATAACAAGAGAATAATTCATAGGCATTTCTTGACGTCTACTAATATTACCAATTCTTTGACATTCATCACAAGACAAGACAAACTTACGGGCATCTTTGAAAAGAGTAGGCCAAAACCGGATTGCAATACCTTATGCGCAGTTCTATCTCCAGTGTGGTGTCCTCCATATGCCTTGGAGTGACACTTGCGTAGGATCTATTCCTGTTCATGATCAGGTACACAACGTCTAATAACACTATCTACTCCTTCTTTATAAAGGTGTGGGTCATCCCAAAAGTAATGTCTTAAAGCATAGAAAAACATTTTCTTTTGCTGGTATGTGAAACTAGGTGGTATGAATTAAGCAACAATGTAATTAGCACAATCAGCATACCATGGAGCAGTACGAGAAGCATTTATGACAGCTAATTCTTCATCATGAAAGCTATCATCAGTAGGTAGTGGGTCATCAAGAACATTCTCTAACCTAGACAAGTTGTCTGCAATGCGGTTCTCAGCTCCCTTTCTATCAATAATATGCAAATCAAATTCTTGTAGTAGGAGAACCCATCTAATAAGTCTAGGTTTAGCATCTTTCTTTTCCATAAGATATTTAATAGCAGCATGATCAGCGTGAACAGTTACTTTAGAATCAACAATGTAAGGTCTGAACTTATCACAAGCAAATACAACTGCTAAAAATTCTTTTTTAGTAGTAGCATAATTTCTCTGGGCACTGTCTAGAGTTCTACTAGCATATTGGATAACATTTAGTTTCTTATCAACTCTTTGTCCTAGAACAGCACCTACAGCATAATCACTAGCATCACACATAATTTCAAAGGGTAAATTCCAATCAGGTGGCTGAACAATAGGTGTAGAAATCAAAGCTTTCTTAAGTATTTCAAATGCTTCTACACAATCATCATCGAAGACAAAAGGGATATCTTTTTGTAAGAGATTAGTCAGAGGCCTAGAAATTTTAGAGAAGTCCTTAATGAACCTCCTATAAAAATCGGCATGACCAAGGAAACTTCTTATACCTTTAATGTCTTTAGGACACGGCATCTTTTCAATAGCATCAACTTTAGCTTTATCAACTTCAATACCTCTTTCAGAAGTTTTATGCCCCAAGACAATGCCTTCATTAACCATAAAGTGGCACTTCTCCCAATTCAAGACAAGACTAGTATCTTCGCATCTCTGCAAAACTCGATCAAGGTTGCTCAAGCAATCATCAAAAGAAGATCCATAAACAGAGAAATCATCCATGAAAACCTCAACAATCTTTTCACAAAAGTCAGAGAATATAGCCACCATGCATCTTTGAAAGGTAGCAGGTGCATTACATAAACCAAAAGGCATACGTCTATAAGCAAAAGTACCAAAAGGGCAAGTAAAGGTGGTCTTTTCTTGATCTTCTGCTGACACATGTATTTGAGAGAAACGAGAGTAACCATCTAGAAAGCAAAAATGTCTGTGTTTGGATAATCTTTCTAGCATTTGATAAATAAAAGGCAAAAGGTAATGATCCTTTTTAGTATCTTTATTTAATTTGCGGAAATCAATTACCATCCTATAACCTGTAAAAATTCTTTGCGGGATCAATTCATCTTTATCATTAGGAACGACAGTAATACCTCCCTTCTTAGGGACACAATGGACATGACTTACCAATTGACTATCAGCAACGGGATAAATTATACCTGCCTCTAGGAGCTTTAGTATTTCCTTTCTTACCACTTCTTTCATCTTAGGATTTAACCGTCGTTGGTGATCAATAACTGGTATGGCATCTTTCTCCAATTTTATTTTGTGTTGGCATAGAGTGGGACTAATGCCCTTAGGATCATTAAGAGTATATCCAATAGCAGCATGATGCTTCTTCAGAGTTTTCAATAATTTCTCCTCTTCCTGCTCTGAAAGGTTAGCACTAATAATAACAGGATATATCTTCTTTTCATCAAGATAAGCATATTTAAGAGTATTAGGTAGTGGTTTAAGCTCAAACACGGGATCACCCTTGGGTGGTGGAGGATCCCCTAGGATTTCAAAAGGCAAGTTGTGTTTCAAAATAGGTCCTTGTTTAAAGAATACTTCATGTATCTCCCTTCTTTCATTCATAAACATATCATTTTCATGGTCTAGCAGATATTGTTCTAAAGGATCATTAGGAGGCACAACAATAGAAGCAAGATCAATAATTTCATCCCTACTAGACAATTCTTTATCATGGGGTTGTCTACAAAATTTAGCAAAATTAAACTCATGAGACATATCCCCCAAACCAATAGTAACAACATCCTTTTTGCAATCTATCTTAGCATTAACAGTATTCAAGAAGGGTCTACCAAATATAATGGGACAAAAGTCATCTTGTGGGGAGCCAAGAACAAGAAAAATCAGCAGGATATTTAACTTTCCCACACAAGACTTCAACATCTCTAACAATCCCAACTGGTGAAATAGTATCTCTATTGGCGAGCTTAATTGTAACATCAATTTCTTCTATCTCGGCAGGTGCAATATCATGCATAATTTCTTTGTATAAGGAATGAGGTATTGCACTAGCACTAGCACCCATATCACATAAGCCATGATAACAATGATCTCCTATTTTAACAGAAATAATAGGCATGCCTATAACAGGTCCATGTTTATTCTTAGTATCTGGTCTAGCAATTCTAGTAGCTTCATCACAGAAGTAAATAACATGCCCATCAATATTATCAGCCAAGAGATCTTTAACCATAGCAATACTAGGTTCAACTTTAATTTGCTCAGGTGGTGTAGGTGTTTTAGTATTACTCTTACGAACCACAGTTGAAACTTTAGCATGATCCTTTATCCTAACAAGGAAAGGTGGTTTCTCAATATAGGTAGTAGGAACAATAGGATCATTATAAGTGATAGTATTTTCTTAAACTTTAATAGGTGCAACTACTTTTACTTCAGTGGGAGGATTATATTTAAACCACTTCTCCTTAGGGAGGTCAACATGAGTAGCAAATGATTCATAGAAAGAAGCTACTATCTCAGAGTCAAGTCCATATTTAGTGCTAAATTCACAAAAAGCATCGGTATCCATAAAAGATTTAACACAATCAAACTTAGGCGTTATACCTGACTCCTTACCTTCATCGAGATCCCAATCTTCAGAGTTGTGTTTAATTATTTCCAATAAATCCCATTTGAATTCAATAGTCTTCATCATAAAAGAACCAGTACAAGAAGTATCGAGCATGGAGCGATTGTTGAGAGAAAGCCGAGCATAAAATTTTTGAATAATCATTTCTCTTGAGAGCTCATGATTGAGGAATGAATATAACATTAACTTAAGCCTCTCCCAAGCTTGAGCGATGCTTTCTCCTTCGCGAGGCCAAAAATTATATATATAATTACGATCACGATGAACAAGATGCATAGGATAAACTTCTGATGAAATTCCAATTTCAATCGGTTGTAGTTCCATGATCCCATATCATCACATAGCCTAAACCATGTCAATGCCTCTCCCTTCAAAGATAAAGGGAAGACCTTCTTCTTGACAACATCATCAGGCATACCTGCAAGCTTAAATAGTCCACAAACTTCATCCACATAGATTAGGTGGAAATCGGGATGCAATGTTCCATCTCCTGTAAAAGGATTAGCTAGCAGTTTCTCTATCATACCTGAAGGAATTTGAAAGTAAACATTTTCAGTAGGTTTAGTATGTTGAGGAGCAACTCTTTGCTCTACTGGTCGGGGTGAAGATACCCCGAACAAGCCCCTCAAAGGATTATGTTCCATAGTAACAAGTGACAGTAAATTTCAGCACACTATATAAACTTTTCCTTACCAAGTTCCACTCACCAAAGGCCTTCACTCCCAGGCAACGGCGCCAAAAAAGAGTCTTGATGACCCACAAGTGTATGGGATCTATCGTAGTCCTTTCGATAAGTAAGGTATTCTCTGCAAGTACTGAAATTATCGGTAACAGATAGTTTTGTGATAAGGTAATTCGTAACGGGTAACAAGTAACAAAAGTAATAAGGTGAAGCATGGTGGCAAAATCCTTTTTGTAGCAAAGGACAAGCCTGGACAAATTCTTATATGAAGGAAAACGCTCTCGAGGACACATGGGAATTATCGTCAAGCTAGTTTTCATCACGCTCATATGATTCGTGTTCGTTACTTTGATAATTTGATAAGTGGGTGGACCGGTGCATGGGTACTGCCCTTTCTTGGGCAAGCATCCCACTTATGATTATACCCTATTGCAAGCATCTGCAACTACAAAAGATGGATTAAGGTAAACCTAACCATAGCCTGAAACATATGGATCCAGATCAGCCCCTTACGAAGCAACTCATAAACTAGGGTTTAAGCTTCTGTCACTCTAGCAACCCATCATCTACTTATTACTTCCCAATGCCTTCCTCTAGGCCCAAACAATGGTGAAGTGTCATGTGGTCGACGTTCACATAACACCACTAGAGGAGAGACAACATACATCTCATCAAAATATCAAACTAATACCAAATTCACATGACTACTTATAGCAAGACTTCTCCCATGTCCTCAGGAACAAACATAACTACTCACAAATCATATTCATGTTCATAATCAGAGGGGTATTAATATGCATATAGGATCTGAACATATGATCTTCAACCGAATAAACCAACTAGCATCAACTACAAGGAGTAATCAACACTACTAGCAACCTACAGGTACCAATCTGAGGTTTTGAGAAAAACATTGAATACAAGAGATGAAGTAGGCTTTGAGAGGAGATGGTGCTGGTGAAAATGTTGATGGAGATTGACCCCCTCCCGATGAGAGGATCGTTGGTGATGACGATGGTGATGATTTTGCCAAGGTTTTGCCTCGTGGCGGCGGTGTTTCGTCCCGAAAGCTTGCTTATGATTTTTTCAGGGCAAACGACTTCATATAGCAGAAGATGGTCACCGGAGGGCTGCCAGGGGGCCGACGAGGTAGGGCAGCGTGCCCAGGGGGGTAGGGCGCGCGCCCCCACCCTCATGGACGGTGGGTGGCTCCCCTCTGGTAGTTCTTCCGCTCGGTATTTTTTATTAATTCCAAAAATGACTTTCGTGGAGTTTCGAGACTTTTGGAGTTGTGCAGAATAGGTCTCTAATATTTTCTCCTTTTCCAGCCCAGAATTCCAGCTGTCAGCATTCTCCCTCTTCATGTAAACCTTGTAAAATAAGAGAGAATAGGCATAAGTATTGTGACATAACATGTAATAACATCCCATAATGCAATAAATATCGATATAAAAGCATGATGCAAAATGAACGTATCACTCCTCCATGGCCTCCGGTGATGATGGCCCCCTCCGGCAGGGTGCCAGAGAGGGCCTAGATTGATTTCTCGTGGCTACAGAGGCTTGCGGCGGGGGAACTTCTGATCTAGGTTATTTTTTGGAGGTTTGGACATTTATAGGAGAGGTTGGCGTCGAGAACAAGTCAGGGGGCCCATGGAGAGTCCACAAGGCATAGGGGCGTGCCCTCCACCCTCATGGGGCCCACGGGACTCCCCCGGTAACTCTTTGTTCCATTTTTTTATATTTTCGAGAAAAAATCTCCGTTGATTTTTAGCGCATTCCGAGAACTTTTATTTCTGCACAAAAACAACACCATGGTAGTTCTGCTGAAAAGAACATTAGTCAAGGTTAGTTTTAACCAAATCATACCAAAATCATATAAAACTATTGTAAACATGGCATGCATACTTCATAAATTATAGATACGTTGAACACGTATCACTCTACGTCGACGACATCATCCTCACGGTGTCCGCCCCCGAGCTCCTTCAGCAGCTCATGGCTTGTCTTCGTGATGAGTTCGCCCTCAAGGACTTGGGGCCTCTGCACTACTTCCTTAGCATTGAGGTGGTCCGTCGAGCTGATGGCTTCTTCCTGCATTGGCAGAAGTACGCCCACGAGCTCCTTGAGTGTGCCTGTATGCTTAACTGCAAGCCGACGCCTACTCCGGTCGACATGAAGGCGAAGGTTTCTGCTCTATAGGGGTCTCTCGAGTCCGATGCAGCATTTTATCGCTCCATTGTTGGTGCCTTATAGTACCTGACACTGACCCGCCCGGACCTGCAGTACATTGTTCAGCAGGTATGCCTCCCCATGCACTCCCCGCGTGACTCCCATTGGACCTTGGTGAAGCATATTCTCTGTTACATACGCAGCACTATGTCCTTGGGTCTCACCCTGACGGCCTCCGCCTCCACCGACCTCGTTGCCTACTCGGATGCCGACTAGGTAGGCTGCCCCAACACTCAACGCTCTATGTCCGGCTATTGCGTCTACCTTGGGCCCTCGTTGATCTCTTGGTTATAGAAGCGACAACCCACGGTCTCCGGCTCCAGTGCTGAGGCAGAGTATCGGGCCGTCGCTAATGCCGTGGTGGAATGCTCTTGGATTCGTCAGCTGCTCCAGGAGTTGCTTTGTGATGTTCACAAGGCCACACTTGTCTACTGCGACAATGCCAACATGGTCTACCTCTCAGCTAACCCGGTGTACCATAATCGTACAAAGCACACTGAGCTCGATATTCACTTCATTCATGAGCAGGTTGCACTTGGCTGTGTTCGGGTTCTCCATGTTCCGACGACGCAATAGTTTGCTGATGTGATGACTGTTGGGGAACGTAGTAATTTCAAAAAAATTCCTACGCACACGCAAGATCATGGTGATGCATAGCAACGAGAGGGGAGAGTATTGTCCACGTACCCTCGTAGACCGTAAGCGGAAGCGTTATGATAACGCGGTTGATGTAGTCGTACGTCTTCACGATCCGACCGATCCAAGCACCGAACGTACGGCACCTCCGAGTTCAGCAACGTTCAGCTCGATGACGATCCCCGGACTCCGATCCAGCAGGGTGTCGGGGATGAGTTCCGTCAGCACGATGGCGTGGTGACGATGATGGTGTTCTACCGATGCAGGGCTTCGCCTAAGCACCGCACCGATATGACCGAGGTGTAATATGGTGGAGGGGGGCACCGCACACGGCTAAGGAACGATCACGAAGATCAACTTGTGTGTCTAGAGGTGCCCCCCTGCCCCTGTATATAAAGGAGGGAGGGGGAGGTGCGGCCGGCCCCTAGGGGTGCGCCTAGAGGAGTCCCACTCCCACCGGGAGTAGGACTCCCCCCTCTTGCCTTGGTGGAGAAGGAAAGGGGGAGGGGAAAGAGGAAAGGGGGGCACCGCCCCCCTTCCTTGTCCTATTCGGACTAGGGGGAGGGGGCGTGCGGCCTGCCCTGGCCGGCCCTCCTCTTCTCCCTCATGGCCCATGTAGGCCCATTAACCCTCGGGAGGGTTCCGGTAACCCCCCGGTGTTCTAGTAAAATCCCGATTTCACCTGGAACGATTCCGATATCCAAATATAGGCTTCCAATATATCAATATTTATGTCTCAAACATTTCGAGACTCCTCGTCATGTCCGTCATCACATCTGGGACTCCGAACAACCTTCGTTACATCAAAACTTATAAACTCATAATAAAACTGTCATCGTAACGTTAAGCGTGCGGACCCTATGGGTTCAAGAACTATGTAGACATGACCTAGAACTATTCTCGGTCAATAACCAATAGTGGAACTTAGATGCTCATATTGGCTCCTACATATTCTATGAAGATCTTTATCGGTCAAACCGCATAACAACATACGTTGTTCCCTTTGTCATCGGTTACTTGCCCGAGATTTGATCGTCGGTATCCAATACCTAGTTCAATCTCGTTACCGTCAAGTCTCTTTACTCGTTACGTAATGCATCATTCCATAACTAACATTGCTTGCAAGGCTTATAGTGATGTACATTACCGAGAGGGCCCAGAGATACCTCTCCGACAATCGGAGTGACAAAACCTAATCTCGAAATACGCCAACTCAACATGTACCTTTGGAGACACCTGTAGAGCTCCTTTATAATCAGCCAGTTACGTTCTGACGTTTGGTAGCACACAAAGTGTTCCTCCGGTAAATGGGAGTTGCATAATCTCATAGTTGCAGGAACATGTATAAGTCATGAAGAAAACAATATCAACATACTAAACGATCAAGTGCTAGGCTAACGGAATGGGTCATGTCAATCACATCATTCTCCTAATGATGTCATCCCGTTAATCAAATGACAACACATGTCTATGGTTAGGAAACATAACCATCTTTGATTAATGAGCTAGTCAAGTAGAGGCATACTAGTGACGTTATGTTTGTCTATGTATTCACACATGTATCATGTTTCCGGGTAATACAATTCTAGCATGAATAATAAACATTTATCATGATATGAGGAAATAAATAATAACTTTATTATTGCCTCTAGGGCATATTTCCTTCATCTCCCACTTGCACTAGAGTCAATAATCTAGATTACAGTAATGCTTCTAACACCCATGGAGTCTTGGTGCTGATCATGTTTTGCTCGTGGAAGAGGCTTAGTCAACGGTGCGCAACATTCAAATCCGTATGTATCTTGCAAATCTCTATGTCTCCCACGGACTTGGTCCGGATGGAATTGAAGCATCTCTTGATGTGCTTGGTCCTCTTGTGAAATCTGGATTCCTTTGCCAAGGCAATTGCACCAGTATTGTCACAGAAGATCTTCATTGGTCCGATGCACTAGGTATGACACCTAGATCGGAAATGAACTCCTTCATCCAGACTCCTTCATTTGCTGCTTCCGAAGTAGCTATGTACTCCGCTTCGCATGTAGATCTCGCCACAACGCTTTGTTTAGAACTGCACCAACTTACAGCTCCACCGTTTAATAAAAACACGTATCCGGTTTGCGATTTAGAATCGTCCGGATCAGTGTCAAAGCTTGCATCGACGTAACCATTTACGACTAGCTCTTTGTCACCTCCATAAACGAGAAACATATCCTTAGTCCTTTTCAGGTATTTTAGGATGTTCTTGACCGCTGTCCAGTGATCCACTCCTGGATTACTTTGGTACCTACGTGCTAAGCTTGTTGCTAAGCATATGCCAGGTCTGGTACACAACATTGCATACATGATAGAGCCTATGGCTGAAGCATAGGGAACATCTTCCATTTATTCTCTATCTTCTGCTGTGGTCGGGCATTGAGTCTGACTCAACTTCACACCTTGTAATACAGTCAAGAACCCTTTCTTTGGCTGATCCATTTTGAACTTTTTCAAAACTTTATCAAGGTATATGGTTTGTGAAAGTCCAATTAAGCGTCTTGATCTATCTCTATAGATCTTGATGCCCAATATGTAAGCAGCTTCACCGAGGTCTTTCATAGAAAAACTTTTATTCAAGTATCCCTTTATGCTATCCAGAAATTCTATATCATTTCCAATTAAGAATATGTCATCTACATACAATATCAGAAATGCTACAGAGCTCCCACTCACTTTCTTGTAAATACAGGCTTCTCCAAAAGTCTGTATAAAACCATATGCTTTGATCACACTATCAAAGCGTTTATTCCAACTCGAGATGCTTGCACCAGTCCATAAATGGATCATTGGAGCTTGCACACTTTGTTAGCACCTTTTGGATCAACAAAACCTTCGGTTGCATCATATACAACTCTTCTTCCAGAAATCCATTCAAGAATGCAGTTTTGACATCCATTTGCCAAATTTCATAATCATAAAATGCAGCAATTACTAACATGATTCAGACAGACTTAAGCATCACTACGGGTGAGAAAGTATCATCGTAGTCAACCCCTTGAACTTGTCGAAAACCTTTCGCAACAAGTCGAGCTTTGTAGACAGTTACATTACCATCAACGTCAGTCTTCTTCTTAAAAATCCATTTATTCTCAATGGCTTGCCGATCATCGGGCAAGTCAACCAAAGTCCATACTTTGTTCTCATACATGGATCCCATCTCGATTTCATGGCTTCTAGCCATTTTATGAATCTGGGCTCATCATCGCTTCCTCATAGTTCGAGGTTCACCATGGTCAAGTAACATGACTTCCAGAATAGGATTACCATACCACTCTGGTGCAGATCTTACTCTGGTAGAGCTACGAGGTTCAGTAGAAACTTGATCTGAAGTTTCATGATCAATATCATTAGCTTCCTCACTAATTGGTGTAGTTGTCACACGAACCGGTTCTTATGATGGACTACTTTCCAATAAGGGAGCAGGTATAGTTACCTCAGCAAGTTCTACTTTCCTCCCACTCACTTCTTTTGAGAGAAACTCCTTCTCTAGAAAGGATCCGAATTTAGCAACGAAAATCTTGCCCTCAGATCTGTGATAGAAGGTGTACCCAATAGTCTCTTTTGGGTATCCTATGAAGACACATTTCTCCGATTTGGGTTCGAGCTTATCTGGTTGAAGTTTCTTCACATAAGCATCACAGCCCCAAACTTTAAGAAACGACAACCTTGGTTTCTTGCCAAACCACAGTTCATAAGGCGTTGTCTCAACGGATTTTGATGGTGCCCTATTTAACGTGAATGCGGCTGTCTCTAAAGCATAACCCCAAAACGATAGCAGTAAATCAGTAAGAGACATCATAGATCGCACCATATCTAGTAACGTACGATTACGACGTTCGGACACACCATTTCTTTGTGGTGTTCCGGGTGGCGTGAGTTGTGAAACTATTCCACATTGTTTCAAATGTAAACCAAACTCGTAACTCAAATATTCTCCTCCATGATCAGATCGTAGAAATTTTATTTTCTTGTTACGATGATTTTCCACTTCACTCTGAAATTCTTTGAACTTTTCAAATGTTTCAGACTTGTGTTTCATGAAGTAGATATACCCATATCTGCTCAAATCATCTGTGAAGGTGAGAAAATAACGATACCCTCCGCGAGCCTCAATATTCATTGGACCACATACATCAGTATGTATGATTTCCAACAAATCAGTTGCTCGCTCCATAGTTCCGGAGAACGGCGTTTTAGTCATCTTGCCCATGAGGCACGGTTCGCAAGTACCAAGTGATTCATAATCAATTGATTCGAAAAGCCCATCAGTATGGAGTTTCTTCATGCGCTTTACACCGATATGACCTAAACGGCAGTGCCACAAATAAGTTGCACTATCATTATCAACTCTGCATCTTTTGGCTTCAACATTATGAATATGTGTATCACTACTATCGAGATTCAATAAAAATAGACCACTCTTCAAGGGTGCATGACCATAAAAGATATTACTCATATAAATAGAACAACCATTATTCTCTGATTTAAATGAATAACCGTCTCGCATCAAACAAGATCCAGATATAATGTTCATGCTCAACGCTGGCACCAAATAACAATTATTTAGGTCTAAAACTAATCCCAATGGTAGATGTAGAGGTAGTGTGCCGACCGCGATCACATCGACTTTGGAACCATTTCCCACGCGCATCGTCACCTCGTCCTTAGCCAATCTTCGCTTAATCCGTAGTCCCTATTTCGAGTTGCAAATATTAGCAACAGAACCAGTATCAAATACCCAGGTACTACTACGAGCATTAGTAAGGTACACATCAATAACATGTATATCACATATACCTTTGTTCACTTTGCCATCCTTCTTATTCGCCAAATACTTGGGGCAGTTCCGCTTCGGTGACGATCGCTTGCGGTAGAAGCACTCGATCTCGGGCTTAGGTCCAGACTTGGGTTTCTTCTCTTGAGCAGCAACTTGTTTGCTGTTCTTCTTGAAGTTCCCCTTCTTCTTCCCTTTGCCCTTTTTCTTGAAACTGGTGGTCTTATTAACCATCAACACTTGACGCTCCTTCTTGATTTCTACCTCCGCAGCTTTTAGCATTGCGAAGAGCTCGGGAATAGTCTTGCCCATCCCTTGCATATTATAGTTCATCACGAAGCTCTTGTAGCTAGGTGGCAGTGATTGAAGAATTCTGTCAATGACACTATCATCAAGAAGATTAACTCCAAGTTGAATCAAGTGATTATTATACCCAGACATTTTGAGTATGTGTTCACCGTGAACTATTCTCCTCCATCTTACAGCTATAGAACTTATTGGAGACTTCATATCTCTCAATCCGGGCATTTGCTTGAAATATTAACTTCAACTCTGGAACATCTCATATGCTCCATGACGTTCAAAACGTCGTTAAAGACCGGTTCCAAGCCGTAAAGCATGGCACATCGAACTATCGAGTAGTCATCGCTTTGCTCGCCAGACGTTCTTAACGTCGTCGGTTACATCAGCAGAGAAGCGAGCACCCAGCGGTGCTTCCAGGATGTAATTCTTCTATGCAGCAATGAGGATAATCCTCAGGTTACGGACCCAGTCCGTGTAATTGCTACCATCATCTTCAACTTTGCTTTCTCAAGGAACGCATTAAAATTCAACGGAACAACAGCACGAGCCATCTATCTACAACAAACATAGACAAGCAAAATACTATCAGGTACTAAGTTCATGATAAATTTAAGTTCAATTAATCATATTACTTAAGAACTCCCACTTAGACAGACATCTCTCTAGTCATCTAAGTGATCGCGTGATCCAAATCAACTAACCATGTCCGATCATCACGTGAGATGGAGTAGTTTCAATGGTGAACATCACTATGTTGATCATATCTACTACATGATTCACGTTCGACCTTCGGTCTCCGTGTTACGAGGCCATATCGTATATGCTAGGCTCGTCAAGTTTAACTTTGAGTATTCGCGTGTGCAACTGTTTTGTACCGTTGTATTTGAAAGTAGAGCCTATCACACCCGATCATCACGTGGTGTCTCGACACGAAGAACTTTCATAGCGGTGCATACTCGGGGAGAACACTTCTTGATAATTTTAGTGAGAGATCATCTTAAAATGCTACCGTCAATCAAAGCAAGATAAGATGCATAAAGGATAAACATCACATGCAATCAATATAAGTGATATGATATGGCCATCATCATCTTGTGCTTGTGATCTCCATCTCCGGCTAATCATCGTGATCACCATCGTCACCGGCGCGACAACTTGATCTCCATCGTAGCATCGTTGTCGTTCGCCATCTATTGCTTCTCGACTATCGCTACCGCTTAGAGATAAAGTAAAGCAATTACGAGCGTTGCATTTCATACAATAAGCGACAACCATATGGCTCTCGCCGATTGCCGATAACCGGTTACAAAACATGATCATCTCATACAATAAAATATAGCATCACGTCTTGACCATATCACATCACAACATGCCCTGCAAAAACAAGTTAGACGTCCTCTACTTTGTTGTTGCAAATTTTACGTGGCTGCTACGGGCTGAGCTAGAAACGTTCGTACCTACGCATCAAAACCACAATGATAGTTCGTCAAGTTAGTGTTATTTTAACCTTCGCAAGGGCCGGGCGTAGCCACACTCGGTTCAACTAAAGTGAGAGAGACAGACACCCGCCAGTCACCTTTAAGCACGAGTGCTCGTAACGGTGAAACCAGTCTCGCGTAAGCGTACGCTTAATGTCGGTCCGGGCCGCTTCATCTCACAATACCGCTGAACCAAAGTATGACATGTTGGTAAGCAGTATGACTTGTATCGCCCACAACTCACTTGTGTTCTACTCGTGCATATAACATCAACGCATAAAACCTAGGCTCGGATGCCACTGTTGGGGAACGTAGTAATTTCAAAAAAAATCCTATGCACACGCAAGATCATGGTGATGCATAACAATGAGAGGGGAGAGTGTTGTCCATGTACCCTCATAGATCGTAAGCGGAAGCGTTATGACAACGCGGTTGACGTAGTTGTACGTCTTCACGATCCGACCGATCCAAGCACCGAACTTACGGCACCTCCGAGTTCAGCACACGTTCAGCTCGATGACGATCCCCGGACTCCGATCCAGCAGGGTGTCGGGGATGAGTTATGTCAGCACGACGGCGTGGTGACGATGATGATGTTCTACCGACACAGGGCTTCGCCTAAGCACCGCACCGATATGACCGAGGTGGAATATGGTGGAGGGGGGCACTGCACACGGCTAAGGAACGATCACGAAGATCAACTTGTGTGTCTAGAGGTGCCCCCTGCCCCCGTATATAAAGGAGGGAGGGGGGAGGTGCGGCCGGCCCCTAGGGGTGCACCTTGAGGAGTCCTACTCCCACCGGGAGTAGGACTCCCCCCTCTTGCCTTGGTGGAGAAGGAAAGGGGGGAGGGGAAAGAGGAAAGGGGGGCACCGCCCCCCCCCCCCTTCCTTGTCCTATTCGGACTAGGGGGGCGCGCGGCCTGCCCTGGCCGGCCCTCCTCTTCTCCCTCATGGCCCATGTAGGCCCATTAACCCCCGGGAGGGTTCCGGTAACCCCCTGGTGTTCCGGTAAAATCCCGATTTCACCCGGAACGATTCCGATATCCAAATATAGGCTTCCAATATATCAATCTTTATGTCTCGGACATTTCGAGACTCCTCGTCATGTCCGTGATCACATCTGGGACACCGAACAACCTTCGGTACATCAAAACTTATAAACTCATAATAAAATTGTCATCGTAATGTTAAGTGTGCGGACCCTACGGGTTCGAGAACTATGTAGACATGACCTAGAACTATTCACGGTCAATAACCAATAGCGGAACCTGGATGCTCATATTGGCTCCTACATATTCTATGAAGATCTTTATCGGTCAAACCGCATAACAACATACGTTGTTCCCTTTATCATCGATATGTTACTTGCCCGAGATTTGATCATCGGTATCCAATACCTAGTTCAATCTCGTTACCGGCAAGTCTCTTTACTCGTTACGTAATGCATCATTCTGTAACTAACATTGCTTGCAAGGCTTATAGTGATGTGCATTACCGAGAGGGCCCAGAGATACCTCTCCGACAATCGGAGTGACAAAACCTAATCTCAAAATACGCCAACTCAACATGTACCTTCGGAGACACCTGTAGAGCTCCTTTATAATCAGCCAGTTACGTTGTGATGTTTGGTAGCACACAAAGTGTTCCTCCGATAAACGGGAGTTGCATAATCTCATAGTTGTAGGAACATGTATAAGTCATGATAAAGCAATAGCAACATACTAAACGATCAAGTGCTAGGCTAACGGAATGGGTCATGTCAATCACATCATTCTCCTAATGATGTGATCCCGTTAATCAAATGACAACACATGTCTATGGTTAGGAAAGATAACCATCTTTGATTAATGAGCTAGGCAAGTAGAGGCATACTAGTGATGTTATGTTTGTCCATGTATTCACACATGTATCATGTTTCAAGGTAATACAATTCTAGCATGAATAATAAACATTTATCATGATATGAGGAAATAAATAATAACTTTATTATTGCCTCTAGGGCATATTTCCTTCAATGACTAAGGGATTGCCTACTCCCTGTCTTCGAGGAGTTTCGGTCCAGTCTCTGTGTCTCCAGCAACGCTTTGACTGCGGGGTGGGGGGAGTTGAATATATGTGTTGCATGTATATGTGTATTTCCTAGCCCACCTCCTAGTTGTGTATAGTTGAGGTTGAGGCCTACTTGTACTCTATATATACGTGCACCTGCACCCAATCAATACACCGAGTATTGCATTGCCAAACCGTCTCGCTACACTCATCTTCCGCCGCCGCCGCCGACTCATTTTTCTGCCGCTCCAGCATCTGGTAGCAGATAGATTGCACGATATTTCTAGTGTCGGCATCCAAAGAGTCGATATTCAAGGTCAACATCTTGGTTTCCTTTGCATTAGCGGCAATCTTCATCCTCTTTTCCTCGAACGTGGCATTCTTCTCCTCGAGCGTCGCCTTCCACTCTTCGATCATGGTCCTCCTCTCTTTGAGTTTGATCTTCTTCTCCGTCGCCTCCATCAACTGCTTGAACATTTTCCGCCTTCCGCTCCTGCTTGATTTCCGAGTGCCTCACGCATGCCTCTTACTTCTTCACCAAGATCTCCTCGAATCTCTCCATCAGCTTGACCGCCGCACCATCTCGCTTCGCCCTCTCCTCCTCCCACGTCTTGCCCCGTAGATTTCTTCTACCCTTCTTCAGCGGTTCTTGGGTTGGGTCGGTAGCGTCACCGATTTCTTCCTCGTTGGCTTGAGCGGCAGTCTTGTCAATGAAAAGGTTCCACTTTGGCTGCCCATTTAACAACAACCAACAATGCATGAGGTGAATGACTTCTTCTCCAACTTCTT
This sequence comes from Aegilops speltoides, assembly GCA_021437245.1. NCBI lineage: Eukaryota > Viridiplantae > Streptophyta > Magnoliopsida > Poales > Poaceae > Aegilops > Aegilops speltoides. The sequence continues at coordinate 194,867,463 of CM038146.1, read as the reverse complement.
ATACACCACACAAGCAGGAGTAGGATACAAAAGTGAAACAATGCATATCCGTCTAGTGAGCAATAAAACAATACCTGTCCAACTAGTGATCAACAAAACTAAAGCACATCCGACTAGTGATCAACAAAACTAAAGCATATCCTGCTAGTGAGCAACAAAACTAAATCATGTTCGGATAGTGATTAGCAAAACTAAAGCATATCCAGCTAGTGAGCAACAAAATTAAAGCATGTCCGGCTAGTGATCAACAAAAGCAAAGCATATCCGGCTAGTGATCAACAAAACTAAAGCATATCTGGCTAGTGATCAACTTACTTGCTCGGTGATTTGTGCACTGCTAGGCCACCGTGTCATGGACATGATCGAGGCTTGTGGCCAACCATGAGTTGCACATCAGCTTGTCCTCCCGCATGTTGAAGCTTTCTCCTCTATCCTTCTTCTTCGCATCACTGACTGTATCATCCGGATCATCGTCGTCATCGTCCTCCTCCTCCTCCTCCTCCTCCTCCTCCCCCCCTCGTCCCACTCCCCCTTCCGGATGCTACTCTCCGATGGCTCGATACTATTGTTGTTGTGTGCCATCATCGGTTTGGGTGTAAGACTATTGTATGGTCGTCTGGGTGTAGGACTGTTGCTGCTGGTAGTTGCCGGACAGGCTAGGATTTGAGTCTTCCACCTGCCCGTTCTCATATCCCCCTCATCCTCCCCCACATCCCTCTTTTCGTATCGTACGCCGGCTCCCCCGCTCTCGCATTGCAGCAAACAACGCGCGGGCACCCATCTGCTCTCCGCCCGCCGTCCTCTCCCGGACGAGCCACAACGAAGAATACTAGGATAAGAGCGGTGTTGCTTAACATCGACGATGTAAGGAATCGTACTGGCGGGGTTTGTGAGCTGCTTGGTGGCCTAGTGGTGCTACTTGTGAGTTGTGTTGGGATTTCCTCGAAGAGGAGAGGATGAAGTAGTACAGTAGATATAAGTATTTTCCTCAGTTAAGAACCAATGTTATCAATCCAGTAGGAGAACCACACAGAACCTCGTTAGCAGCACCTGCACACAAATAAGCAAATACTTGCACGGTTGCACCAAATGCAAAAAGGGGATTGTCAATCCCCTCAGCGGTTATTTGCAAGGATCAAATCTCATAGTGGTAGGTAATACGATAAATTGAAAAAGGAAATAAAATAAATAAAAGTGCAACAAAGTATTTTTTTGTTTTTATATATGATAAAAGTAGACCTGCAGGCCATAGTTTTCACTAGAGGCTTCTCTCTCGAGCACATAACATACGGTGGACAAACAAATTACTGTTGGGCAATTGATATACAACAACATAGTTATGACGATATTCAAGGCAATGATCATGTATATAGGCATCATGTCCGAGACAAGTAGATCAACTCTTGCCTGCATCTACTAGTATTAATCCATCCATCGACCGCTATCCAACATGCATCTATGGCATTAAGTATGAAACAGAGTAACGCCTTAAGCAAGATGACATGATGTAGACAACCTAAACCCAGCCAATATGAATAAACCCCATCTTTTTATCCTTAATGGCAACAATACAAATACGTGTCCTTTCCCTTTCTATCACTGGGATGGAGCACCGCAAGATTGAACCCATCACAAAGCATCTCTCCCATTGCAAGATAAATCAATCTAGTTGGCCAAACCAAACCGATAGATCGGAGACAAATACAAAGCTATAACAATCATGCATAATAAAGTTTAGAGAAGACTCAACTAATATTCATGAATAATCTGATCATCAACCCACAATTCATCGGATCCCAACAAACACACCGCAAAAGAAGATTACATCTGATAGAACTCTAAGAAGGTCGAGGAGAACATTGTATTGAAGATCAAAGAGAGAGACTAAGCCATCTAGTTACTAACTCTGAACCCATAGGTCTGTGGTGAACTACTCACGTATCATCGGAAGGCAGCAAGGATGATGTAGAAGCCCTCCGTGATCTATTCCCGCTCCGGCAAAGTACCGGAAAAGGCCTCCAGATGAGATTGCGGAAGAACAAAAGCTTGCGACGGGGAAAAGGTGTTTTGAGTGGCTCTATGGTATATTGGGAATATTTGGGAATTTTTAAAGGTGGAATTAGGTCAAGGGTGCCACGAGGGGCCCACAATCCTGGGATGGGTGTGCCCCTGAGCTTGTCCCTCCCTCGTGATTCCTCAGGTCTTCTCCCCAACCTTCATGGGTCCCTTCTCGTCCAGAGAAAATCAATCCAAAGTTTTTTCTCTATTTGGACTCCGTCTGATATTGATTTTCTAAAAATTAGCAAAAAACATCAACTGGCACCGGGCACTAGGTTGATAGGTTAGTCTCAAAAAATGATATAAAATTGCATATAAAACATCCAAGATTGATACTATAATAGCATGGAACAGTCAAAAAATTATAGATACGTTGGAGACGTATCAAATGTCCCCAAGCTTAATTCTTGCTCATCCTCGAGTAGGTAAATGATAAAAAAGAATTTTTGATGTGAAATGCTACCTAACATGTCTACCATGTAATCTTTCTTTTATGGTATGAATATTTAGATCCGAATGATTCAAATCAATAGTCTATAATTTGACAAAAAGATATCAATACTCAGGCATACCAACAAACAATTATGCTTTTTAAAATAAAAATGCTAAAGAATGCTATCCCTACAAAATCATATAGCCTTGTCATGCTCAATTTTCTTAACACAAAGTATTTATAATGTACAACCCCGATGACAAGTCGAGAAATTGGTTCATATTTTTTAACACGTTTTAGCTTTTTCAATTCCCACGCAATATATGAGCGCAAGCCATGGATATAACACTATGGATGAAATTAATATATAGAGTACAACGGTAGAGATTAATGTGAAGAAGACAAAAAGAAAGATAGTCTCTCATCGACGCGGCTAATCAACGGACCATGGATATGCCCATCAATTGATGTCAATGAGAGAAGTGGGGATTGCCATGCAATGGATGTGCTAAAGAGATATAAGTGTATGAAAGCTTAAACTGGAAACTAAGTGGGTGCTGATGGCATCGATGGAAACGCTCGGAGCCTCCTTAAAGTAGAAGGCAGAGCCAGGATTTGAAAATAGGGAGAGCGAAGATGACAAAAGAACGTATATATCAAGGCTCATGTAACATCATCACATTTTTGCAACAACGCTAATATTTGTGTAAGACATAAGTCTAATACATAAGCATAACGACAAATGTATGTTTGAAAATTATGGGTCTAATTTAGCCATCTGATTATCTAGAAGTTACGTATGAATTAATAATCTCTCACCAGAGCTGGCCTAGATATTGAATCAGGTTCAAAAAAAAAACAATTGTCGTTCTTTCTCCATATTAAACTAGCGAAGCATACCTAGACTGAAACAATTCACACACAAAGATAAATTAGATCTCTACGTCTAATCATGAACATATAATTACGAACATATGATTACTATTACTAAGTCATTAGATCTGAGCACACAGACGTAATAGAGATTAGGAGTACATATACCTTGAGAAATTGATTTGTTAGAGCATCTACAGCCGGGCCTCTCATACCCATCTCAAACATCCGGACGGGTCATCCGGTCACTGACCGGCCAAAAAAACCAACGCAATCGAATCTCTTAAACCGTGGACAAATGCCCGGGCTAACCGACATCCCTCGTATCCAGCTCAAATATAAGACGAATATGGGGCGGCCTGGGCACGCCCGTGCGCGTCCGCCTGACAACCTCGACCCACCACCAACCCCACAAAAAACTCCAATCTGGGCGGTGAGCTCAAAACCCTAGCTCACTCCCCCCCCCCTCTCTCTGTCCATTCCTTTCCTCTCTGGTTTCGATCCCATCCACCACGATGAGCAGCTCCGGCATCGACTCCGGCTCGAAGCTCGACTACGAGGAGATGACCCTCCACATTGCGCTGGAGCGGTCCAATGATGGAGACCTGCGGAAGCTCCAGATCTAGAGCGTCGCCGCAGCTCCCACGCTGGCGCAGCGCGGGCGCCGAAGCTGGACCCTCCCGGCCCACCCTTAGCGATGCAAGGAGAGCACAATCCACGCCAGCCCCACACCATCTTCTTCCCCTACCGGGCGCTCCTCCATGCGGCAAGCACTGGTGCTTCTGCCTGCGCCGCCGGCTCGCTGCACACTCCATAGTCGGAGGCGCGCACCATGCGGCGTGAGAGGCAGTGTGCACGGGAGAGGGATGCGGCGGAGCAGTCCGCGCGCCACCACCGCGGGAGGGAGGCGGACACCGACGAGGACACGCGTCTCCTCGCATGGGTCTACCGCCGCTCCCTCACGATGGCGGAGACAAATGCTCGCGGCCTCCGACGGTAGAACGCCAAGGCGCTCTGGCTTGCTATTGAGCAGTCGGAGCGCGAGGCGAATGAGGCAGCGACGGAGAAGGCTCGGGTGGCAAGGTTGAAGTGGGAGCAGGACATGGTGGTCCGTCGGATGAAGGGGCTCATCGTCCTCTCCGACTCCGGCTCTGACGATGGCGACAACTGCACCTCCTCGTCGGACGACCAAGACCCTCCACCAGCCGCGGACGCCTACAGCTGCGCCAGCGATCGTAAGGGCAAAGGCTTGGCGAGGAAGTGGTGATTCCGGCCCCCTCCTCCTCAATGTTTATATCGTTTTTAGTTGTATAGAAGTTTAAGAACTTGTCCGGGGATGAACTATGATCTTTTGGATGTGGTGAAGTATGTTAATGTCCGTTTGTAGATGATCTTGTGTTTCTTTGCAGCCAATTTTTGTTGTCCGTCGTTTGATCACGTAAGGTAGATCAACGTTTGCATGTGTAGTTGGATATTAGGCGCCGGATATGTGATACACGGATGCAGAGTGACAAATATGAGGGGTGCCCGGTCAATGGCCGCGGATGCACCCGGACGCGTCCACGGGCATTTGAGGGGCCGGATTTGCCAAATCCGGTTGTAGATGCTCTTAACGGGCGCACTCGACGAGACGTTGGTACAGGCGAGTGCAAGCCGGGCGACGGTGATCGGCAGAGGCCATCACATTATCACTTTGTGTCCGAATTGAAACAAGTATAATAGCGAAAGATTACAAATCGAATCGCGGAAAGCCAGAAATAGACTGCCGATGGAGCTGACGACCGATGCTACTATGCCCTAATCCTACTAGTAAGCGTGCACGTGCAATGCACGTATTTTAATCTATAAAAAACATTAACTCTGTATTTTGATTGTTATTTCTCTTGTCAGCCTTTTTAACCATTTAAATGTGTGTTATATCGAACGGGCGCGTGTGTAACACACGATCTATACACATGTTCACATAAAATTCATGATCACCTAAATGTATTGTAATTATTACTTTCAAAAATACTTAAAAATAAAACTAAGCAACATTATGTAGTACTCCATGAATTTTAACATCCAAAGACCACAAGCAGATATGCACAATTACGAATTTTTGATATATTCGATACTAAATATCAATACAATAGAAATCCTACTAATAGTTTTACAAAATTTGCCAATGATGATGATAGAACCACACAACCAAACTGGTCAAGTTGGAGGAAAATAAAATTGGATAACATTCAACGGTAAATATAAACCAAATGATTAAAAGAGCTATCGACAAAATAACTGAATTTGACAACACCTTTTTTTAGAGGAACGCCTCTGCTTATTATTACTTGATCAAATGGGATATTGATTGTCAAGAAAGAAGAAGTCAAAAAGAGACACGCCCGACGCTCAATTTGGTCGATGATATATGTTGTGGATGATTTGATTAGGCCATATAAAGCACGGTCATTTGCTATAACGAAACTACTCCATATACGATGGGCATTGTCCGATTTTTATACGACCTGTAAATCCAGCGGCGACTGTCCTCTCAATCTCTTGCATGAGCAGCCGGATTATACACATCGTACAGGAAACACAAGAGATCTGTTGTGCGTGTAGCACGGTCAAACAGCCGATCCCTCTAAAAAAGGACATTTGCTATAAAAAAAACTAAAAAAGACAGCGGCGGCTGTCCTTTCAATCCAACCGAGAGGCTATCAGCTTCTCACCGGATAGCTTCTCACCGCCAGACAGACACTTCACTTTCCCCGCCGCACGCCGCCTCCTCTCCACTCTCCAGCGACGACGTCGCCCGGCGCCTCCTCCCCCAACCCCCCTACGGCCTCGGCCCGCCGCCTCCTCTTCCCATCACGGCGTCGCCCCGCCGCATCCTCTCCCCACCACGGCCTCGCCTCGCCGCAAACCCCGCCGGTTTTCCCTAGATTAACTCTGCCGCCGCCGTGTCCCAGCGCAGATCAAGGTGCGAGCTGCTGGACACGATGAGGGAGCGGGCATCTTGGAGAGGGCCGACATCCACTGCGTGTACGCGAGCACCTCAGGCTCAGGCTGCGTCAGATGGAGCGGATTCGCACCGTCATCAAGGGCCATGGAGCTCGGGACACCGCGTTTCCCCCCTGCTCTGACGCCAGCATCACCAACTCAACTCGATGCAGGGGGATGCTTCTTCTTGTCGGGACGCCGTGCCGCCATGGAAGGTCTCCCTCCCCCCCTCCCTCTCGTTTCGATTTGGTACGGTGATGTACTTGGCTCCCTTCCCTCCCTGATGCGGTTCCTCACGCCTCTCTTTTTCGATCTGTAGTTGAGCTGGTAGGTCTAGCATCCATACTGGCTTTACATACAGCATGGACAAGAGATTTTTTCAGATAAATGATGCTTGAGTATATTTACTTGGAGCGCTAAAAGCTATTAATTGTTAGCCAAATAATGTTATGTTGAAAAATAATCTCATCATATCTTTCTCCTACAAGGAACAAATATGACACACATTGTGTTCCCCTCAAGAAAAGAAAATAAAAGATGGTACTCACTTAGTTCCAAGTGGCAGAATTCAGATATGGTTGTTTCTGAAAGGGATTATTGTTGTATAGGCAATAAAAGTTTCATTCTATTTGTAACTAAAGGTCTTGATTATCTATGGTTGACTTAATTCATACATCCTCTATATCTGATTACATTTTTATGTTTCAGATTTCATATGACATTGAATCTGACCCAAGATTATGTAGCGTACAGCCTATCAGCTCTTTGGAATTGATAAAGCTACATAAATTTTAGGTACATGCACGTGTCCAGCAGCGAACCCTAGCCACGGTGCATCCCACGAGCTGTTGCTGGCCATACCTCAGAGCGGAGACATCACCATCTCCAACACGTTTGTCTGGCAGTAAGTACCTGCATTGTTTGTATTAGAAGAAATACATGTGACTCCATCATTTGACTTTTGAACTTTGTTGATGCTTATGTCACTCTATGCACAACAGGTATGCCTTCGCCACGTTGTCATTCATGACATTTCTCTTTCTCTATGTAGGCATGGATGCATTGGATATAGAGAAGTGGAATATTGTTAGTGAAACATATATGTATGCTCGCTATCTGCTTCTTTCTATGTGTGTAGTAACATACTTGTTGTTCAAATCCACAAACTATTTTGTTTTGTAACCCATTTTTGTACTATATGCAGCCCAATGATATCTATCGCCTTGAGCTCCATCGTTTTGGCGTTGGTGCTGTCCAGGCGAGAAGATCTCTATTAGGCAGCAAGTGAGTGTCTTATTTAGAAACTTCTTATGTGTGTTATGTCATTTCAAGAATACTCCTGTTACATACATGATGTGGCTTATTCAAGTTATTATTTGGTGGCTAGATCTCATGACAGGTGTTGTGTTAGTTGCATTGGCCTATGATAAGGTAAAGTATTGTGTCTGATATATTCCATATGTGCTTTGGATGTAATGCATGATCAAGTTTTGTAGCCTCGGTGTTTTATCATACTTAATAGGTATATGCTAATGTAACACCCATTCGAAATAGAACTCTGTCATTAGGAGCAGATATACCAATTAAATGTGCTTCAGGAATGATATGCAATGAAAACAAAAAAAAGCATAATAGCATACCAAATGTACCTTGGTAAGCATAAATGCTCTGAGTTATATTAGGAGGTGTACCCATCCGTCTGTAGTCTGCTCTTAATACATTCTGCTCTTTTCCATGTTGTAACATTTAGATCAGTCCACTTATCGGATTTTAATTCCATGTGCTTGGATGCATATTTGAATAAATCCTCCAGTCCTTCTAGCTGTTGCACCAATAAATGAAAAAGTATTAGCATCACAAGCGGTAAATAAGAAAAAAAAATCTTCTTATCCAAAACAATATCTTCACATGGTGTAGCACTGGGTATGTTGACTGATTTCATCCTGCCTCCAATTCTTGCATCTGATAAGTATCATAGCCAATCACAATCTTCATCGTCTGTAGAAATATTGAGTGAATATCAGTTATAATTAGTGGTATTATAACAACGCCCATAATGATTTTCAGTTAGGAAACCGAACATTCAACAATGTGTGTGTGATGTAGCTGGGAGACCAAGGCATCACCTGTATCAGATTGAGTTGTTCTCCAGTCCTATGGACGGCTGTAGATTCCCCTCTATGTTGCTCATACGAGGCATTTTCCCCCTTCCCCTTAAGTGCTTGTTTTTCTTTTGTAGAATATAAATGTGAATTAGCTACAGTACAATATGAGCAACAGTACAGTTGTTTTTCTTCTGTACGATATAACTGTAAATTAGATGGACAAACCAGGCGATATGGCCACGGGTGTCTTAGATAGGGTGCTCTTTCCACTTAGAATAGAAGATGTAGCTTTCTTATGATCCCTCGACTCACGTTTACTTTTTAATACATCACCCCTATCCCTGTTTAGTGCATACATCCCTTTCTCCTTGTCTCTTCAATTCCTTTGGATCTGCCTTTTGACCTGCGAGAAAAAAAATCTTCAGGATCTACATGGTCCAGGTAGATAAGAGTTGGGGATATATATATCTACCTGAATTGTCCTTGTTTGTTAGGTCCTGATATGGAGTCCGTACTCCACTACGCTAAGAGGATGCCGTAGTGTATTTTGAGTGAATCTATTTGGTCAGAAATACAATGAACAATTCTAAGTCAACAACTAAGCTTGTCATGTGGTCGAAATAAATATCATCATTACTATGTCAAGAAATAGATATCAACATTATTATTTCAGTGAATCTAGTTTTGCAAGAACCCTTCTCTGCTCCTCTTGAGGTACAGAGGTGGAAAGCGCGTCACTTTGTTTATCTAATCCGAAATGGCTACTGGAGGTGCCGGGGCTATTTTGAATGGTAGAAACATCACTACCGGCTGAAATATATGCTGTCATTTTGTCTCATTCGCCCCATTGTTACAGCACATGGACCCCTTGGTAAGAAACAACTAACCAGGAATCCTAATGTGCAGTGTGTACTTAATTTCTTCAATAAAACATTAAGATCATGGTGGCTTGTAGGTAGCAAAAGAAACAACCAACCAGGAATCCTAATAATACGTCTCAAGCAAAACATGTTCACATGATATAATACTAAAATATTTTTTTTACAAAAAATACAGATGGCTACAAAATGTTATCATGTCACTCAAATTGCATTTTCAAAAAGTGCGACATATTTGTGATCCAACGCACGTATCATAAACATGTCTTCGCATAAAATTCACTGTCACATAATAATTGTATTATAATTGCTACAAGAACATATTCTAAAAACCGCAACTAAGCATGTCTTGAAGGTCCATCTTTTGAAGCAATGAAGGTCCATCTATAAATTCGATCAATGATGCTTCGTTCAATGTATGGGATATTGTTTTGAGCTTCATTGTCTTCGTACTTTAAAATATGCACCAAAAATTGCTTCCTCAGTTGAAAACCATCCTACATTGGCATTATACAACATTGTTATAACAAGTTGCATGTGCAATGTGTATACAAATAAGCATGGTGTAAATAGTCACCTGAGGTACGGGAAAATGTAGCTTTCCATCGCACAATGAGTGCATGTAATCAAAAACCAAATAACCAGACAATGCACTGCATGCATGAAATAAACACATAATGTGCGTTAAATGAACCAATTAATATTGTAATGCGTTTGAAAGATTCATACCAGGTAGAGTTTGTTGGAGCAACAGGAACAATGCATTCCCATTTAGAGATAGCATCCTTGAATGCAGGGTTTGCAACTTCAAGCGCAAGGTTTAGATTGTCGGCCACGGTTTTAAGTACATTTTCCCCAAAAGTAGGTATTGGTATCGGATCGAAAATTGAGACAACTTTTCTATTTTGATCCAAGACAAATAATAGAAATAACCCAAACATATACCAAGGAAGTAAAATCTGCAATGATGAAATAGTTTAGAAATGCATAGAATATTAATTAAGACCAAGTAAAGCACTGTTACAAATGAAAAAAAATCTTACCGTATCACATTGAGAGATATGATAATCATTACTATCAGGCCAGCTATGAAACAACCGTTTAAGTGTAGCAATTTCCATATGTTCACGGATACTTGAGTCTTGTGCATAGTGGAACATGGACTAAAGTAAGAATGAGAAAATATTAGTGCAATGAGAAAAAAATTGTAGTACATGATTATAGTAACTTACACAAAAGTTCAGATCCATATAGTGAGATGGAATGTCTCTGAGAAGCTGGACTTCGTGGCACGCTAGTATTTGCACAGCCATATTAAAGCAATGAATATCCATGTATTCATCATTACTTAAGATGTTTTTAATTTGTCTCAATTTTAAGCTAATAGGATACGGATCAGAGCTTTTCACCCATTCGCTCCTGTAAAATCAAAATTCTGTAAATTATAATGACATCAAAGTAATTTGTTGGAATACAAAATGAAACAAAAAATATGGCTTACTCTAGTAGTGCAACATCATCAACCATACCGATGAACAAGCAAAGTTCATCTATTAAATCATCGTTTGTTGGGCTGACAGACGGTGAAAGAATAAATGACCGCGAGATGAGCTCAAATTTTGTTGATGTATTTGATGTTTTGAAATTCTCAGGGGGTCTATCCAGAATCATACATTCCGTGGGATCTGTGTTGTTTTCGTCCTCTTCCATGTCTCGATTTCTTATATTATCATCATTCAATTCTGAGTCCACTAAAATGACAGCTAGTTTTGTTCTAGAGTCTGTCATATGTTCCTATTAAAACAGTAATAAGAGTTAAATAGTGATACAACATAGAATAAATATAATGATACACAGTAAAAAAAATACCTGTGTAGGAATATCAGACAAAATATCTCCTGTGAAGTACTCCATAAAATTTACCATCCACAGACCGCAAGATGACCTGCATGATTACAAATATAAACCTTAAATATGGTCAATCAGTTTTTTATCAAATTTATAGATATTTGTATAAAACAACTTTTAGAATCATCAAATGATCATGACTGAAACAAGCCGTGATGAAAACAAAATTTTCACAAACTTAGTGAACCGGACATGCCCTATGAAATATAATGCGGTGATGAAAACAAAATTTTCACAAACTCATCAAATGATCTGTTTTTGATCTAATACAGTATAATTTTGTTTGGATAACAAAATTTTCACAAACTCACAAACTCACTCAAAGCTCAGTCAAACTCCCACCGCCCCCTCACTTCTCCTTTCCTCCCCATTCTTCCCTCATTCCTGGCCACGAAATCCCCATCCACAGCCGGCGCCCCGGCGATCTGCTCTGCACCGCCCCTGACTCCTCCTGGCGATGCCGGGACCATCAACCGCGTGCGCTCTCTGGTGGCCGCCCCCCTCGTCACCAGCGCCGGCGGAAGGGTAGGCCCTGCTCTGCCCCGCCCCGCCCCTCACTCCTCCTGGCGACGACTTCCCATCCACCGCGTGCGCTGTCTTGTGGCCCCTTGTCACTGGCCGGCGGACGGCAGGCCCGCCCGCCCGCCCGTCCCAGTGGCCGCCCCTCGTCACTGGCGCCGGCGGAAGGTAGGCCTGCTCGCCCGCCCGCCCCTCACTCCTCCTGGCGACGACGGGCCATCCACCGCGTGCGCTGTCTTGTGGCCTCCCCCTCGTCACCAGCGCCGGCGGATGGGTAGGCCCCGCCCCACCCCGCCCATCCCTCCTCCTGGCGACGGCAGGGCGCTCGAGGTCGGCATGGTTGCCGGCGACGCCTTGGCCCTCACTCCTGATGCGCTCGATGTAGCCGCCAGGAGCCTCCAACCTCTCCAGTGTGGCAGGAATTTCCCAGCCCCCCCTGCTCGGGACGCTATCAAGGTCCGGTTCCAAGTCTTCTTCTCCCCTCGATCCGGATGCTCTACTCTCCGATCCCATCTAATTTTCCCTGTTTGATTCGGTCAGGAGAAGGAGCAGTTGCTGCTCGCGACCTCCATCTTGATCAAGATGACCATGAATCCCTCCACGTGCTGTGCTACTGCTCGGGACCCTCCCTACGCTTCTCCTCGCTCGTCCGGGTCCAGGTTAGTCTCTCTGACCCCACCGCCTGCTTCTCCCCGTCAAATCGGTGCAAATGCCTCACTGTGTGCAATGTTCGTTCCCTAGATATCCTGAAGGAGAACAAGGAGCTGCCTAAAGGGGATGAGATCAACAAGTTTCAATCGAAAGAGGTATACCCATCTGTCTGCAGTTTGATCTTAAGAAACTCGTCCCTTGGTCATGCTGTGATGTTTATGTCTTTCCACTTATCCAATTTTAGTTCCATTTGAAGCGATGCATATTGGAACATATTTTTCAGTCCTTCCAGCTATTACATGAATAAATGACCAAGTATTAGCATCAGAAGCAAAGAATGACAGAAATTGTCTTATCAAAAGATGGTGCAGTGGGACTAATAACTAACCATAGCGTTAAGGTCTTCGCGGGGCATTCCTGGGCCTAGCGAGTCGAGCACCTGGATACGTTTCACCCTAGTGTTTATAACTGCTAGGTACCAATGAAAGTGTTCAATGTTTACTGGAATAAATATCTGAAAAAAGAGATTTTTGTTAGTTTAGGTCTCATCTATACAAACATCTGTCCTCGATTGAATTCATCATAGTAATATGTACGGAACGGAGACTCACCATATCATGTTTGGTACGTCATCACGTATAGAGCTAAATTCCTTTATCATCTTAGAGATGCATGCATTCTCTAAGAAAACACTTCCACCTGACCTCATCTGTAGATGCTCTTTAGCACTTATGCAATGTATGTATGAGTCTATGATCTATAATATCAAGTGCACACCTTGGTTATAAGAGATATAGGAACATATGTTAAAATAGCATCGTCTTGTCATAAAGCTACATATACTTACTTCGTCGCCAACAAATTCTTCGGCGGTTAAAAGACATAGTAACTGTTTTTTTAGAAATGAGTCGTTGATGCTCACTAAATGTCTTTTATCGCTTGGTTCAGACATGATATTTTCAATAACCGACCAATCATCGCCGGTGCAGGCGTAATCTATCATGATGTAAGCAAGAAGAATTATTAATAATGAAGAAAATTAGTGAAGCAAAAGCAGGGCATAGAAGGATTTGTTCATGCCTTCTGGAGCCACCACGTAGTCTTGTGCCTTCTTAGGTTTGTTATGCATTCGGATAGGGATATGCTTCCCTGTTTGTGCCCCTTTCGTGCGTGATGTGTGTGCTAATTCTTCATCATCTGATGCATCTGTCACTTCGGAGACTTCGGAATCAGTGGACTGCATGCTATCATTTTTCTCCACTTCTTCTTTGTTAGCTATTCCATGCGATTCTGGCATCGTCTCCCCTATAGTTTCTGGCCCTTCGGTACCGAATGTTTGTGCTAATTCCTCAACCTGAGCTGTTTGCATTTGTTCACTTGTTTCATTGAAGGTTAATTCCTAAGAGAAACATTACAAGATATAATATAGTTAGAATTAGAACTATTTGGGACATATTTGAAAAATGTATATGCTGTGTCACCTTGGATTGATGAACCGCGAGCTTTTTTTTTTTCTCGCACTTCATCTTTGTCGGCTATTCCATTTGATTCTCGCCACTTGTCCCTATAGTTTCTCCCCTTCGGTGTTGAATATTTGTGCTAATTCATCGTCTTGAGTTGGCTGCATTTGTTCACTTGTTTCCTTGAAGGTTAATTCCTGAGAGGAACATTACAAAGAATAATTTGTATGGAGGATATAAAATAATTAGAATTAGAACTATTTGGGATAGTCGAAAAGAAAGCATGCCTTTGTCACTTCGCAATCAGTAGCTTGTGTGCTATTTTCTTTCTCTTCTCCATCTTTGTTGTCTATTCCATTTGATTCTTCCTCGGTTACTATCTGAAACACACAATTATACAATATTATCCAGTACTTATAAAGCAGAAAATATTATTAAGGTCAGTAAAGAATTGTAGGCATGATATTATTATACTACAAATTACATATTGTTTTGTCCCACCAGAATAAAAGTAATAATGACATGTGAAAATAAAAACCGTCTTTGTCGACTTAGAGTATCACCTCATCAATCTCCATATTTTCTGTATCATCCTTGATGGTTTGTTCTTCTATTGCCTTTGTTGACTCGGTGTTCATATCCTCATCTTTGATTATCATGCCTTCAATCTGAATATTTTGTGTATGATCGTCCTTGGCTCCCTTGTCGATGAGTTCCTGAAAACCCAAGCATATATAAGTCGTATGCTACTGGTGGTATGATATTCTGTTAAATACATATATATCACGCACCTACAAATTCTATGGATCTGCGGATGTTTTGATTACACAATGGCATTGTTTACCGAACTGAAGTTGTGTCATATTCAGAGGGTTAGTGTAGTCCCGATATGAGTGGCACCTCATGGTCAGGCAAGTTTAATTGTGTTCTGGCAAAATTCTGTTTTATGTTCAATGGTTACTTGGGCTGAATCGGTGAATCAATTGATGGCAGAGCTCATGTGGTAAATAAGCACTCTTATTTGTGTGTGGAAACCACAGTTTCTGATCTGCTCTTACCATTAGACCCTATGTTTTGTACATCACAACTGGATGCAGATATGTGTACACGTTTACTTAACATAGTGCTACAAGAATATTGTTTTCACCTAAATTATAATAATCTATTTCTTTGTTCAATTATGCAGTCAACCTTTTCAGATTCACTTGCGTGACTAATCATCTGGATGTTGTAATAATAAGAATTTCCTAAGTCGCACAGAGCATGTTGGTAATTTTGTAGGGTCACACAGATCATGTTGTTTTACTTAGTTGGATCCCTCGGTGAGTTTGTTGTTTCGCAGATCGAAAGCATGAATAGGATGAAATTGCAGAGAGATACCATTACCATGATTATTGTAGATTGATCCGTACAGGCCACCGGGGATTGTGGCGCAGACATGGACGACGATGGTAGGTCACCACCGACAGATGTGTGCGGCAAGGTGGAGGCCTTCGCGGCGGAGGAGACCTTTGCGGTGGAACAGTGTGAGGATGCGGCAGCGGTTCAGGGGAGGTTGAAGGGAAACCCTACGGTGCTTCTTTGGGTTCCTGATCGAGAGTTCGTTAGGTATAGGCAATATACAAGGCGGAAGTCATGGGAAGGACTTCCATAGCGTGAGGAGGAAAGTGAATCGTGATTGCTATGTCAGGCCCCACACTTTCCTTTGATTTATCTCTGGCCCCATGCTTTCCTTTGTTTTGTCTCAGGCCCCACATTGTTTTTGCTTTTATTTATACCCAATCTGGATAAATTAATTGAGTTATTTTCGTAATACATTTTATACAGGAATATCGAGTTAAGCTCATTGGAATGTTTCTCCGATTTTGTGTGTTATTTCCTTTACGATTTTGTACAGAGAAAGCTTAAAACTTTATGTAAAGAAATATAATTCCTGTGTCCTTTCTCTTGCCAGTTTATTGTACTATCTGCCGTCTTTGGATAGGAGGGCCAATAAGTGCTTTTACTTATGAGTTTGCTAACCCGGCAGAATCCAATATTCCTGAGATTGACGGATGTTATTACATTATTGTACTACAGCTGAAAACTCTTGGCATTGATGTGTAACCATCAAGGTGAGTTTCGTAATTTTGTTTTGTCATTATTCCCGGTCATGAGTAGACGGAAAATTTGCATTGAGAAGATAGACGCTAGTAAATCCAGCCATCATAAAGTTAAAATATTTCAGGTGTGCTAGTGTGCTTTTTATTTACAAATAAATAAACGACACAGATATGCAGAGTCGAAGATTACATCGACATCGTTCTTCTTTCATGATTATTATATAGTACGATCTGATAAAAACCTGGAAGTAATACTCAAACGACAAGTGCTAGTAAATCCAGCCATCATCAAGTTATAATATTTCAGGTGTGCTGGTGTGCTTTTTATTTACAAATAAATAAACCACACAAATAAACGACACAGATATGCAGAGTCGAAGGTCAAATCGACATCCTTCTTTTGGCATGATTATTATATAGTGCGGTCTAATAAAAACACGGAAGTAAAAAAAGATAAGTGCTAGTAAATCCAACCATCATAAAGTTACAAGATTACTTGGTGTGCTGTTGTGCTTTTTATTTACAAATAAATAAATCACGAAATAAACCACCCTCATATGCAGAGTCGAAGGTCACAACGACATCCTTCTTTTTTCATGATTATAAATAAATGACACAAATAAACGACACAGATATGCAGAGTCGAAGGTCACATCGACATCCTTCTTCTTTCATGATTATTATATAGTGCGATCTGATAAAAACCTGCAAGTAAAAAAAAGATAAGTGCTAGGTCCAGAATTAGTTATAGAAAAGCAAAAGGTACAGAGAAAACACGAACGATCGCACGAACCTCACCCCTCTAAAACATCTCTGTACACAATGTTTTTGGTGCTTCTCCCAGATTTATCAACCTCCATGTTAGGCTTGGCTAAAATCCGCGTTGTCTCTCTTGACACACCTCTTGACAATGCAACATATAGCTGGCCATGTGAGAATACAGGCTCTGGAAGGTAAATACCAACGTTTGGGATGGTTTGACCCTGTGCCTTGTTAATGGTCATCGCAAAACTCAGGCGGATGGGGAACTGTTTTCTCTTCAGCTTGAAGGGAAGTGAGGTGTCCTCCGAGGGTGACATAGGGATCCTAGGTATGAACACCCTCTTTCCAGCATGCTGACCACCAACAATCTCTGGATCGATTGCATTATCCTGGAAAGCTCTGATCATAAGTCGTGTTCCATTACATAGCCCATTATGAGGGTCGAGGTTCCGTAGCAAAATGACCGGGCAGTCCATTTTTACTCTCAACACATGCGGGAGCAACCCGTTAGGTGTGAGCGAGTTCGGCAAATCAATCGTGTAATTATTCTGGAAGTCATCCTCGATAGAGTCAAAGCTGTGGTACACCTTTTCTTCGCCCGGAAACCTGGAGATCATCTTGTCATTCAGGTCATCCACATGCTCATTTTTGGTCGAGAGGATTGCACGTGTGCTCATATACTCTCTCAACATAGCATTGGTGTGCAGGGATGGGAAGACATCTTCGATTAGCTTGTTAATAGGTTCTTCGTCCTCGGTATAAGCAATCACAATGTCTTCAGGGAGACGCACATAGTCGTCGCCAATTGTTTCTTCCATTCCATCGCCTATCCTAAGGAGGTATTCGGAGAACCAAGGGTCCGCTTGTGCTCGCATATTACGCGTGAGGCGTATCTTGCGGATCTTCTCCCACAAATAGGATCTCAAAAGTGTAGCATCCGTAATCTGTGCTCTTGTCCCTCGGGTCACAACGGGAGGACCTGCTGAAATCCCCACCAAAGACGACAACCTTTCCTCCAAGCGGTAGAGGACATTCCATTATATCTGAAGCGATCGTCTAGCGTCTCAACCGCTTGACGCTTTGTCATTGCAACTTCATCCCAAATTATCAAGGATGCTGTTTAAGCAACTCTGCCGTACCACTCGCTTTGTGAAACTACACATCTTTGTTGTCGATGAGCTTGATTGGAATTTTGAACACGGAGTGTGCGATTCGGCCTCCGAGCATTATCGATTGCAATACGATGTAGCGATTCGCGATCGCTATTAGGCCCATCGAACGGACCCTCGCAAGCAATGCCTTGTACAAGTACGTCTTCCCAGTGCCTCCAGGACCATCAACAAAGAATATCTGGCTTTTTTGGTTCGTCACATGATCCATTATGTCATTGAAACCAGCCAGGTGCTCATTGTTCAGGCAGTTGAATAGATCTAGATGTTCTTGATCTGCTTTGACTTGCCTCTCCTCTGTTACCTCCCTATACTCTGCGTCATAAGAACCATCCGTGTCAACCAGATCCAGAAGCCCATACATTTTAATATCCTTTCCCATGGATTGCATCAGATCCTCGATATCCCTAAGGACCATCTGCTCAAGTCTTTGCCTCATTCGATTGAGTCGGCGGTAATCTTTGAACATCGATGCTAGGTGTTTGTCCCTGTTGGCAATTTACGTTGCCTCACGAATACCGTAATAGTTGCAAACAACCGTCTAAGAGCGAAGGCATCTGAAATGTTGCCGCCTCGTCATGCAATCATCAAGTGTCTGTCATGCTCAATGAGTCCTAAGTGCTCACATGCCTCTCTGAAGGGCTGCATGGATTGCCATTCACTGCTTTTTAAATCATCAAATGAAGTCGCACCTCGGACATGGCTGAGGAGCACCTGCAAGTAGTACCTCTCTCCTTCAGCAGGGTGTGCATACACCAGTCTTCCTATCTGTGGTCTATTATTTTTTCTCAGTTGCCACTTCTTATTACCGGTAATCCACCTATAATGTTCTGGGATCTCTCTGTATAGCCATTTCCGTGCCTCTGGATACTTTTGGTTCATCTCAAAGTAATCGGTAAGCATGGATTTGGAAGAAGATGGCCGAGCGACAACATCTTCCAGATTTTCATAAGCCCTAAATGCAATTGTATGCATGTTTGGCAGATGAAGTTGGAGCCGCAACACAGATGGACTGACACCAAACATTTTAAAGCCGAATATCCTGTAAATAGCTTCCGGAGGCGATATATAGCGTGCATCCCTATACTGTCGGATTTCATTGATGATTCCCCCATCGTTGATAATATCTTGCTCGAATGCAAACGATGCCTTATCATGCCCTTTGTAGATGTACTTGAATAAGTACTTGACTGCCTTGATGCTCGAGCATGCTTCGACATTAATGTGACAGTTGTATGTCATTAGCAGGAAGGGGTTGTAAGGGACCACCCATCTGTTGTCCAAATCTGCTCCTCTGATCCTAACTCGAACCCCATCGTCCCTTCGTCTGTAGATCGGATATGAATCTTTCCCTTGTAATGTGGCATCACAGAAATCTCGTGGGTAATGAAACCGACATTGTCCATCTATCATGCAAGGGCAACTCTTCTTCAGCGCACCACATGGTCCGTGCAACATGTGTTTGACTACCAGATCATGGAGAACAGGATATTTCTTCTTGTCCGGTATCTCTGCAGATATGACCCGGTCATAGTCATCTGGGGTCCTTAACTTGCTTTTGGCTTTCATGATTAAAAGTATATGCTCATGAGGGAGACCTCGCTTCTGAAACTCGGTGACATGTACATAAGCAGCAACTTCTCGGAAATGCTTACCCTTAATTAGTAGGTCCATCATACTTCGCTGTTTAGCTTTGTATACTCTTGCCACAAGGTCTGGACGGTCTTGCGGCAGTTGTCCAGGAAATAATTCCTTAGTTATCTCCTCCCAGTAGGGATTGCATGTCATGGTGATAAAATAATCCGGTTTACCCCATCGTTGTACTATTGCCATCGCATCCGAAACTCATACCGCATGTCACGGTCACCACCGGGAAATGTGCGTGGAAGCACTATTCTCTTGCCAATCCGATCACCACGTGACTCGCCCGGCATAGACGGTGTCAACAAGACCCTATAATGAATCAATATTTGACGCTAAGTAGTGTACAAGGTTGAAGGAAAGAGTGCAGCATGTATAATGTGATTTATTGGTATTAATGAAGCATGTTACTGGTATAGGTCGTAGCGTATAACCTTTTGATTTTCGGCCATGAGTACCGGTCAAGCCTCATTGTCTCAATCTTGATGTACATGTCAACAGCCCTTGTTGGAGCAGCGCCCCGAATAAGATGATGTTAAAAAGCTTTTTTCGGACAGTAGCTTGAAGCAATAGTACTCCCTCGCTTACAAATTTCACGGATTTTGTGGCATTAATCTCATTGTCTCCAAACTCCTCCGAGGTTATCATCGTTCTCATCTAAAATTTATTAACAAAAAAGTTGTTATCCCATCATGTTGTTGTCTCAAAGTTGGTATGATAGATAGAATCACAAGAATATAAAAAACAGCAAAGCGTGCAATACTGCGCAGTAAATCGGTGGCCCGATCTTCAAGTGTGTGGTATGACCAACGTGTTCTCCCATCACGTTGTTGTGCGAAAGGTGGATGATTGTCTAAGTTTTAATTTGACCAATATGTATATAAATCTGCTATGAACACCATACGAATGAAAATCAGTGGCTTGGTTCCTTTGTGGTGCAGAATCATGGGTTGTGGCATCGGGGAGCCCAATATATGGCATCCAACGATTCCAACCGATCTCCCCACGTGGGAAGAATAGTGGATATGACAAAGGGTCGTAGCAGCCATAGTATGCTCTTATATACACGGGACGATCTCCTTTGCCGTACACGACAACACTCCTATCAAAGCTATTTTGAGGGTCACTTCCTTCAACCCATATTGCTGCTACTTGCGAAGTAGTTGGCGCATTGTACCTTCGCTGATCAAGGTTGATATCGTGTTCGGTGAGATCCTATATTCATCAGTTGAACAGCACCAATGCTTCTAAAAGCTTGAGCATAAGGGTTATGTTGTAGTATTGTCAGAATCTTCTGTATGAGATCTAGCCTAAGATCTGGAGACCTCTTAACCCTGTGAATCAAGTTTTCATCTGTATCGTAAATATATAGCTGCAGATGCCGAGGGCCATATTCACCGGACATCAGATCATCAAGAGCGTGGTACAATCGGCCACACGCTTACGAAAAGTGTAGACGCCGCCGGTTCATGGCGGTGCTCACTTGTCGATCAAGGTTGACACCAAGAGTTGTGAATGAGAAGTGAGAGTTGAAATAACGTATATTCTCTCGAAATATTTAGCATCCTCATCCGATTGACTTGTAAACAATCGTTTCATCTCGTCGAAACTTCCGATAAACACACCCACCTTGCCCTTCTCGCAACAAAATGCGGGCCCTCGTATTGAAACCGCAATGCTCCACATGGCGTGATCGCTAACTTTTCGAAGGACATGGTGCTTTTTGGGCAGGTTCATGTATACTTTGTCATGAGTGTCATTAGTGCGAGTTCCATCACCATGATTCCGATCCACAAGGTAGGATTGAAATTGACATCTGGAAAAGTGTAGACATTTGCATTAAGTAAATTTGTTGCACAAACCATTTTGTTGTACTATATATTGTGTTGGTACATCATGATAGCAACAATAGACCTGGTTGGGCGAACATCCTAGCTTCCTCATCGTGGTCATCATCTCCAAGGTTGTCGCGCCTTAAGCAGTCTAGCCGCCAACGCCGTCGATAATGCAAAAGGTGTTTCAAATAACGGTCAGGACACGAAACAAAGGTAACCGGGTGAGAGGAGACTTAAAACGATATTATGTGTACCATCAATATTAATCGTGTGGGCATCAGGCTCCAGTATTCCATATGGATCTTCGCCGTGGTTGTTGCCTGATAACATTGTGAGTTAAAATGATATTATGTGTATCATCAGTATTATGAGTAAGAATCAGAGATGAATTGAAGTTATGAACCAGGTGTTAGTAAAAATATACCAATTAGATTATGAGTGCCAGGACCCGCATCAGGGATCGTTTCCATTACTGGACTATTGTAAGTTGGCTGGATCGTTACAGGTTGTTTGCCTACATAAATAGAAGACTTTGTACCTGAATGATGACATTATTGTAGCCGAATGAAATATTATATATTATAGCATAAATATTTCAATGAACTAACCTTTGTTTTGTCCTGACTCCTCTGGGCTACGTAGGTTCACGATTGTACTGAGTTGGGGATTCTCCTCCCCTGACATTTGGGTGAATGGCAATCGTCGTGAATGTCATTTGCATCTGCACGCATCATTTCGTGCAACGATCGGTCTCATTTTAAATCATAAATATTATCGTTGAGCTGCATTGAATTTGGTCTAGGCTCTCCTGAACATGTTAGGATCTGCAGTTGTGTGACTGCCGTTTGTCCGGTAGCTTGCAGCTGCGAGACAATGTTGCTGCCATCGGCGACGGCAGCATTATGCTTATTATGCTCGCTGGATTTGGGTTGTCCTTTAATAGTTCCTCTGTATCGTGTGCATCTGCCCCTTTCCCCGTATGTCCAGCCCATTATGGTGCGAATAGACAAAGAGTAGATCATTATATGGCAGTACCATTGGGCTATACATCACCAAAGTCGACAATCATTACCTTGTGATACAGCCGAATGTGTGTGTGTTCCATTGCCCAGGCCATTGACATCTGCTGCAACATTTTTTTTGTTTGTAGGCTTCACGCCGTCTCTTATTTATCTCATCCCTATTTTGTGCATACCGCTTTCTTTCCCTCTGCCTTTTTATCTCTTTACGGTCTGCAAGTCATGACACAATTCAGCAGCTGAGCAAAATAAATAAGAAATCGAGTGATTGGGTTAAGTACCCAAGGAGTTGGTGTTGGTTATATCCTGGAACGGTGTGCGCTGCCCGTTGGGAGTGGTAGGGGCCATACGAAGTTCTTCAACGCTGTGAATGGCAAATTATTATAATACAATTGTATTCGAAGTGGCATCTGACTGAGGAGTTTTCAATCTAAAAGTACTGTTCTGGAAGTTGTGTCTATTTTTCTTATGAAATTCATCTTCAGCAGTTTAAGGATGAGTTACTTTTCATAGGTGCCTCATTATTCGTCTGCATGTATAGATATTCTAACAAATCTGGGATGTAACAAGTTCACCGCTTTCATGTGGTGGTTAAATTCGCATGGCATTCTTGATGTGTTATAGTATATATCGCAGACGAAACAAGAGGAAATGAGGTCGCACTGCGTTTGCGAGAGGACGACGTGGTATGAGCTCAACGGCGATAAGGCGGGGACAGCACTGGCGGCGGCGTTACCAATCCGGGCGATGGCGGCATAGAATAGCTTCTCGAAGTCGTAAGAGCATAGACTGTGATGGCGTCCGTCGCCGGAGGTGCCTCGCCCATTGCGTATGGCGATTCGTTGTTGCGTCCGTCACCAGGTGCCTCGCCGGATGCATAGGGCGTAGGTCAATCTGGAGGGCCGCTTCAGTTTTTTTTTTGTTTCTGTGCTGTTGAAGAACCCATCCGGAGATTACGTGATGTTTCCATTGTAAGCCCTACTTTTTCGTACGTGGTTTTCAATCTGGAGGGCCGCTTCAGTTTTTTTTTTGGTTTCTGTGCTGTTGAAGAGCCCATCCGAAGATTACGTGATGTTTCCATTGTAAGTTCTTCTTTTTCGTATGTGTTTTTTTTTGCGTAACGTGGGAGGGCAGCAGTTTTCGTCTGCCCCTTGTTGGCTCTTTTAATAGTAGTAGAGATATACTCCCTCTGTTCGTTTTTATAAGGCGATTTAGACAGCTGGTTTTGAACTGTGTTTGAACATGCTTAAATGTCTTATATAAATGAACAGAGGAAATACCTAAGAACCTAAGAGATCTATCATCATGAATTATTTATCTAAACATGCAGTTATCCACGTCACCACATATCCCCACTCAGCTACTATTGCTCGTGCAACCACATCATCCTCTTTTACCTCGCACGCCGCATCATCATCGTGAATTATAAGTCAGAAAACTTCATAGATGTTTGAACAAAAATGCTACACCTACGTAACTCTATTACGTACGCCGCATAATCTTTCTTCCGCCTAACTAAACGCCCCTGATTTTCAGGGTGGGCCCTGTGCCTCAATAAATATCCAATTAAACACTGCCATGTCATCCATTATGTAGGATATGTAACAACCAGCCCGTAGATGTAGCATTGCTCATGTTTTAATCATGTCTGGTACTATAGTTGATTGGAGGCTAACATGGTTCTATGATATCCCGCGGTCCCTGCGGGGTGCTATGATGGAGCTCACCTCGTCAGTGCGGGCTGCATTGAAACATCACCGATGGTGTCGGATGCTGTTATGGAGCTCGCTGCGTCGGTGCAGGCTGCAGTGAATCATCACCAACGGCGTCGGGTGCTGCTATGGAGCTCGCCGCGTCGATGCGGGCTGTAGTGAAACATCACCGACGACTTCGGGTGCCTGCTATGGAGCGCCGCGGGGTGGCCGTTGAAACTTCGCCGGGTTGCATTGAAGCGCCGTCGGCGCTGCAATGGAGTTCTCGCCGAATCTTATAAGTCTTTGCGAGGCATCGCCACGGGCTGTTGCCATGGACTGCTGTGTGGTGGTGTGTTGGTGATCTGCTGGTGGGTCAGGGGGCGTGTGATCGAGCGGCTCAAAGGCCTATATTTGTAACTCGTCGGTGGTGTTTGTTTCTCTAGTCCTAGGACTTTTTAGTCCCAGGACTTTTTGAAAAAGACTCTCGAGGAGGTGCTTCAGGACTTTTAGAAGAAAAGTCCCAAAAATCCCACTGTTTGGTTTCTTACAGTGACTTTTTACCCTACACCAAAAAGTCCCTGGAAACAAACACCCCCTCAATCGGACGGTTTGTAGCACCCGCCATAAGAAACACCATTGCGTGCGAGTGTGCGACGGTGACGGTGGGTCCGTGAGACGAGCCTCTTATTTCTTCCCCAGATTCCCAACCGGCATGTCCCTGATCCCGCGCGCTGCTCCGGCGGCGAGCATGGCGTTCGCCGGACGGGACCCCGCTGTCACCCCCCTCCTCAAGATGCTACCGCTGCTCGGGCTCCTCGCCCTCTCCTCGGCCGCAGCGCCCCCGGCGGCGTCGTCTCCCTCCGCCGTGCACAACAACAACTGGGCCGTGCTCGTCTGTACCTCCCGCTTCTGGTGAGCCATCATCTATCATGCCTGCGACTTACCGCCTCGCCGCTCGTTGCTGTCTACTTGTCGCATCGTCATAAATTTGCTGTGGATCTGTCACGAGCTCATCCATTCAAGGGAATCGAAGAGGGGAAGGGGGTGAGATCGAGACTTGGAGAAGGGGGTTTTCGTCCAAGGGAGGAGGTACAGATTAAGGGGAGAGATTCAGAGTCTTGACATAATTTCCCACGCACGCACACCTACTGGTTCCAGCTGGCTAAATAGCCACGCTACACTTGGCCGCTTGCCTTACAGGTGGGTCCGTGCCAGTAGGCAGCGGGGCCCACCGAATCACGCGTCCACCGCATCAAGTCCTGATGATGCCGGTGTGACATTCCCCTCTTCTTCAGAACGAGCGCCCTCTGCAGAAACGTCGTCGTCGTCAGCCGCCGGTGCGTCCCAGGCTGCTGCTTGAGGAAAACGGCGGCGGAGAGTGTCGTAGTCTTCCCAAGTAGTCGCTGCCTCGCCGCTGCGCCATCGCACCTTGACTTGCACCAGAGCGCTGGTGCCCCGCTTGACCATGCGGCGCTCGACAATCTCCACTGGTTCGTCGTCGTGGCCGGCGAGGTCGGGCGGTCGTGGCAGCTCGGAGAAGACCGGTGTGTAGTTGGGGTGAACGCCTTGAGCTGAGAGACGTGGAAAACGAGGTGGATTCTGCTGTCCGGCGGCAGCTCCAGCTTGTACGCCAGCTTGCCGATCTTGTCCAGCACCACAAATGGCTCCGAAGAACTTGTATGCCAACTTGGCGCACGGTCTGTTCGCCACTGAAGACTGCGCGTAGGGCTGGAGCTTGAGAAGAACCTTGTCGCCCACCTCGAAGGAACGCTTAGAGCGATGCTTGTCCGCCTGCTTTTTGAAGCGATGTTGGGCGCGAAGGATTTGTTCTCGCAGCCGCGCCGTGTGCAGGCCCCAGTCCCAGGGCTCGCCGTCGATCATCGGCACCGTCTTGTCGTCCCAAAGTGTCATGGCGCCCAGATTGGGTTCGACGCCATACAGAGCTTTGAAGGGGGTGCACTTGATCGAGGAGTGGAACGACGAGTTGTACCAATTCATTGAGGTAGCCAACGGCGCCATTGCCTGGGCGAGTCGTGCACAGCGCAACGCAGGTACATCTCCATGCACTGGTTGACGCGCTCGCTCTGGTCGTCCGTCTGGGGATGGTAAGCCGTGGAGAAGAGCAGCTTGGTGCCTGCGCTGGCGAAGAGTTCGCGCCAGAGCGCGCTGGTGAAGACGCGGTCGCGGTCGGAGACGATGGAGCTGGGGATGCCGTGCAGCTTGACGATCTGATCCCAGAAGGCCTTGGCGACTTGGGGAGCCTTGAACGGGTGCCGAAGTGGGATGAAGTGCGCCGATTTGGTCAACCGATCCACGACTACCATGATGTAGTCGAAGCCCTCCGAGGATGGCAACCCCTCCACGAAATCCATGGTGAGGTCGCGCCAGGGTTTAGTTGGCACGGCAGCGGCGCCAATGCGTTCGGCCGGCTTGACCGCTTCGTGTTTGTCATCTTGGCACACGAAAATCGCCGACGTAGTCGGAGACGTCGATCTTCAATCCATCCCAGATGAAGAGCTTCTTGATGCGCTGGTAGGTGGCCGTCGCGCCGGAGTGGCCACCGAGCGCGCTGTCGTGCAGAGCGCTGATGATCTTGGTGCGGAGAGCCGTGTTCTTGCCGATCCACAAGCGCTCTTGCTTGCGGATTAGCCCTTTGTAGAGCTCGTAGCCGTCGTCATTGGGGCTATGGATCGCAAGGCGCGCCAGGCGATCCTGCGCGTCGGCGTCCGTGGCGTAGGAGTTGGCCACCTTTTGCACCCATGCCGGCTGGCAGATGGAGAGCGCGTCCAGGTTCAGGGTCGCGCCCACGCGAGAGAGCGCGTCCGCGGCTCCGTTGCCATTGCCCGCGTCAGTAGTGAATCGAATCAGAGGCCCATTTCAGCTTGGCCATGGCCTTGCGCTGCAAATCCATGGCGAGCTGCTGATCTTGCAAGTTGCAAAGGCTCTTGTGATCTGTGACGATGGTAAAGGGGCCCCGTTGCAGATACGCGCGCCATTTCTCGACGGCCATCATGACGGCGAGGAACTCCTTCTCGTACGCCGACAGCTTCTGATTGCGCACTCCCAGGGCCTTGCTGAGGAACGCCACCGGGTGTCCCTCCTGTGCCAGCACCGTGCCGACGCCGGTGTCGCACGCGTCCGTCTTGATCGCGAACGGTCTGGCGAAATCAGGGAGCGCGAGCACTGGCGCGGTCACCATGGCGCGTTTGAGGAGATCGAACGCCACCTGTGCCTTCTCGTTCCACTCGAAGCCCTTCTTGGTGAGGAGGCTTGTGAGCGGCTTGGCAATGATGCCGTAGTGTGCGATAAACTTGCGGTAGTAGCCTGTGAGGCCGAGGAAGCCGCACAGCTCGGTGGCAGATGTTGGTGTCGGCCAGGCCACCATTGCTTGCGTCTTCTCAGGATCCGTGGCGACGCCGTCCTTGGAGATGATATGGCCGAGGTAGGAGATGCTGTCCTGCGCGAACGAGCACTTGGATTCCTTGGCATACAGTTGGTGCTCTCGAAGCAGAGCGAGGACGAGGCGAAGATGTTCCAGGTGCTCCTCCAGTGTTTCACTGAAGATCAAGATGTCATCCAAGAATATAATGACGAACTTGCGCACGTACTTGGCGAAGATTGCGTTCATCGTGCTTTGGAACGTGGCGGCGCTTCTCGCCACCAATGGCATGACCTTGAAGTGGAAGTGGCCGTGGTGCGTCTTGAACGCCGTCTTCTCTTCGTCGCCCGCGCGCATGCGAATCTGGTGGTAGCTCGCGCGGAGATCCAGCTTGGAGAAGAAGGCCGCTCCAGCCAGCTCGTCGAGTAGTTCGTCCACTATGGGCAGGGGAAACTTGTTCTTGACCGTAGCGTCGTTGAGCCGGCGATAGTCGACGCAAAAGCGCCAGGTGCCGTCCTTCTTCTTGACGCGGAGCACAGGCGCGGCGAACGGGCTCATACTGTGTTCGATGACACCCGACTGGAGCATCTCTTGAACTTGGCGCTCGATCTCGTCCTTCTGCAAGGGCGAGTAACGGTACGGCCGCGAGTTCGCGGGGTGCGCGTCGTCCACCAGAGTGATGGCATGATCGTAGCGACGGTGAGGAGGCAGGCCTTTTGGTTCAGCGAACACATCCGTGAAGTCCGTCAGGACACTCTGCACACTTGGTGGGATCTTGGTTGCCTGCGGCTCAGGTGAGCGGGGTAAATCCAGTACGGCCATGTACCAAATGTCATTGCCGGCTTGCCATTTGCGCACTTGGTCTGGCTCGATTTCCTCCACCCGCTCGTGCTGCTTGGGTCGAACACCTTGTAGCGTGATCATGGTGCCATTGTGCTCGAAGGTCAGCGTCTTGTCGAGCCAGTGGCAACTCATCGGGCTGAATTGCTCCAACCAGTCCATGCCGAGCACGCCGTCGTAGGCGCCCAACTCCAATTGCCGCATATCAGTGGTGAAGGTGTGGCCCTGAATCCACCAGTTCAGGCCTTGCACCATGCTATTACAGGTCATGCGCTCTCCATTGGCCACACGAACCTCCACTGCGGGCACTGCAACGGTTGGAGCGTGCACGCGGTCGGCGAACGCCTTGGAGACGAAGCTGTGCGTGCTCCCTGAGTCCACCAATAGCAACATGACTTGATTGCCGACGAGCGCGCGCAGACGGATAGTGCGCGACGACTCGGTACCGGCGACCGCGTGGGTGGATAGTACGCAGCACTCTGGCGCGGGGTCCTGCTCCCCCGGGGCTTCAAGCAGGTCCAGGGCATGCACCGCGTCGTCAGTAAGCACTTCTCCATAGTCGCCCACTTGGATCGTCAGCAGCTGTGTGGCCGGCTTGCATCGATGGTCGCGGGAGTAGCGATCCCCGCATTCGAAGCAGAGTCCGTTGGCGCGGCGATGCTCACGCAGTTGCCGTTCGCGCGCCAGGTCGTCGTTTGGAGCCGCTGCTCCACCCGGCCTGGGCGCCCCCATAGCGCAAGCTGGAAGTGGCAGTGGTGGTGGTGGTGGTGGTGGAGGTCGCCCTGCCGGAATGATTCGTGGTCGAGCACGTTGCGTGCTGGCCTTCTCTTCCACGATCCGGGCCAACACTGCTGCGCTTGTGATGCTCGATGGTTTTGAGGCGGATCGCCGCCGCAAATCGTCAGCAGACCCAACAGAGGCGTGTGACAAACAGCTTGGGGTTGAGCGTGGCATCCAGGGCGAGCAGGTGGTACATATGGGTCTCGAACGCCGTCCTGTACTCGGCGACGGTGCTGGTTTGTCGAAGCTGCAGCAACTTATGCATCTCCATCTCGAATTCGTTTGGTGCGAATTCGCTGATGACGGCCGCGGCGAATTCGTCCCATGTCGGCGAGCGATGAGTCTGCCGGTACGCCTGGTACCAGCGCGCGGCGTGGCCGTCGACGTAGAGGGAGGCCGTGGTCACCCAGCTGTGCAGAGGAACATGGTACAGGTCGAAGTAGGAGAGGCAGCGGTCGATCCAGAGGCTGGGCGCGTCGCCGTCGAAGTGAGGGAAGTCGTGCTTCGACGGCTTGACCGTGTACTCCTCGCGCTGCCCGGTGTGCGCCTCGCGGCCCGCCATGACCGCGGCGGACTGCCCCACGCCCCCGTACGGCATGGTGTGCCGAGTGGGTAGCAGGGGAGGGCCGTTGTTGGCGAGGCGGACGGCTGGACCTTGAGGGCGAGACCCGCGGCCGTGGTCCAGCAACGTCACCGCAGAGGCCTGGGTGTCGCCGTCGTGGTGGTCGGCGGTGTGCGGTGGGTGGCGCTCCGCTGCGGGCGGCGAGGGAGGAAGGTCGCGCTGCTGCTGGCGAACCTCGTCGACGTCTGCTTGGGTGAGATCCAATTGCTTGCGGATGTGTGCCAGATCCGCGGAGACCTGCGTGTTGAGCGCGATCTGGGCCTTGCGCTGCTTGTCGCTCGCAAGCGTGGTCTCGTCGAAGCGCTTCAGGAGCGCCTGCAGCATGGTCTTGAGCTCTCCCGTGGATTCCTCCATGGCGGTGATGATGTGGCGAGTTTGAGCAGACGGTTTACTCGGCGGCGCCGTCGCACTCGCTCCAAATCCAGCCAACCCCGCTGGGGATTTCGCGCAGATCTCGCCGGAGCAAGACCTCACCCGCAGCGGTGGATGTTACGGCTCGATCGAGAGGGTATGAGTGGCAGTGAACAAATTTTTTTTTTTGGGGGGGCAAACCTAGCTCTGATTACCAAATGTCACGAGCTCATCCATTCAAGGGGATCGAAGAGGGGAAGGGGATGAGATCGAGACTTGGAGAAGGGGGTTTTCGTCCAAGGGAGGAGGTACAGATTAAGGGGAGAGATTCAGAGTCTTGACATAATTTCCCACGCACGCACACCTACTGGTTCCAGCTGGCTAAATAGCCACGCTACACTTGGCCGCTTGCCTTACAGGTGGGTCCGTGCCAGTAGGCAGCGGGGCCCACCGAATCACGCGTCCACCGCATCAAGTCCTGATGATGCCGGTGTGACAGGATCAACGCAATTGTAGTGGGTTCAGGTTCACTGTGCCAAATGTAGCAGTGAGAGGTCTAAAGAAGCTAGGGTTTTGATGTAAGTGCTAAAAGTACGCACGATTGATAGAAGGATCTGGATCCAATTGCTGTATGAATCAGCTTATTAATTTATCTGTGTATCAACGAGTTTGTCCATCCCCTGTTTGCGAAGTAGTATACTCTATCGATGTCAGTGTATGGAGTGATTTTTTTTTTCTCACTGGTTGGAATCCATTTTGTAGTACCTTTACTCTTCTGATTGCGACATAGCTTAATGTTGTCATCATGGCGGAGCCAGCCTGTTCGTAGAGCCTGAGCAAGGTCTAATGGTGACCACGCTGGCAAACATTTGCCCATGAAGCTCTCTATCGAATCCTCCTTCCCTGTTATGACTTCAACAGAGGATCCAGGCTGAACCTGGGCAGCCTCCCAGGGTCGGCAGCGGTGGCTCCATCATTGATTATCAGTATGACTGGAGATCCCAGTGGTTGTACAACTGGTAACTGAAATATAGTTTATTCATTCTCATGGCTGGTATGTGATAATAACCATGATGACTTAAAATCTTTAAGCCGTGATGTAAGTTCAGCAAACACAAGTGTCTTTTGACAAACATTTTGGTATGAACACTTGCACAATTGTAGTTTTTCCTTGAATGCACAGAAGAAGAACGCCAAGAAGGCACATATGCACACAATTGTAGTTGTGTTAATGCCAGCTAATTTTTTAGAAGTTTTCCCTTTGATACGGAAGTTTGGTTTCCATCTACCAATATCATTTGAATATGTCGCTTATGCTTTTATATTATCTGGTTGATGTTGGGTTCCGCTGCTTATCCCTGTTGTCACTTAAATCTGATCTATTATCCAAATGTTATGCAGGTTTAATTATAGACATATGGCCAACACGCTGTCTTTGTACAGGTAGTATACAAATTATAGACATATGCCGTTATATGCAAATTTTAATCTATGTCCTATGTAAAGGTTATTCCTTATTAGTAAATATACCATTTTTTCCAGGACTGTTAAGAGATTAGGAATACCTGACGAGAGGATAATACTTATGCTGGCTGATGATATGGCTTGTAATCCTCGCAACAATTATCCTGCCCAAGTGTTCAACAATGAGAACCACCAGATTAATCTTTATGGTGACAATGTTGAGGTGAATCTCTTTACTCTGAAAATATTGCTGCTGAATCATAACATTGTAGTTTGATAACCCCTCAGGTTTGCAATATTTTTCCTAGCCCATGATGTGCATGTATCATTGATACCAATGAGGTGCCAAATCTACGAAATAGTTTATGATATTGAAGCATGCATACCCATTGTAAATGACCCACTACGATCTTAACCTCTTTTACAACAAGTAGACGCCCATAGGCATATGATTGTTATATTGCAATACCTACAATCCTGATTTTCTCACTGAAAATATTATGAAACGACGCCTCCTAAAAGATGGTCAAATTTTGCAAAGTGACGGATAATTAAGACAATCGACACAGTTTAATATGGTCAGTTAGGTGATTTATGAAAGGTGGCAGCTGGCAATCCTTAAAGTTGTCCACTCATAATGCTTTGCAATCTGGTCTTATTAAAAACTACTCCCTCCGTCCCATAATGTAAGACATTTTTTGAGTGCCAAGAAATGTCTTACATTATGCGACAGAGTAGTAATATCTTATCTTGCTACGCTGATGTTACTCTTTTGGTTTTCTAATGACAGGTTGATTACCGAGGTTATGAGGTTACAGTTGAAAACTTTTTGCGAGTTTTGACTGGAAGACATGAGAGCGCTGTACCAAGATCAAAGCGTCTCTTAAGTGATGAAGGAAGCCATATTCTTTTGTACATGACTGGACATGGTGGGGATGAATTTTTGAAGTTCCAAGATAACGAAGAACTTCAGAGCCATGATTTAGCAGATGCAGTAAAGCAAATGAAGGAGAAGCATAGGTTGAATTTTTTAATCATCAAAATTTGGATGTTGGCTTGTGCCTCTTTGTTTCTGAGTTCGTGTACTGACCTTTCACCTTGGCCTTCCTTTCAGATTTAAAGAGTTGTTGATAATGGTAGATACCTGCCAGGCTGCTACTCTTTTTTCACAGGTTCATTTCAAGTTGCTACAAGTTCTTCTTGACATATACCGAATTACTGTTATACATATTATCCATTTCATTTTGTAACCGCTCAAAATGTCTTTTACATTTTGGGTATCCTTCGCAAATGTTCATATATTGTTAGCAAATGCGCAAACTATAGCATGTTGTACATCTATGAATTTCTTCACATTTTTTTTGTTTTGGGCACAATTAGCTCCGGGTTCATCATTCTGAATTTATTTTCCATATGACCGTATCATAGTATACACTTTTGTAACATACATTGTTGCTGTACATCACTTTTTAGTATGAAATAGTTGTTTGGCATATGGGAGTGCAAATGCTGCATATGGCGTTTGTGCTACATGGTATGCTAACCACTTGTGTTTCATGATTTGAATAATAGGTCACATAATTATAGAATCAGCCGATGATCTACGCTGCTAGAGTGGACTTCACCCTTTTGACTTTTTGTATATCTGAAAAACTCTATCTAAAGGCTGTACCTGATATATTTAATATCCACAGCTTCAATCACCTGGTGTTTTGGCGATTGGTAGCAGCATGAAGGGGGAAAACTCTTACTCTCACCATCTCGACTCAGACGTGAGAACATGCCCTACACAGTTATTTCAGATAGTATTTGCAAACTTATTTTACCTTATTACTTGTCATGAAGCTGGTTAATGTTATGCATTTCTGGTGGCAGATTGGTGTTTCTGTTGTGGATAGATTTACCTTCCATACACTTGCTTTCTTTGAGAAGCTGAACATGTATAGCAATGCTTCATTGAACAGGTAAATTGTACTTTACATGCTCTTCTCTTGAATTATGTATCTCGGTTGAAAGTTCATCAACTATCTATATGAGAAGGTGCTGGTCTTACTGCAATATGTAATTCCTGAAAAACAGTTATTTACATTTTTTCTTCGAAAAGGGGCGCTTTATTACTTAAAAGTTATTTACTTTTTTTTTTGGTGTTAAACTTTGTGTTATGCCAGGTACACTTGTGTACAATTTACTTCACTTTTTCTATATTAAGATATAGTTGATGTTCTTGTTCAGCTTTCATATTTCTATGTAATACGATGTGAAAAGATGGTCTGCATCATTTGGGTGCTTTCTGTATTAATGTACTTTCTTTCGAACTCACATAAAATAATTGAAATTCATGGCTTGTAACTGCAGGGCTAATCAGATTGCAGTGAACTTCAAAATTTAATTCAGACTGTTTTCTGTGTTCACAAGAATTAGGAGTCAGTTGTGTCCTCTATTCTTAATTATGTGCAATAGCACTCAACTAGATTCAATCTTATGTTTCTAAACACAATGTACCTGGGTGGCTCTCTGCAGTAGCATCCAATGTTCATCATTTTGTGTTACAACCTTGCCTTTTATGTTCCAGTCTTTTCAACTCATACGACCCTTCTATGCTGCTGTCTACTGCATATTATCGAATGGATCTTTACAAGCGTGCATTAAACGAGGTAATGGAAAGATATATCTATTTCTAATGGCTGCTATGTTGTCCACGACTAAGCCTTCTTTTCCTTCTATCCTGTCCTTGACCAGGTCCCAGTGACAAATTTCTTTGGATCAGTCATGAAGACTATCCACACTGATTCAGCCTACACAGGCTTTCTAGCTGCACATGACGCAGAACTCCCCCTTTCTGTCGGAAATAATATACTTGATCATGTCATGTTGCAGAATGAGGCTAGTGCAAGAAGATCGAACATAGAAGAGATGAATGTGAGTTTTAGTAAGTTTTGCATTTCATTTATTTGAGAGACTAATACTTTGTGAATTGCAACATCCAGGAGGCACAATTAATGTCCCATGGATGGACAGAGGTCCTGCTAGAGCAGCTGGAAGGCAAAAATTCTGATGTTGTTGTGATGTATTGTCTGGGAACTATGGGCATATTGCTGGCAGTTTCAACCTGGCTATCAATGTAGGAACTCTGAAGTGTGCTCTTAACACATCGTCTTGCAGAAAACTTGGTCATACTAACTTTCACAGGATGGGACCAAGAAGAATGAAAATAAGAGAGATACTTTGGAGGTCAACGTCCTGTATTTTTTTTTTACCTAATCATAGCATCCATTCATTTTGGAACATAATTGTTGTATGTAGTTTTCGCATGGTACCCTCTACTTTTTGGATACGTAGCTCGATATGTTTCGTAGTCATTTTTATGCATCTGTGCTCCTGCATCACATATTGTACCTGTCAGATTATCTCATTGCTACTTGAAAAGATTTCCATGTAGCATAGCATCTGGAGTTTGATCATCCCAGCTAGATCTGGATATGAATATGTACTCCAAACTCAAATGTTGAGTGTTCTTTTAGTCCAAGATAATACACTTCATTCAGTCTGGAATGTTCAGCACTTGACAGGTCGTCTTTTATTTGGACTAGATATATTACAATATTTACTCCATTTACCACCTACAATTTTCAGTTTAAAAAAAACTCCATGACCTCCCTATGCAGTCCATTGCATCTTATAACGACTTTTGCCTTGATGCCTGCTTATGTGCTACAAGAGGTTACTTAAGGTCAAACGTGTATCCGTATGAAGATATTTTTTTTGTAATATATGATTAATTTTATCTTTGTATGCATTGCTCTGTATGTGAAGTGTAGCTATTGTTTTCGTTACTGGCATAATACAACCGAAAGGTGTGTTTTCTATGCTCATGTACAGAACTAATAAGCTGGTCATGGGCCTCATAGGACGGTATGCACAGAAGCTGTGCACCCAGTAGAACCGTGGACATGCTGCTAAGGCAAATGAAATGAGCATAGATTATGCTCCATTAGGGAGCATTGCACACCTGCATGTGCTCAGTGGCATCTATGCCACTAGTTGGCATGCCATTATAAAATTACCTTCCTTTGTGAAAATGTTTGATAGCCTTCTTTATTCATAAGATTATGCTATTTGTCATGTCAGGGTTTTCAGTTGGATGCTATTTTATTGATCATGTTAATGCCAGAATCATGTATCTCTTGTTTTGAGCGGTTATGGCATGCCGATTATTATAACTTATGGAATTATGAGGTATATGCTATAGAACTCTGTCAAACGGCAAATAGCAGCTATAAACTCATTTGTAAACCACTAAACAATGAGAAGATTGGCATTTCCTCTGATAAGACTGGGGAAGTCTGTGGTGCTTCTTCTCAGCAGGCTGAGCTGACTGTTTGTGGCTGCAACCTATGCATGGCTGGGATCAAGAGAAGGGAAAAAATTCTTGAATATCACTGATGGATCCTTCCTCTATATATTTAGCTCAGGAAGAAAATTCACATGGGTAATCGATGATAAAAAGTTTGTGCCCATGTATTTTGTCATCACCTATGTTTGAGGGGTCCTTTGTATTAATTATTATTGACCTTATTCTGGCCCTAGTATCTGTCCTATTTATGTTGTGACAAAGTGGTTGTCCATTGTGGCAGTAGCCGAAAGTCCATCACAGACGTCGATATTGTCATGCCTATTGGGGGACTTCCATGCATCTACAAGAGTATGCAACAATGAAAAGAAAAAAGTTCTGATTGCACACCTACCAGATCCATTATACATGATCAATTTTGATCTTAGAGCGACCTGAGTTCAGGACATCTCCAGTACTTATTGTACAATAACAACACAGTGGGTGGTTTAGGGTGTAATTTTGAATGCATTGCTGCATAATATTTTCTATAAATCAGATCCGATCAGTCAGTGCAAGTTATTACTGGAGTTGCATCGAAAATCTGAGCAAAAGCGTGTTTGCTGTCTCAGCTGTTCTCTCTCAAGCTATGGTCCCAGAGATCTACACTTCACCTCAGGAAATGTCTGGATGCCACTATATTAGATGTCTTTGCTGGATGCCCATTGCTCAGTAATAGCAGTTAATTGAGTTGTCTCCTTTCTGGAGCTCAGTTGTTCCTTGTACTGAGCAGTTGGCAGTGCGTCGCAAGGAGATGTATGAGGGTGTGAACGAGCTGCAGGGCCGACCAACCATAGTGACAGCAATGGGTATGGATCTGTGGCATTTTCTGGACTCAGATACCGGCTTGTTGGCTATGAAAGGTTTGTGGCTGGCTCAGTTTGGAAGAAGCCGAAGCTTGAATTGGTTGTATTGGGGCAGTACACATGAGACATCAGTGATCATCATGCCACCAACTCCCTGTTACATCAACCACGAACCAGTATCCCGGATGTCAGTGTGCAGGGCATTTCCAGGAATATGTTGGCATGCACATGATGCTCGGTATCCTTGTCTTAGGGTTGGATGCTGGAAATGCCAAGAATTGGCTGCTCATATTGTCTATTCTTCTGTTTCTGCCAGTGAGGTAAGAGGCTGTGTTATCAAAGATGTTGGTTTCTGGAAGGGCACAATGATTTCGTGGGGATGAGAGTTGCCTAAAGTAAAGAGGATGGACGGTTGGAACTTGGAAGGGACATAATGTTATGCAAGTTGCTTGCAAGAGTACAGTTGCATGAGATGATATCCTTATCCAGAGCCATCAGCGCGACATCTTCTTTCGTCACCGTTAGTGGGGGTTGAATTCTGTTGCCGAAGAAGCAAGTATGAGCTAAATTTATTGATATTTGATAACCAGAGGTGATCTGATAGAGTGTGAAGTTAGGCAAAAAGGGCCCGAGCCAGAGTCTTATGTGTTCTCGCAGCATGCTTTTTCATAGCTCAAACCTACACACTAACAAGGTACTCCGCTGCTCAATATTTTTCTGCCTTGATTGTCTGAAATATCACGCAAAGAAAAGGAGCACGGTTCTCCCAGTCCTGGTCCATGCTCCTACAAGGTTGTTTAGTGGGTGAGCGATAGGGTGATCTGCCTCGCATGATTAGCCTTGCACTTGCACTTTTCATCTTGTGAGTAACTATGTTGGATTTGAGCCGCTCTGCGATCCGCGGTTGATTATACTATACTAGGTTTGCTTTGTGCTGGTCTGACGCGCATGCCAGGTCCACGATACATTTTGGGTTTTGTTGGGTGTGGATCCACATAACGACAGCACCAATGCATATTTATTGTGTATAATTGTATCTATCTATCAATCTATGTAGTGCTCCATATTTCTCTAGTGAAAAGGCCAAAAAGGTACCCCCCCCAGAGTGGCTGTGAAATCGCTACTTTAGTTATATTTTCATGGCTGGTCAGCAAAGATATCTACTGCATCTTAGCTGGTCTGGATGAATGGTTAAACAGGACGAGTCTGTCTGGGGTTTGGTATAAGACTAGCCATAGTGGGAGTAACTTCGGTAGTAACATCGAGTCCAACTCAGCAAATTTGCTTATGTGGCAGTGAGTTAATGAGGAGAGATGTAGTACTAGTAACTTAGCTAGTTACTATAACATCACATGTCCCAATGCAATATGAGTCTATAACCTAATAATTGAAGCTTTCCATGTTATCACACTTATGTTACTACCCACTATTGAGGTAGTAACATAGTCTAGGGATATGTGTATGTTACTAGTGTATGTTACTCTCCATTGTGGCTAGTCTAATGCTTTTGTTAGGTGTTCGGCCTTTTCTGCTGCACTGTTATCAATGGCAGCAAACAACTAGGAGTTGAGGACGGCGGTTGTTCCCAAGGCAAAGGTTAAAGAGCAAATGGCAATTTTATCATTGACCCAAGCTGCCTGCACGTTATCAGTTCGTGGCATCTTCTTTCGTCGCCGTTAGTGGACTTTGCTTTCGAGGTTTAGTTGAAGTGTGTGAAGCGATAGGATTACCAATGAAGGTGTGAGGGGTGAAATCATGACAGCACGTCAAGGTTTTCCTTTTTCATTATCAAAGGAAGCATTGTTGTGGTCTGTGATGGTATATAAGATGAAATGTTTCCATTCCGTTTGATAATTATTCAGCGTTGCTCTTGCAGATGATAATGATGATATGTTGTTGCCAGTCTTTTAAGATTTGTAACTGCTACAGATATGGCAAATCCAGAAAGGCCAGAACTCCATTTTTGGGCAGTTCTAGAAAACAACAGCATCATTGTTACACCAGATGCATTGGAAGAGGTCCCAGCAAAACTAGCGAGGCTTCTTTGTAGTACTACTACATGCTCAATCTTGCACGCCACCTGTTGAAGTCTGGGAGCCGCAAGTATTGTTGGGCTTCACTTGTTGAAACTTCTTCGTTTGCTTGATTTTGAGAAGGAAACAGACTCAAAATTCCAGTGTTTTTTTTTACGAAATGATAAAATGAAGTGTTGAGTAGAAGGCGCGCCCCAGGTATGAGACGGCAAGTGCTCGCGTACAGACACCTTCCTTTATCACGCATGACGGCATGAGTAGATCGCTCCTTTGTCCACCTCCTCCCCAACATAAAACAAGCAGCACATGCACGAGAGAGCACTAGAATACTGAGTGCGCCAAGCTATTGGGAAGATTTCTCGGTCAATCGCTGACGTCCCCTCCCCTTTCTTTCTCATGGAATATATGCCAAAGTGCAGCTTGTGATCTTTTTCCTTTTGTTTCCATATAGACATCTCCCATCCCCTCGTCTCACACCTATCCTTTCTTCCTTTCTTCTTTGGGACTTACAGTGCTGCCGAATGATGGTGCATAGCAGCAGGGGGCTGGCTGTAGCGCGGCAATGCGGCATGTCACTGAAGTCGTGTAAACGAACTAGCTAAATGCCTCGATTAGCAGGTCAAGTCGTGCAAGATTTCGATGGCAAGTCACGCGATTGGTCGGTGGGAGATAATAGGTGACAAGTCTCCCAGTTCCAACTCTGCACGCGGGTAATTGTGGGATAGCCGGATAGGGAGTGAGAAGGGAAATCTCGAAGCTTTCATCCACCATGCCCTCACGATATACGCCTAGCAGCACAATTGAAGGCCGACTTGGGAGGACATCGATCTCTATGCTAGAGGATAATGCCCGTTTTGCCGTACGGTTCTTTCGCGTTGGAATTAATTCTATTTTTCTTTCAAAGATTTTTTTTCCGGCAATCTTTTTTTTTTGAAGTGGCCAGCATAGCTGGTTTTCATTTCATTTAGCAGGGAGAGAGGTTACAAAAGGTTGATCAAGCGATCATGGAGTGGAGAGGCGGTACATCTTAGTTCAGGCCCCAAAGATCAGGCCATCTAGGAAAACTAGGCTAGCCTACACACAGCGAGATCTCTCACGTCACGTCCCCAAAGGGCTGCTGGATGCATCTTGCGCCGGCGAGTCGCCATTGCTCCATGTCGCACTGGCCTGCTTTGATGATGTGCCGCGCGTCTGCCTGTTTGCCCCTGAATATGCAAGCATTTCTTTCCAACCAGATGTGCCAGGAGACGAGGGCGATCATGGTCTTCGTGCCCTTCCTGTGCTCTGGGGCTGCGACAACCACAATCCTCTGAACTTTGGCCGTTGTCGTTGCAAAGATCGCTTCCACACCCGCTGGTTCAAAGAGTTGCACCCGTCCGGGATGCCGCGGTGTTCCAGACCTGCATTGCCACAGGACACTCCCAGACCAGATGCAGCGACGTCTCCAGGTTGCGCAGGCACATGGGGCAAAAATAGCCATTTGGCCATCCTCTCCTCTGAAGACGGTCATTGCACCAGAGTCTGTCGAGGTGCAAGAGCCAGAGGAACATTTTCACTTTCCCTGGAGCCCAGATCTTCCAAATGATAGTTTTGAAACTGCATGGCTGATTGCCTTCGAATTGTGCGTTGTACGCCGAGCTTGCCGAGTAGTTGCCCGAGCTACAGAGCTTCCATTTGATTGTGTCCGGGTCCTGAGGCTCCAGGTTGATTTGAGCCTCTCTGATCTCTCTTGCCAGTTGCACCACTTGATGAACAATGGTGCTGTAGTCGCCGTTGTTGCGGAGGTCGAGGATCCACCGATCAGCTGCCAAAGCTTCCTTTACACTTATGTTCTTGCGGATGGATCGGGCGAACAGATCGGGGTATGCCAAACACAGCTGCCGCCCTCCCAGCCAGGAGCACGACCAGAAGGATGCAGTAGTCCCATTCCCGATGGTCACCATAGTGGAGGCCGTGAATAGAGCCCCATCAGCTGCGTCGCACGGCGTCCCGGTGCCAACCCAGGGCCTGGTTGGTTGCCTCCAGGATAGCCGTAACCAACACATCCGTAGGGCCCGGGGCGAAGCGGCTGAGGCCAGGGATGCCCAGCCCGCCCAGTTGCTTTGGCTTGGTTACTGATGCCCATCCAACCTTGCATTTGCCGCCCGAGATTTCTTCGTCTCCCGCCCAGAGGAAACGCCGTCTTGACTTGTCGATCTCCTTTATGAACTTCTTTGGTATTCGCAGCGTCGTGAACGCGAAGGTTGGCATGGCTGATAGCACACAGCGCACGAGGACACGGCGTCCTGCCGGTGGCAAGAGTTTCCCTTTCCAGCTAGCGAGCCTCGCTCTAATTCTGTCCAGGATGGCCTGAAGGTGGACTAACTTGATGCGGCCTATCGTTACAAGAAGCCCTAGGTATCTAAACAGGAACGCCGCCGTTAGGCCGGCGAAATTTTGCAGAACATCCTGAATGTCTATGTCGTCGCATCTAATGGGGATCGCAGAAGATTTTGACAGATTGACGCGCAGCCCCGTCGCATTGCCGAAAAGTTGGAGGAGTTCTAGGAGGTTATCTATATCTACACGATCAGGGTTTATGAAGATGATGGCATCGTCTGCGTACAAACTTGTGCGCATCCGCACCGCCGCGCCTGGGATGGTGCTCAACGCGCCGGACCTGGTAGCGGCCTCCAGCAGCCGGTGGAGGGAGTCGATACAAAGTATGAAGAGCAACGGCGAGAGCGGATCTCCCTGTCGCAGACCTCGCATGTGCAAGAAACAGCTGCACGGGACGCCGTTCAACAGGCAGGCCGATGAGGAAGTTGACAAAAGGAGCGCTACCCAATCTATCCATCGATGCGAGAAGCCTAATCTCTGAAGAAGTTCTATCAAATACTCCCATGACACACTATCAAAGGCCTTGGCAATGTCCAGCTTGAGGAGGAGGGCCGGTGTTCTAGTTCTATGCAGCGTCCGGATCGTGTTCTGAACATACAAGTAGCTATCATGAATACATTTCTTCCTCTGAAAGGCAGTTTGCGCAGGGGAGATGATCCGGTCGATGACAGCAGCAAGTCTCATGGATAAAACCTTGGTGATCAACTTTGCTATAGAATGTATGAGACTGATGGGCCTAAAATCAGAGATTCTAGTTGCCCCATCCTTCTTTGGGAGAAGGGCGATCATGGCCGTGTTGAGCTCGGCGAAGTTTCCATCAGTCAGCCTGTAGAAATTGTCAAAAACTGCCATGACATCGTCTTTAATCGTGGCCCAGCATGATCGGTAAAAAGTGCCCGAGAAACCATCGGGGCCTGGCGCTTTTTCTGCTGGGGAGGCCTGAATCACAGCCCAAACCTCCTGCTCAGAGAAAGGGTTGTCCAGTCCTTCATTTTGCAGCATTGGCATGTCAAGCTCTTCCCAATTGAAAGTACCTCCTATGTTCACCTTGTTGCCCAGTAGGTTAGTGAAATGATTGTGGATAATCGAAGCTTTATCTTCGTGGGCCGTGGCAGTGACCGTACCAGTTTGCAATGAGTGAATGAAGTTCTTCCTTCTCCTTGAATTGATCTTCGCTTGGAAAAAGGCCGTGCGTGCATCACCAGCTTTGAGCCAAGAAATCCTTGAGGCCTGCCTTTTCCTTGCTCTTTCCACGGCCGCCAGTCCAAGAGTTCTCATTTTGAGTTGCTTCCTCAGGAGGAATTCACTCTCGGACAGCCTTCTGCTCTCTTGCGCAATATCCAGCCGAAGAATAACTTGGCAAGCCAGGTGGAACTGAAGCTTTGCATCATTGAAGTGAGCTCTTGCCCAAATTTTCAGATCGACTGCCATCCTCTTCATCTTCTTCTCTAAACGGACGAACGGGCACGTGTGGTTGACCGGCCGTTGCCAAGCCCGGGCAACAATCTCTTGGAAATGTGGGAAAATGGGCCAGAAGTTTTCAAAATGGAACATCGGCTTTCTACGCGGAGCAGCAGTGTTTGCCAGGAGAAGGGGACAATGATCCGAGCAGGCCGTGAATTCTGCCATCAGAATGTATGAGGGGAAGAGGGCCTCCCATTCCAGGTTGCAGAACACTTTGTCAACACTGACTAAAGTTGGATTTTCCCTCTCATTTGACCATGTAAATCTTCTGTTCTTGCACTTAATTTCTCTGAGGCCTGCCCTATCAATTGCAGTTCTGAACATGCCCATAATCCATCGGTTCAAATTGAGGTTGTTTTTATCATGGGCTTCGTAAATGATGTTAAAATCCCCATTTATCAACCACGGCTCTCCAGATGGTGGCGCTGCATGAGCAAGTTCAGCAAGAAAGACATCTTTGCGTGTGTCATCTACTGGGGCGTAGACTGTTGTCAGACAGAACCAAGATCCGTCGTGCAGCACCGTGACTCTGCCTGTGATCGAGAAACACCCAACTGCTTGAGAGGCAAAACTAACGCTTCTCTTGTTCCATAGTATGGCCACCCCTCCTCTGGTGCCCATGGCTGGAAGAATGGCGCAGCCTTCTAATGCATTTCCTCCCAGCTCTCTGACGGTGGACTGTTGCCAGCTCTCCAGCTTGGTTTCCTGAAGACAGAGGATGGATACATGCTGCGCTTCAGCAACTTGGCACACTGTAGTTCTCTTTGCCGACGAGTTCAGCCCTCGTACATTCCAGCTCAAAATTGTAGGTGTTGTACTATTCATTGGGCACACACATTTTCTCCATTTGTAACGAACACATGAACCAGCAGCAAACACTTCCGTTCCGACAGCTAACCCTGGCCGCCGGGGGACGCCGTCAACCACCAATAGGCCCCAACTTTCGACGGCACCAGCCATGCCTCCTACCACTACTGGGACAGAGAAGAACTAAACCTAACTCGAGCCACCCTAATGGCGGCCGCTGTCGGAAACTATGGTCGAAACAGAGATAGCAATGACGACCTAACATGACTACACGATGGCCTCCTCGGCAGCAGCGTCAGGTCCCTCCATCCCCACAGCAACGCGGAGCACGTCCTTGTTGAGCCTGGTCAGCTTGGCGATGATGCTGATGTCGTCGTTGGTGAGGGGCTCGTCGAACCTGCGGATGAGAGCCTCCGCCGCTTTGGCCGTCATCTTCTCCTTGCGCCCCAGCAGCCCCAGCCCCTTCACCAACCTCAGCGTGGTGCGCTCGGCCACCGGGGTTGCATTCTTCTGCACAGCCTGGCATGCGCTCTGACGACACTGATGTCACACGGGTCTTGGGCGGAGTAGAGTTGCGTTTGGCTGGTGGCAGGGGCAGGAGCGCCGCCGTGGGGGCTGCGAAGAGGCGGTGGGGAGTGTCAGCAGGCTCTTCTAGCTCCAGATGGCAGACTTTCTCAGTCACTTCTCCCAGCTGCAGCTCCACCGTGGATGCAGCAGTGGGCGTGCGGCAGCTGAAGTTCACCGGGTTTGGCCCCGCGAGGGTGGGGCCGAAGATGTCCGGGGCTGCTTCCTTGGTGGCGCCTTCTGCTGCCTTCCCCTTGTCGGCGAAGTCGAGTGGCGCAGCCAGTGTAGCTTCAATCTCCGCGTCGATGGCCGCATCCTCGGCGCGGCTCCGACCCATGGGCGTGATCGGCTTCTTTGCGTTGGAGAATAATCGCCGATGCGTCGTCGCGCCGCTGAGTGGAGGGCGGGCGGCGGTGCGAGGGGCACCTTGCACATTTGCGTCCCCCCTCTTGCGACCGTGGCGCGTGCCGTGCCGCCTGTTGCCCTTGGAGCCGCTCGAGCGATGGCGCGCCGGGGGGGGGGGGGGGAGCGGCTGCGGTCGGGCGTTCCTTGGATGAAGCCTCGCCCCGCTCATGGTGGCCGCGGCCGCATCCCAGCAGCGTGTCCTTCCAGGATCTCCTTCCCGCTCCGTT
Organism: Aegilops speltoides; assembly: GCA_021437245.1. NCBI lineage: Eukaryota > Viridiplantae > Streptophyta > Magnoliopsida > Poales > Poaceae > Aegilops > Aegilops speltoides. The sequence continues at coordinate 194,822,860 of CM038146.1, read as the reverse complement.
GTTGTCGTGGTCGCGCCTGGGACCACCCAGAGGCATGCCACGACAGCCCGTGTCCGCCACCGGGGCGCGGGCCTGGCGCTTGTGGTGCTCCTCATGCTGGCCATCCTCGACGTGCATGGTCCAGGTGCCTGGGTAGGTGAGCGGCAGCGCGTCGTTGTCGTTGGAGCCAGAGGAGGGCATGCTGCTCTGCGCAGAGTGCGAGGAGCGCGGCGACCAGTCTTCGATGCGGTCGACGTGAATGAGCAGGTCATACCGCGTCGCTCCCGGAGGAGGAGCCACCCGACGGTTCGGCGGCAAAAAGCCGTCCATCTCCTCGATGCGCCCCGCGCCCCGGGGCAGCTTCCAGTAGGTGTGCCTTGTCGGGATGAACGCCATGTCCCACACCCAGACCCAACACGCGAAGGTCTTGGTGTAGCCGCGCTCCAGCGTGTGGCTGTCGAGGCGGTCGACGCACACCTTGTCGCCAAACACCTCCTGAGCCCCCTCGATGGACCAGTACTGCATGGGCATATGCTCGATAACGCAGCGGACGTGCAGGTTGAAGGTGGCGAAGCCGGCATGGTCATCTTCGCGCCATGACAGGATGGTGAAGTTGGCGTTGTCGACGCGCAGCGTGCCGCGGCGCACGGCGTTGCCGTGGTGGGCCGGCTGGGTGAAGACGACGAGGAAGTCCTTGGGGTAGTGTGCCGTCACCCGCAGCTGGTGGGGCGGGACATAGAGCTGGGCCTCCAGGGTGCGCCCAACAGCCATGGGCGGCGTGGCCGCCACCCCCTTGAAGGCGCGCAGCGTGACCGCGTGCTGCGTGAGGAAGAAGACTGCCAGCTCCACCTCCAGCATGGAGACGCCGACCTTGTGGCTGGTGCAGGGACGGCGCGCCGGGTCGGCGAGGCTGAGCTCCGCCATGGGGGGGGGACAGCGGGAGCCGGCGAGGAAACAACAGGCAGAGGTGGGAACAGCCGGCGTGAGGCGATGGGGATGCGTGGGGCGAGCGGTCCTAACCTAGCTGCAGCAGGGCCGCCCGGGCCATTTTTTGGATTTTGAGGACACTCACAGCCGAAATGGCCAGGACACTCGCAGATTATGCAGTGGAGAGGATCGCGGCAGTCTTTCCGGCGGTGAAGCTTGCTGAGGCATCTGAAGCAGCGGCCTGTGAAGCGGCTTAAAAAGGCCTCGCGACCATTTGCCGCATTGAACGCAGGCCGGCGATCCCGGCGAGGAGGCGGAGGGAGCCCGCTACGGACCGGTGGATTGGGAAGGCGCCCGCGGTTCTTCTTGGAGGAGACCTCCGTCCATCCACCGTCCATGCCGGAAGAGGAAAAAGTATCCATGATGGGTGGAGCAACGATTATGGACTGCAGACGATGGGGTGGGGGCGAGGGAGAGACCGTTGAGCCGGGCGCAGGACCTGCGATGATGGACTGGAGCCGATGGGATGGATGCGCCCTCAGATCCGACGCACTAAATGCCTCCCCATCCCTTGAGCATTCACCACGGTGCAGCAGCCACGGTGGGGAAGGCGGATCTGGAGGGGGCGGCGGTGCAGCGGACAGACCGAGGGGGAAGCCCGTTCCCCTCCTCCGCCGACCGATCCACATCTGGATCTAGAGCGCGGGGAGCGCGGCGCGCCCATGCCGCTAGGCGCTAGAGCTGAGCTGTTGCCGCCGCGACCGGAGTGGTGGCGCGCAGGAGGAGATGTGGCCGCCGGCGGAGTGGTGGCCGCGTGAGCGAGGAGGGAGGTAGCCTACCTGATCATCTGTTCTGCCTTCCGGCAATCTTTCAAAGATTATTAAGGTAACTAAATTCCGTGCATACCGCAGAGGTGAGCGAGCAAACGCGGACACCTGCGGGCTCTATTGGGTTGGTCATGTAGGTCTGTCCTTCCAATTTTGGGAGGGTTTCTTTGACCGTCTTTTTTCTCTAACTGTTTTTTTATTTCATGAATACCTTTTTAAATTCAGAAACATAATTTAAATTAAATAAAAAATGTTTTCTTCAAAATTGTGAACATTTCAAAGACATAAGGATTTTTTCATATTCTGAACATCTTTTGAATTTACAAAAATATTTTTAAGTTTGTGAACTTTTAAAAATATATGACCATTTTTTAAAACTCATGAACAAATATAAAAATCCTGGATAGTTTTTAGAACTCATGAATATATTTTTCATATTCGTGAAGAGCTTTAAAATTCACAAAATTGTTTAAATTCTTGAATGTTTTAATATTTGTGAACATTTTTGGAAAATCACAAAATTTAAAAATCATGATGTTTATGTCGGTTCCAATACTCTCATGCGGGACCCATGACCCGACCTGACCTTACACACGGTGTTGGTGATATTTCCCAACGCTATGACTAGACGGAGGAAATGACCCGACCCAGAGCCTGCCGACTCATGGGTCACTTCGACCTGACGGATCATCACGTGGAAGAGGCTTGGAAGATTGAGTAAAGGCCGGCTCATGGAGGCGCCTAACGGGCCGCCTCGTTGAAGGCCCATGATTGAAGATTGTCCTTGCTTGGAGAATAAGACAAGTAGGAAACAAAGTATGGCACAGGTTGTAGTACGACCCAGAGACAATTGTAAGCCTAGGGACTCGACCTATTATATAAAGGGGAGCCCCTACGGCGAAAAGGGTTAAGTTACAATCAACAGAGAGCTAGGTAGGGAATCCGCATCCTTCTAATCGAGATTTCCAGCAATATCAATCAAGCAAGAAGTAGGTCTTTACCTCCACCGTGAGGGGTCGAAACTGGTTAAACTTGTGTCCCTCGTTTCCTGATCAACCCCTCTCAAGCGACCTCTTAGTTGCGATGGCCTCCAGACTTAGTCCTTTCATGAGGACATCTGCAGTGACAAAACCACGACAGTTGGTGCACACAGTAGGGCCAGCGCACGGTGGTGTTGAGTTCTTGGAGGGAGCTCTCCCAGGGATCGAGGGATACACGATTGGCCGGATGATGAAGAGTTGTCGTGGCAAGCTCTACATTGACGATTCAGGCTGGGGCCCCGAGGCCGACTCAATCGAGTACGGGTATCGGGTCCCCTTCGGCAAGATCCATGTCTTCATCGGCATGATCGGCGAATCAGGCCCCGAGCAGGACATCTTCTCCGACATCGTCGACCCAGCTCGTCACGCCAAACCCGGCCGGACTCAAGCCGCCTGGAACCACGTCTTCATCGGCTTCACTCAGGGAGTCGATCTTGCGGACAACTCCGCGTCTGGCGGAGACACTCTTGTCTACTCCGATGGTGAAACCTCAGTTGGTGACACCGGATTGATCCTTCCGCTCTTCGATGACAGGTTTGGGGCTATTCTGATGATGAGATCGCTCCGGACGCTTTCGAGCCACCACATCGAGAAGCCGTCTACATGGTGGAAAACGCCAACTTGGCCGGGACCGTAGTGACACAGAATTCTGCGGCGGCTGGTGCCGTGACAGGGACCGGTACTTCTACGCCAGCTCCAGTCATAGCTGGCTTGAAAAAAACACCGGCTCAGGACCTGGCGGAGCTGATGACTGCGCTAGGAACACTCCTGGAGACTCCGGGACTGCAGAGAATCTGGCTCAATGCAACATGGAAGTGATGAAACTTCATGAGCAGATGGTAAGGTTCAGGAATATATCAGTGCTAAAAATACTCGCATGGCAGAGGTACAAGCTTATATTTATGATGAGGCTGAGCGCTTAAGGGCAGAGGCTTTGCACCTCAGTTTCCATCAAAACACTTCAGATGCAGTCCATCAGAGGAGACACATGAGTCGACTGCCATCCGGTTTCAAGCCTACACATTTGTTCAGCACACTGCAAGATGTGCCCGTCTGAGGGGCCGACATAGGTACACCCGGCGGACCGGTCATGCCCCAATTGACCCGGACAGCTCCTCCGAACCCGGCCTAGGTACAAACACCACCAACCCAACCGCATTAGCTGGCTTAGCAGTGCCAGTCCGAGCCGGTCCCGCAACTATCACCAGTCTAGCTCCCTCCTTGTCGTTTTCAGACCCCGACGGGTCATTTTTCCAACCCAGTGAACAATGTGTTGGCAGCGACTCACAACCTCGCGGCGATCCCAATTACCGGGAACACCCCAATCGAGATTGAGGCTAGGAACGCCATTGAGATGCTAAAGACTGCGGTCACTCAGTAAGCAAACTACTCTCACAATCAGCACATGCTTCATTCTACCCCACATCAGAGTCGCAACAGGAGTTGCCATGCTGAATCTCCAACGGTTTCCAGCAGTGTGCGTCGACAGCGCGAACAAAATCCTCAGCCCCGGCCAGTAGTCTCGGACGCACATGCCATTGTGGATGTCGCTCGTGCCATGCGGGAAGTAGAAGCGGCAAATGCAGGAGCTGCTCAGCCCCCACCCACCACAGCCCCGCCAGCTTCACGCGGTACATGACTAAGCACCAGGACTATCGGGATACCGTGTTTAGTAACTGCCTTACGCAAATGAGTGTATGCCCATTGATTTCAAAGGCCCTCGTAAGGTTCCCAATTATATGGCTAACCTTGAGCTGGATGGATGGATTGAAAGCTACGAGTTAACTATGGATATCTTGGATGTCAGTGACGCAGTCTGTGTGTAACGCCCTCGATGCGGCTATATCTCCCACGTGTCGAAGCACGACTTAGAGGCATAACCACATTGAAAGCAATGTCGCAAGTGAGGTAATCTTCGCACAACCCATGTAATACATAAGGGAAAAGAGATACATAGTTGGCTTACAGTCGCCACTTCACACAATACATAAATAAACATCCATCATTCAGGTTTACACTCAAGGTCCGACTACGGAACCAAAATAAAAGAAGACTACCCCAAATGCAACACGGATCCCCGATCGCCTAACTGGACTCCACTATCGATAAATGCGGAAATGAAACATAGTAACGACCAAGGGCCTCATCAAATTCCCACTTCATTTCGGATTCGCCATCTGCGCCGATATCATCGGTACTGCATCTGTTTTGGTAGAATCTGTGAGTCACGGGGACTCAGCAATCTCACACCCACGAGATCAAGACTATTTAAGCTTAAGGGAAGGCTGGTGTAATAAGGTGGAGCTGCAGCAAGCGACTAGCATATATGGTGTCTACGCACGCAAAAGAGAGTGAGAAGAGAAGCAAGGCACGGTCGTGAAGCTAATAGCGATCAAGAAGTGATCCTGAAATGACTTACGTCAAACATAACTCCAACACCGTGTTCACTTCCCGGACTCCGCCGAGAAGGGACCATCATGGTTACACACACGGTTGATGTATTTCAATTAAGGTCAACTTCAGGTTTTCTACAACCGGACATTAACAAATTCCCATCTGCCTCATAACCGCGGGCACGGCTTTCGAAAGATAATACCCTGCAGGGTGTCCCAACTTAGCCCATCACAAGCTCTCATGGTCAACGGCGAATAAACCTTTTCCGGAAGACCCGATCGTCTCGGAATCCCGGTTCGCATGACATTTCGACAATGGTAAAACAAGACTAGCAAAGCCGCCCGATTGCCGACAAATCGATAGGAGCTGCACATATCTCGTTCTCGTGGCACATCCGGATAAGTCAAGCTACGAGTAAAACCAGGCCTCGAAGTTTCCCGTGGTGGCCCCGCAGCTGCTCGGTTCGACCAACACTCGAAGGAGCACCGCCCGGGGCTAAAATAAAGGTGACCCCCGGGCTCGCGAAAACCCAAGGGAAAAAGGGCAAATGGTAAAACCAAAGTTGGGCCTTGCTGGAGGAGTTTTATTCAAAGCAAACTGTCACAGGGGTCCCATAAATCACCCAACCGCGTAAGGAACGCAAAATCAAGGAACATAACACCGGTATGACGGAAACTAGGGCGGCAAGAGTGGAACAAGTCACCAGGCATAAGGCCGAGCCTTCCACCCTTTACCAAGTATATAGATGCATTAATTAAAACAATAGATATTGTGATATCCCAAAGTATCCGTATTCCATCAAGGAACAAACTTCATCTTCACCTGCAACTAGCAACGCTATAAGAGGGGCTGAGCAAAAGCGGTAACATAGCCAATCAACGGTTTGCTAGGACAAGGATGGTTAGAGGTTTGACATGGCAATATGGGTGGCATGATATAGCAAGTGGTAGGTATCACAGCATAGGCATAGCAAAAGAGCGAGCATCTAGCAAGCAAAGATAGAAGTGATATCGAAGGTATGGTCATCTTGCCTGCAAGGTTCTCAGAGTTGTCGAAGGCTTGATCCTCGTAGGCATTCTCAACAGGTTCCTCATTGACGTACTCGTCTCCCGGCTCTACCCAAAGCAAGAACACAAGCAACGGAACCACAATCAAACAAGGAACAATGCACAAGCAATATGATGCAATACATGCCATGCCATGCGAGATGTGATATGCAATGCATATGTGTGTGCTCGGGAAGGAAAAATGATGAACCGGGCATCAACTTGGCAAACCAAGTATGCCGCTGGAAAGATGAGATGATTTCGGTTGAAATCGATATAAAGATCACCGGAATAGGATGCACGGTTTACAAATGGCAAGCAAAACAATAATGGCACAAATCTGCGTTTAACAGCACGATGCTACTTAGCATGCAACAAGAAACTGTGCTACAGCACCCCAACATAAAAACAAAGCATATGGCAGTGATCTACAGGAGATGCTTTTCAAAAGAGGAACACTGAGCTACAGCTAAATCACATCATAACAGGTTCAAACAAGCATGGTGAAAGTGCAAAAAAATATCAGGTTCACAGACTTAATGAAAATACTAGTGTGCCAGAAATTAACATCAGGAAGGCATGTTTAGAGCAAGCAAACAACAAGCTACTGGAACTTATAATAGCAAAACAAGGCATGACATGATTCTACTCAAAGCATAGATCAAAAATCCCTTACTGACCATAAGCCAAAAAGGACCATAAGAAATGATGGCACCCATGTAAACATAGCAAGTTTTATTAACAGCCTGACTTAGTGAAATTTCGAGGACATGGCAAAAACAGATTCAACATGGCATCTTTACAAGCTTGATTAACTCACTACCAGGCATATCATGGCATGGAACAAGTACTAGCATGAAGTAGGCATGAAAATGAAGCTATCCTTGTGCAAAACAACCTCATAGCATGCTTGAAATAAAACACACAAAAATGACAAGACAACATCATGATGTAAAATGACATGTTCATGAACTTGCTCAAATGCAGAAACTAATGCCACCACTGGATTGGTGGGATTTTTCTACCCCAAAAACATATATAATATGTTAGGGTTGCTGTAGAAAAATATTCACAAGTGCATTAAGTCAAAACCTGCCTAAAATGGAATATGACAGAAATGGCATTTTTCCATAATTGGAAACGTCCAGAAAAGGACTTGCCCGAAATGGAAAGGTTCTACATGCCAGAAATGGAATATTCGCTGGGGAATAAAATAAATAAATAAATAAATATAAAAAGAAAACAGAGGCTAAGGGAGGATGACAGGTGGGGCCACACTGTCATACACACACATGCGCATATAACCAGAACAAAAGGTGGGGTTTGGGTTTAACTTGCGCCCGCGGGGGATCGAACCCGGGACGCTGGGTTGCAACCGAGCGGCTCGAGCCACTAGGCTAGCCAACGATGGCTGACAGAGGAGGGTTTTCTTCCTCTTGCCAACTGCCGCGGCGATGCCCAAAACAGAGGAACACAGCGGGGAGCACCGGCGCGGCCAGAGACGGCGGAGGGATCACTGGAGCAGCTCCGGCGTCCTAACGGAGTGGCGGATGGGTGCTACGAGATCGCAAGAGAATCCCGCGCTCGCGCCTGGAACGCACGACGCCCAACGGCGAGCGGAAACGCGCGCTGCGGCGGCGAGGTCAGAGCGGCGGCGCATTTAACTCGACCACGACGAGGCGCTGGGTTTAACAAGCGGCCAGGAGCACGGTTCTATCCTACATGAGATGAAGACGCCGATGGACATACGTAGAGACGCTAAGGAAAACGGAGCACTCGCCGGAGACGAGGTCCGACGGCGACGAGATCGGGCGCCCGCGGCGGCCGTGGTTAGAGCATGCAAACGAGGGGGAAAAAGGCCAGGAAGCCGGGTGTGCTCACCACAAGCACGGAGGTGCGCTTGGCTTGGCGGGAGGTGGACGAAGACGGCGATGGTGGTGGTTGAACACGTCGGCGGCCGGGTTCGAAGATGAGGAAGAAGCGGTCGTTGCAGGGGCTCCGGCTCCACGTAGTCGACGATGGGGACGTAGTGGACAACGGGGAAGAAGATGGACACGCCAGGCGGGGTAGAGGCCGAAGGAGAGCACGCCGGCGACGAGGACGCGCTCTCTGATGCGTTTGGGATGGCGATGGCGCGATGGATCTGGTGGCTAAACTTACCAGAAAACGGCGGCGGCGGACGAGGGAAACCCTAGACGATGCGAGGAACACGGGAGCTGGGGCTTAAAAGGGCTAGGGCGAGCGGACGAGCTCATGCGCGCTCGTGCTCGCGGTCCCCATGGCGATGGCGAGAGGAGAGGGAAAAGGTGGGTGCGGGAAACAGGGAAGGCGCTGACGAGCGGGGCCGACCTGTCCACGTGTCGAGGGTCTAGGGGGGTGGCGGCTATGGGTGAGAAAAGACAAGGGTGCGAAGGGCTGGTCAAGGCTGGCTGGCTGGCTGGCCGGGCGGTGCTTGGGCGCTATTTGGGCCGGCCTGGGAGGCCGAGGCCTGTGGGGGGGGCTTCTGGCTGCAGGCTTGTCGTTGCCTGCTTCTATTTAAAATAAATGTAAATAGAAACAGAAAATCTCAGAAAAGGGAGAGGAGTTAGAGCATAAGGAAAATACTCTCCAACTCCTGGAATTATCCACTATTTTAATAAATTGCATTGGGCATTTTAAAGGTAGAATAAGACAAGTTTGAAATATTTTCAAACTTGTGTCATTTTTGAACCTGACCAAAACAACTTCAAATAAGGATATCTTTGGCAGAGAGGTTTAGGGCAAGGAGCAAGATTTACAGGGAGAAGATGAACATTAATAGAGAAAGAAAAATGGCACTTGATAAGAGAAGGAAAGGAGGAGAAGTGAAGGTGCCATGGTTGGAAGGGGGGGGACAAGGTTATGCCCATGATGCTCATGGCAACAACATGAATGACAACATGCAACATGAGATGGAGATGCACTACATGATGAGGATGAATGCAAAATGACAAGAGGCACAAATGCAAAATGGCTAAAAAGGAAAATGACAAAGAAAAGAATAAAACCACACATAACCAAAACAAGATGAGGCCAAACATGATAAACCCCACAAGAAATGGACGAAGGTCAAGTTGATATATTGCCAAAAATGGACATGTTACATCTGGGGTGTTACACTGTGCCAAATATCTGACCATGATGTTGGAAGGGCCAGCTCGCACGTGGTTGAAAAACCTACCCCCCAACTCAGTCAACACTTGGGAAGAATTGAAGGACCGCTTCATCAAGAATTTCCAGGGAACTTGTAAAAGACCGACAACAATTCTTGATCTTGAGCAGTGCGTTTAGCGCAACGACGAGTCAGCTCATCACTGGTCAAACCATGTTGCGGAAATCATCCATTCTTCTAATAGCATCACGGCTTTCCAAGTCGTCCTTATCTTGGAGAGAAATTGTCACTTCAAACAGAAGGTAAAAGACATGGGGGATCTCATGGACGTCCTTACCAGATATGTTGAGTCAGACAACACAAAGGATCCAAATTCATATGATGACAAATCTAGCAAAAGTAAGAAAAATGGTGGTGGCAAGGGTCACCAGCAAAATAGCCATGGGCACAATGGCAACAATGACAGTCAAGGAAATAGTAGCAGTAATAATAAACGCAAGAGTTTTGATGGAGGATCAAACTTTGTGGCCAACACTAATACTGGCTTTAAGGGCCAGAGGCGAGGCAACAATTTTGGGAGATCCTACAATGGGAATCGACCTCGTAACTACGAGGAAGCCCTCAAAGCCCTGTGTCCTAAACATAGTTTCCTTGACAAGCCGGCCAACCATTCATGGGAAAACTGCTTCATCATGCAGGAGCTCAGAAACCCGGCCTATCAGCATCATAATGGTGGAGGCAATGGTGGACATTTATACGTCTCCAACATAGCTATAATTTATGAAGTATTCATACCATGTTTACAACAATTCTATATGGTTTTGGTATGATTTGAATGGAACTAACCCGGACTGGCGCTGTTTTCAGCGGAATTACAATGGTGTTGTTTTCTATGCAGAAATAAAAATTCTCGGAATGGGCTGAAACTTTTTGACAATTTTTTTGGAACAAAAGAGACTCCAGAAGCTTCGTGGGAGGACCAAAAGAGCCAAGAGGTGCCCACGAGGCTCCAGGGGGCGCTCAGGGGGTGATGGTGCCGTGGTGCCTCGTGGGCCCATCTTAGCTCATCTTCGCATGATTCCAACGCTAAAAAATCCTATAAATAGAGAAACCCCTAGAAATAACCCTAAGAACTTCGACTCTGCCGTCGCAAGCCTCTGTACCTTTGAAATACCATCTGGAGCCTTGTTTCGGCTGAAGGAAATATGCCCTAGAGGCAATAATAAAGTTTTTACTTTATATTTCCTTATTCATGATAAATGTTTATTATTCATGCTAGAATTGTATTAGACGAAAACTTGATACATGTGTGGATACATTGACAAAACACCGTGTCCCTAGTAAGCCTCTACTAGACTAGCTCGTTTATCAAAGATGGTTAAGTTTGCTAACCATAGACATGTGTGATGGAGATCATGATGATAAGATGATGGAGATCATGATGATGGAGATCATGGTGTCATGCCAGTGACGATGATAAGATGAATGATGTGATGGTTCAATTTATTGCATTCATCTTATTGCTAGTAGAAGTAATAGTTGGCGAGACAACTTCATGAAGATAAGATGATGGAGATCATGATGATGGAGATCATGGTGTCATGCCAGTGATGATGGTGATCATGACGCGCCTCGAAGATGGAGATCAAAGGCGCAAGATGATATTGGCCATATCATGTCACTTTTATGATTTGCATGTGATGTTTGTCATGTTTAAATCTTATTTGCTTAGAACGACAGTAGCATAAATAAGATGATCCCTCACTGAAATTTCAAGGAATGTGTTCCCCCTAACTGTGCACCATTGCGGAAGTTCGTTGTTTCGAAGCACCATGTGATGATCGGGTGTGATAGATTCTAACGTTCGCATACAATGAGTGTAAGCCAGATTTACACATGCGAAACATTTAGGTTGACTTGACGAGCCTAGCATGTACAGACATGGCCTCGGAACACGAGAGACCAAAAGTTCGAACATGAGTCGTATGGTATATACGATCAACATGGAGATGTTCACCATTATTGACTAGTTCGTCTCACGTGATGATCGGACACAGCCCAGTCGATTCGGATCATGTATCACTTAGATGACTAGAGGGATGTCTATCTGAGTGGGAGTTCATTAAATAATTTGATTAGATGAACTTAATTATCATGAACATAGTCAAAAGGTCTTTGCAATTTATGTCGTAGCTTGCGCTTTAGTTCTACTATTTTAGATATGTTCCTAGAGAAAATTTAGTTGAAAGTTGATAGTAGCAATTATGCGGACTGGGTCCGTAAACTGAGGATTGTCCTCATTGCTGCGCAGAAGGATTATGTCCTTAATGCACTGCTCGGTGTGCTGAACCTCGAGCGTCGTCTGCGGATGTTGCGAATATCTAACATACACGTTTTGATGACTACGTAATAGTTCAGTGCGTAATGCTAAATGGTTTAGAATTGAGGCGCCGAAGACGTTTTTGAAACGTCGCGGAACATATGAGATGTTCCAAGGGCTGAAATTGGGATTTCAGGCTCGTGCCCACGTCAAGAGGTATGACACCTCCGACAAGTTTCTTAGCCTGCAAACTAAGGGAGAAAAGCTCAATAGTTGAGCATGTTCTCAGATTGTCTGGGTACTACAATCGCTTGAATCGAGTGGGAGTTAATCTTCCAGATGAGATAGTGATGGTTCTCGAAAGTCACTGCCACCAAGCTACTGGAGCTTGTGATGAACTATAACATATCAGGGATAGATATGATGATCCTTGAGCTATTCGCGATGTTTGACACCGCGAAAGTAGAAATCAAGTAGGAGCATCAATTGTTGATGGTTAGTAAAACCACTAGTTTCAAGAAGGGCAAGGGCAAGAAGGGATACTTCATGAAACGACAAATCAATTACTGCTCTAGTGAAGAAACCCAAGGTTGAGCCCAAACCCGAGACTAAGTGCTTCTGTAATGAGGGGAACGGTTACTGAAGCGGAACTACCCTAGATACTTGGTAGATGAGAAGGCTGGCAAGGTCTACAGAAGTATAGTGGATATATGTTATATTAATGTGTACTTTACTAGTACTCCTAGTGGAACTAGGGTATTAGATACCGGTTCGGTTGCTAAGTGTTAGTAACTCGAAATAAAAGGCTATGGAATAAACAGATACTAGCTAAAGGTGAGGTGACGATGTGTGTTGGAAGTGTTTCCAAGTTTGATGTGATCAAACATCGCACGCTCCCTCTACCATCGGGGTTGGTGTTAAACCTAAATAATTGTTATTTGGTGTTTGCGTTGAGCATAGACATGATTGAATTATGTTTATCGCAATACGGTTATTCATTTAAGGAGAATAATGGTTACTCTGTTTATTTGAATAAATACTTTCAATGGTCTTGCACCTAAAATGAATGGTTTATTGAATCTCGATCGTAGTGATACACATGTTCAAGCCAAAAGATATAAGATAGTAATGATATGATAGTACCACCTACTTGTGGCACTGCCATTTGAGTCATATTGGTATAAACCGCATGAAGAAGCTCCATGTTGATGGATCTTTGAACTCACTCATTTTTTTGAAAGGTTTGGGACATGCGAACCATGTCTATTGGTATATACGCATGAAGAAACTCCATGCAGATGGATCATTTGGACTCACTTGATTTTGAATCACTTGAGACATGCAAATCATACCACATGGGCAAGATGACTATAAGGCCTCGTTTTCATTGAGATGGAACAAGAAAGCAACTTGTTGGAAGTAATGCATTTTGATGTGTGCAGTCCAATGAGTGCTGAGGCACGCAGTGGATATCATTATGCTCTTACTTCATAGATGATTTTAGTAGATGCTAAGTATATTTACTTGATGAAACACAAGTCTGAATTATTGAAAGGTTCAAGTAATTTCAGAGTGAAGTTGAAGATCGTCGTGACAAGAGGATAAAATGTATATGATATGATCATAGAGATGAATATCTGAGTGGCGAGTTTGGTACACAATTAAGACACTATGGAAATTGTTTCACAACTAATGCCGCCTCGAACACCATAGTGTGGTGGTGTGTCCGAACATCATAGTTGCACCCTATTGGATATGGTGCATACCATGATGTCTCTTATCGAATTACCACTATCGTTTATGGGTTAGGCATTTGAGAGAACCGCATTCACTTTAAATAGGGCACCACGTAATTCTATTGAGATGACACCACATGAACTGTGGTTTAGAGAAACCTAAGATGTCGTGTCTTAAAAGTTTGGGGTTGCGACGCTTATGTGAAAAGGTTTCAGCCTGATAAGCCCGAACCCAAAGCGGATAAATCCATCTTCATAGGACACCCAAAACAGTTGGGTATGCATCCTATCTCAGATCTGGAAGCAAAAGTGATTGTTTCTAGAAACGTGTCCTTTCTCAAGGAAAAGTTTCTCCCGAAAGAATTGAGTGGGAGGATGGTGGAGACTTGATTAGGTTATTGAACCATCACTTCAACCAGTGTGTCGCAGGGCACAGGAAGTTGTTCCTGTGGCGCCTACACCAATTGAAGTGGAAGCTAATGATAGTGATCATGAAACTTCGGATCAAGTCACTACCAAACCTCATAGGTCGACAAGGACGCATACTACTTCAGAGTGGTACGGTAATACTTCCTTGGAAGTCATGTTGCTAGACAACAATGAACCTACGAGCTATGGAGAAGCGATGGTGGGCCCGGATCCGACAAATGGCTCGAGGCCATAAAATCTGAGAGAGGATCCATGTATGAAAACAAAGTGTAGACTTTGGAAGAACTACTTAATGGTCGTAAGGTTGTTGGGTACAAATGGATTTTAAAAGGAAGACGGACAATGATGGTAAGTGTCACCATTAAGAAAGCTCGACTTGTCGCTGAGATGTTTTCCGACAAGTTCAAGGAGTTGACTACGATGAGACTTTCTCACTCGTAGCGATGCTAAGAGTCTGTTGGAATTATATTAGCAGTTACTGCATTATTTATCAAATCTTGCAGATAGGATGTCAAAACATTGTTTCCTCGACGATTTTCTTGAGGAAAGGTTGCATGTGATACGACCAGAAGGTTTTGTCAATCCTAAAAGATGCTAACAAGTATGCAAAGCTCCAGAAATCCTTCTAAGGACTGTAGTAAGCATCTCGGAGTTGGAATATACGCTTTGATGAGGTGATCAAAGATTTTGGGTTTATACAAAGTTTATGAGAAACTTGTATTTCCAAAGAAGTGAGTGGGTGCACTATAGAATTTCTGATGAGTATATGTTGTTGACATATTGTTGATCAGAAATGATGTAGAACTTTTGGAAAGCATATAGGGTTGTTTGAAATGTGTTTTTCAATGGAAAACCTAGATTAAGCTACTTGAACATTGAGCATCAAGATCTATAAGGATAGATCAAAAACGTTTAATAGTACTTTCAAATGAATACATACCGTGACAAGATTTTGATGGAGTACAAAATATATCAGCAAAGAAGGAGTTCTTGGCTGTGTTATAAGGTGTGAGTATTGGGTAAGACTCAAGACCTAATCACGGCAGAAGAGAGAGAAAGGACGAAGGTCATCCCCTATGCTTTAGACGTAGGCTCTGCAGTATGTTGTCATGTGTACCGCACCTGAAGTGTGCCTTGCCATGAGTAAGTGATGGAGTACAAGAGTGATCCAGGAACGGATCACAGGACAGCGGTCAAAGTTATCCTTTGTAACTAGTGGACTAAGGAATTTTCTCGATTATGGAGGTGGTAAAAGAGTTCGTCGTAAAGGGTTACGTCGATGCAAACTTTGACACTAATCCGGATGATTTTGAGTAGTGAACCGGATTCGTATAGTAGAGCAGTTATTTGGAATAGTTCCAAATGGCGCGTGGTAGCTGCATCTATGAGATGACATAGAGATTTGTAAAGCACACACGAATCTGAAAGGTTCAGACCCGTTGACTAATAACCTCTCTCACAAGCAAGATATGATCAAACCCCATGGGTGTTGGATTCATTACAATCACATAGTGATGTGAACTAGATTATTGACTCTAGTGCACATGGGAGACTGTTGGAAATATTCCCTAGAGGCAATAATAAAATGGTTATTATTATATTTCCTTGTTCATGATAATTGTCTATTGTTCATGCTATAATTGTATTAACCGGAAACTGTAATACAAATGTGAATACATAGACCACAATATGTCCCTAGTGAGCCTCTGGTTCACTAGCTCGTTGATCAATAGATGGTTGTGGTTTCCTGACCATGGACATTGGATGTCGTTGATAACGGGATCACATCATTAGGAGAATGATGTGATCGACAAGACCCAATCCTAAGCATAGCACAAGATCGTGTAGTTCGTTTGCTAGAGCTTTTCTAATGTCAAGTATCATTTCCTTAGACCGTGAGATTGTGCAACTCCCAGATACCATAGGAATGCTTTGGGTGTATCAAACGTCACAACGTAACTGGGTGGCTATAAAGGTGCACTACAGGTATCTCTGAAAGTGTCTGTTGGGTTGGCACAAATCGAGACTGGGATTTGCCACTCCGTATGATGGAGAGGTATCTCTGGGCCCACTCGGTAATGCATCATCATAATGAGCTCAATGTGACTAAGGAGTTAGCCACGGGATCATGCGTTACAGAACGAGTAAAGAGACTTGCCGGTAACGAGATTGAATGAGGTACGGGATACCGACGATTGAATCTCGGGCAAGTAACATACCAATGGACAAAGGGAATTATATACGGGATTGATTGAATCCCCGACATCGTGGTTCATCCGATGAGATCAGCGTGGAACATGTGGGAGCCAATATGGGTATCCAGATCCTGCTATTGGTTATTGGCCGAAGAGGTATCTCGGTCATGTCTGCATGGTTCCCGAACCCGTAGGGTCTACACACTTAAGGTTCGGTGACGCTAGAGTTGTAATGGGAATAGTATGTGGTTACCGAAGGTTGTTCGATGTCCCGGATGAGATCCCGGACGTGACGAGGAACTTCGGAATGGTCCGGAGGTGAAGATCGATAATATTGGACGAAGGGTACTGGAGTCCGGAAGTGTTCTGGAGGTACCGGGCTATGGCTAGCATGACCGAAAGGTGTTTCGGGAGCCCCGACAAGTGTTGCAGGGCCTCATGGGCCAAGGGGGGGGGGGCAAACCAGCCCACTAAGGGGATGTGCGCCCCCACACCCTTTCTCACGCTGCTTGGAGAGGTCCGGCGCCTCCACCCGGCTTGGGAGGCAAGCCTCCACCTGCTTGGCTTGGGGGCAAGTCTCCCTAGGGTTTCCCTAGGGAGATCCAACCTGCCCTAGCCGCCCCCCAGGGGAAACCCTAGGGCGCCTCCTCCTCCCCTCTTCCCCCTATATATAGTGATGGAGAGAGAGGTGCTACGTCTTGAGCTTGCATTGGTTTTCCTTGAAGAGGAAAGGGTGATGCAGCAATAGTAGCGTAAGTATTTCCCTCAGTTTTTGAGAACCAAGGTATCAATCCAGTAGGAGGCTCCTCAAAATTCCCACGCACCTACACGAACAAACAAGAACTCACAACCAACGCAATAAAGGGGTTGTCAATCTCTTCACGGCCACTTGCGAAAGTGAGATCTGATAGAGGTAATATGATAAGATAAATATATTTTTGGTATTTTATAATATAGATTGGAAAAGTAAAGATGCAAATAAAAGTAGATTGAAAGCTTATATGATAAAATATAGACCCGGGGGCCATAGGTTTCACTAGTGGCTTCTCTCAAGATAACATAAGTATTACGATGGGTGAACAAATTACTGTCGATCAATTGACAGAAAAGCGAATAATTATGAGATTATCTAGGCATGATCATGTATATAGGCATCACGTCCATGACAAGTAGACCGACTCCTGCCTGCATCTACTACTATTACTCCACACATCGACCGCTATCCAGCATGCATCTAGCGTATTAAGTTCATAAAGAACAGAGTAACACATTAAGAAAGATGACATGATGTAGAGGGATAAACTCATGCAATATGATATAAACCCCATATTTTTATCCTCAATGGCAACAATACAATACGTGCCTTGATGCCCCTGCTGTCATTGGGAAAGGACATCGCAAGATTGAACCCAAAGCTAAGCACTTCTCCCATTGCAAGAAAGATCAATCTAGTAGGCCAAACCAAACTGATAATTCGAAGAGACTTGCAAAGATAACTTAATCACACATAAAAGAATTCCGAGGAGATTCAAATATTTCTCATAGATAAACTTGATCATAAACCCACAATTCATCGGATCTCGACAAGCACACCGCAAAAAGAGTTACATCAAATAGATCTCCAAGGAGATCGAGGAGAACATGGTATTGAGATTCAAAGAGAGAGAAGAAGCCATCTAGCTAATAACTATGGACCCGAAGGTCTGTGGTAAACTACTCACAACTCATCGGAGAGGCCTTGGAGATGATGTAGATGCCCTCCGTGGTCGATTCCCCCTCCGGCTGAGCGCCGGCGAAGGCTCCAAGATGGGATCTCGCGGATACAGAAGGTTATGGCGGTGGAAATAGTTTTTCGTGGTCGCTTCTGATGTTTTCGTGGTACATGGGTATATATAGGAGGAAGAAGTAGGTCGGTGGATGCCCGAGGGGCCCACAAGATAGGGGGCGCGCCTAGTAGGGGGGAGCGTGCCCTCCACCCTCGTGGCCACCTCGATTGTTTCTTGACTTCCACTCCAAGTCCTCTGGATCACGTTCGCTCAAAAAATCACGCTCCCGAAGGTTTCATTCCGTTTGGACTCCGTTTGATATTCCTTTTCTTCGAAACATTGAAATAGGGAAAATAGCAATACGGGTTGGGCCTCCGGTTAGTAGGTTAGTCCCAAAAATGATATAAATGTGCAAAGTAAAGCCCATAAACATCCAAAACGGGTAATATAATAGCATGGAACAATCAAAAATTATAGATGTGTTGGAGACGTATCAAGCATCCCCAAGCTTAATTCCTGCTCGTCCTCGAGTAGGTAAATGATAAAAACAGAATTTTTGATGTGGAATGCTACCTAGCATAATTCTCAATGTAATTTTCTTTATTGTGGCATGAATGTTCAGATCCAAATGATTCAAAATAAAAGTTCATATTGACATAAGAAATAGTAATACTTCAAGCATACAAATCAAAGCAATCATGTCTTCTCAAAATAACATGGCTAAAGAAAGTTCATCCCTACAAAATCATATAGTTAGGTTATGCTTCATTTTCATCACAAAAAAATGCTCCCATCTTATACACCCCCGATGACAAGCCAAGCAATTGTTTCGTACTTAAATAATCTCAAACTTTTCAACTTTGACGCAATACATGAGCGTGAGCCATGGATATAGCACTATGGGTGGAATAGAATATGATGATGGGGATTGTGTAGAGAAGACAAAAAAAGGAGAAAGTCTCACATTGACGAGGATAATCAACGAGCTATGGATATGCCCATCAATTGATGTCAACATGAGGAGTAGGGATTGCCATGCAACGGATGCACTAGAGCTATAAATGTATGAAAGCTCAACAAAAGAAACTAGTGGGTGTGCATCCAACTTGCTTGCTCACGAAGACCTAGGGCATTTTGAGGAAGCCCATCGTAGGAATATACAAGCCAAGTTCTATAATGAAAAATTTCCACTAGTATACGAAAGTGACAACATATGAGACTCGCTATATGAAGAACATGGTGCTACTTTGAAGCACAAGTGTGGAAAAAGAGATAGTAACATTGCCCCCTTTTTTATTTTCTTTTTTTGGCCTTTCCATTTTTTATTTGGCCTTTTTTTATTATTTGGCCTTTCCATTTTTTTATTTGGCCTTTCCTTTTTTTTATTTGGGGACAATTCTCTAATAATGATGATCATCACACTTCTATTTATTTACAACTCATGAATTACAACTCAAAACTAGAACAAGATATGACTCTATATGAATGCCTCCGGCGGTGTACCGGGATGGGCAATGAATCAAGAGTGACATGTATGAAAAATTATGCATGGTGGATTTGCCACAAATACGATGTCAACTACATGATCATGCAAGGAAATATGACAATGATGATGTGTGTCATGATGATAAACGGGAAAGTTGCATGGCAATATATCTTGGAATGGCTATGGAAATACCATAATAGGTAGGTATGGTGGCTGTTTTGAGGAAGATATAAGGAGGTTTATGTGCGATAGAGCGTATCGTATCACGGCGTTTGGATGCACCGGCGAATTTGCACCAACTCTCAAGGTGAGAAAGGGCAATGCACGGTACCAAAGAGGCTAGCAATGATGGAAGGGTGAGAGTGCGTATATCCATGGACACAACATTAGTCAAAAAGAACTCATATACTTATTGCAAAAATCTACAAGTCATCAAAAACCAAGCACTACGCGCATACTCCTAGGGGGATAGATTGGTAGGAAAATACCATCGCTCGTCCCCGACCGCCACTCATAAGGATGCACAATCTAAGAACACCTCATGTTTCAAATTTGTTACACAACTTTCACCATATGTGCATGCTACGGGACTTGCTAACTTCAACGCAAGCATTCTTTGAATTCATAATCACCCAACTAGCATGACTGTAATATCACTACCTCCATATCTCAAAACAATTATCAAGTATCAAATTGATCATAGCATCCAATTCACTTCCTACGATAGTTTTTATTATACCCAACTTGGATGCCCACCATTCTAGGACCAATTTTATAACCATAGCAAATACGATGCTGTTCTAAGAGACTCCCAAAATAATATAAGTGAAGCATGAGAGACTAACAATTTCTTCAAAATTAAGCCACCGCCGTTCTCTAAAAGATATAAGTGAAGCACGAGAGCAAAAACTATATAGCTCAAAAGATATAAGTGAAGCACATAGAGTATCTAATAAATTCCAATCAAGTGGGTTTCTCCCAAAAGGTGTGTACAACAAGGATGATTGTGGTAAACTAAAAATCAAATACTAATATCATACAAGACGCTCCAAGCAAAACACATATCATGTGGCGAATAAAAATATAGCTCCAAGTAAAGTTACCGATAAACGAAGACGAAAGAGGGGATGCCTTCCGGGGCATCCCCAAGCTTAGGATTTTGGATATTATTGAATATCTTGGGGTGCCATGGGCATACCCAAGCTTAGGCTTTTGCCACTCCTTATTCCATAGTCCATCAAATCTTTACCCAAAACTTGAAAACTTCACAACACAATACTCAACAGGAAATCTCATAAGCTTCGTTAGTGAAAGAAAGCAAAACCACCACATAAGGTACTGTAATGAACTCATTCTTTATTTATATTGGTGTTAAACCTACTGTATTCCAAGTTATCTATGGTTCATACCCTTACATACTAGCCATAGATGCATCAAAATAAGCAATCAACACACGAAAAACAGAATCTGTCGAAAACAGAACAGTCTGCAGCAATTTGTAACTCTCGAATACTTCTGGAACTCTAAAAATCCTACCAAAATAGGAAGTCCTGGGAAATTTGTCTATTGATCTACATAAAAAAGAATCAATGCAAAATCACGTTTATGTGAATTACTACAGTTATTTTCGTGCATGCAATGTTTCTGTTTTTCAGCAGAATCAAATTAACTATCACCATAGGTTATCCTATAGGTTCTACTTGGCACAAACACTAAATAAAACATAAAAACACATCTAAACATAAGGTAGATGCAAAACTTATTACTAAACAGAAGCAAAAACAAAATACACAAATAAAATTGGGTTGCCTCCCAACTAGCGCTATCGTTTAACGCCCCTAGCTAGGCATAAAAGCGAGGATAGATCTAAGTAGTGCCATCTTTGGCACTCAATTCATAAGTAGCTCACATGATAGATTCATAAGGTAATTTGACTTTCTTTCTTGAGAAGTGCTCCATGCCTTTCCTTAATGGAAATTGGAATCTAATATTCCCTTCCTTGATATCAATAATCGCACTAATGGTTCTAAGGAAAGGTCTACCAAGAATAATAAGACATGAAAGATTGCAATCTATATCAAGAACGATAAAATCTACGGGTGCCAAATTCCTATTTGCAATAATGAGAACATCATTGATCCTTCCCATTGGCTTTTTAATGGTGGAATCCACAAGGTGCAAATTTAAAGAGCAATCATCAAGATCATGGAAACCTAGAATATCACATAAAGTTTTCGGAATCATGGAAACACTAGCACCCAAGTCACACAAAGCATAACACTCATGATCTTTAATTTTAATCTTTATAGTAGGTTCCCACTCATCATAAAGTTTTCTAGGTATAGAAACTTCCAAGTTAAGTTTTTCATCAAAAGATTGCATCAAGGCATCAACAATATGTTTCGTAAAAGCTTTATTTTGACTATAAGCATGAGGAGAATTCACAACAGATTGCAACAAGGAAATACAATCTTCTAGAGAACAATTATCATAATTAAATTCCTTGAAATCCAAGATAGTGGGTTCAATGCTATTTAAAGTCTTGACCTCTCCAATCCCACTTTTACCAAATTTAGCATCAAGATCTAAAAACTGTGAGTCATTGGGACGCCTTTTAACTAAAGTTGACTCATCTCCAGTCCCATCACTATTAAGATTCATATTGCAAAACAAAGATCTAATAGTGGAAACATCAATAACTTTAAGATCTTCATCATTATTTTCATGGAAACTAGAAGAACACGCCTTTAAAAAGCAATCTTTCATAGCACGCAATCTAGCGGTTCTTTCTTTGCACTCATCAATGGAAATTCTCATAGATTTCAGAGACACATTTATATCATGCTTAGGAGGAGTAGATCTAAGTTTCAAAGAATCAACATCAAGCGAAAGTCTATCAACGTGCCTAGCCAAATCATCAACTTTAAGCAATTTTTCTTCAAGCATGGCATTAAAATTCTTTTGAGAGATGATAAATTCTTTCACACTATTCTCAAAATCAAAGGGCATCTTATTAAAATTACCATAAGAATTATTGTAGGAATTTCCATAATTATTAGAGGAATTACTAGGGAACGGTCTAGGATTAAAGTTTCCTCTATAAGCTTTGTTACCAAAATTATTCCTACCAACAAAATTCACATCCATAGATTCTTTATTATTCTCAATCAAAGTAGACAAAGGCATATCATTGGGATCAATAGAAACACTCTTAGTAGCAAACAATTTCATAAGTTCATCCATCTTTCCACTCAAAACATTAATTTCTTCTATAGCATGCACTTTTTTACTAGTAGATCTTTCCGTGTGCCATTGAAAATAATTAGCCATAATATTATCAAGGAGTTTTGTAGCTTCTCCTAAGGTGATTTCCATAAACGTGCCTCCCGTGGCCGAATCTAAAAGATTTCTAGAAGCAAAATTCAATCCGGCATAAAAAATTTGTATGATCATCCATAAATTCAAACCATGAGTAGGGCAATTACGAATCATCAATTTCGTTCTTTCCCAAGATTGGGCAACATGCTCATGATCAAGTTGTTTAAAATTCATAATATAGTTCCTAAGAGAGATGATCTTAGCGAGAGGAAAATACTTAGAGATAAAAGCATCTTTGCACTTATTCCACGAATCAATACTATTTTTAGGCAAAGACGAAAACCAAACTTTAGCACGATCTCTAAGTGAAAACGGAAATAACTTCAATTTAACAATATCGTTATCCGTATCTTTCTTCTTTCGAATCTCACACAAATCAAACAAAGTTGTTTAGATGGGTAGCCGCATCTTCACTAGGAAGGCCGGAGAATTGATCTTTCATAACAAGAGTCAGCAAAGCAACATTGATTTCACAAGACACAACATCATTAAGAGGAGCAATCGGAGTACTAAGGAAATCATTATTATTGGTATTGGAAAAGTCACACAATTTGGTATTATCTTGCGCCATAAGTAATCCAACACACAAGCAAACAAAAAGGCAAGCGAAAGAGAGAGAGAGGAGATTGGGAAAGAGAGGGCAAATAAAACGGCAAGGGTGAAGTGGGGGAGAGGAAAACGAGAGGCAAATGGCAAATAATGTAAATGCGAGGGAGATGAATTTGTGATGGGTACTTGGTATGTCTTGACTTGAGCGAAGACCTCCCCGGCAACGGCGCCATAAATCCTTCTTGCTACGTCTTGAGCTTGCATTGGTTTTCCTTGAAGAGGAAAGGGTGATGCAGCAATAGTAGCGTAAGTATTTCCCTCAGTTTTTTAGAAACAAGGTATCAATCCAGTAGGAGGCTCCTCAAAAGTCCCACGCACCTACACAAACAAACAAGAACTCGCAACCAACACAATAAAGGGGTTGTCAGTCCCTTCACGGCCACTTGCGAAAGTGAGATCTGATAGAGATAATATGATAAGATAAATATATTTTTGGTATTTTATAATATAGATTGGAAAAGTAAAGATGCAAATAAAAGTAGATTGAAAGCTTATATGATAAAAGATAGACCCGGGGGCCATAGGTTTCACTAGTGGCTTCTCTCAAGATAGCATAAGTATTACGGTGGGTGAACAAATTACTGTCGAGCAATTGATAGAAAAGCGAATAATTATGAGATTATCTAGGCATGATCATGTATATAGGCATCACGTCCGTGACAAGTAGACCGACTCCTGCCTGCATCTACTACTATTACTCCACACATCGACCGCTATCCAGCATGCATCTAGAGTATTAAGTTCATAAAGAACAGAGTAACGCATTAAGAAAGATGACATGATGTAGAGGGATAAACTCATGCAATATGATATAAACCCCATCTTTTTATCCTCAATGGCAACAATACAATACGTGCCTTGATGCCCCTGCTGTCACTGGGAAAGGACACCGCAGGATTGAACCCAAAGCTAAGCACTTCTCCCATTGCAAGAAAGATCAATCTAGTAGGCCAAACCAAACTGATAATTCGAAGATACTTGCAAAGATAACTTAATCACACATAAAAGAATTCAGAGGAGATCCAAATATTTCTCATAGATAAACTTGAGCAGAAACCCACAATTCATCGGATCTTGACAAACACACGGCAAAAAGAGTTACATCAAATAGATCTCCAAGGAGATCGAGGAGAACATGGTATTGAGATTCAAAGAGAGAGAAGAAGCCATCTAGCTAATAACTATGGACCCGAAGGTCTGTGGTAAACTACTCACAACTCATCGGAGAGGCCTTGGAGATGATGTAGATTCCCTTCGTGGTCGACTCCCCCTCCGGCGGAGCGCCGGCGAAGGCTCCAAGATGGGATCTCGCGGATACAGAAGGTTACGGCGGTGGAAATAGTTTTTCGTGGTCGCTTCTGATGTTTTCGGGGTACATGGGTATATATAGGAGGAAGAAGTAGGTCGGTGGACGCCCGAGGGGCGCACGACATAGGGGGGCGCGCCCAGTAGGGGGGAGCGCGCCCTCCACCCTCGTGGCTGCCTCGGTTGTTTCTTGACTTCCGCTCCAAGTCCTCTGGATCACGTTCGCTCCAAAAATCACGCTCCCGAAGGTTTCATTCCGTTTGGACTCCGTCTAATATTCCTTTTCTTCGAAACACTGAAATAGGCAAAAAAAACAGCAATACGGGATGGGCCTCCGGTTAGTCGGTTAGTCCCAAAAATGATATAAATGTGCAAAGTAAAGCCCATAAACATCCAAAATGTGTAATATAATAGCATGGAACAATCGAATATTATAGATACGTTGGAGACGTATCAAGAGGGCAGCCACACCCCCTGACACGCCCTGGTGATACCCTTCCTCTCCTTCCTACATCTCTTCCTCCTCCGTAGTGCTTAGCGAAGCTCTGCCGGAGAACCACGAGCTCCATCACCACCATGCTGTCGTGCTGCCGGAGTTCTCCTTCAACTTCTCATCTCCCCTTGCTGGATCAAGAAGGAGGAGACGTCCTCGAGTTGTACGTGTGTTGAACGCGGAGGCGCCATCCGTTTGAGCTTGGATCGGATCTTCCGCGATTTGAATCGCCGTGAGTACGACTCCATCAACCGCGTTCTTGTAATGCTTCTGCTTAGCGATCTTCAAGGGTATGAAGATGCACTCCCTCTCTCTCGTGGCTAGCATCTCCTAGATTGATCTTGGTGACACGTAGGAACTTTTTTGAATTATTACTATGTTCCCCAATAGTCTCTGGAAGCATCGGTTAGTCCATTATAAAAGATATCAAGTATTTCATTTTTCTTAAGAGAATGATCAGACAAAGCATTTAGTAATTGGAGAAGCCTCCCCCCAAGCTTGTGGGAGTCTCTCTTCTTCAATTTGCACAAAATTATATATTTCCTTTAAGGCTACTTGTTTCTTATGAGCGGGGAAATATTTAGCAGAGAAGTAATAAATCATATCCTGGGGACTACGCACACAACCAGGAGCAAGAGAATTAAACCATGTTTTAGCATCACCCTTTAATGAGAACAAAAATAACTTAAGGATATAGTAATAACGAATTTTTTCCTCATGAATGAATAGGGTGGCTATATCATATATCATTCAATTTAGTGAGATGTACCGCAACAGTTTCAGATTCATAGCCATAGGAAGGATCAAATTCAACCAAAGTGATTAACTCATGATTGACAGAGAAATCATAATCCTCATCAGAAATACAGATAGGTGAAGTAGCAAAAGCAGGGTCATATTTCATTCTAGCATTTAGAGACTTTTCTTTCAGCTTAGCCAACAGTTTCTTAAGATCACATCTATCTTTGCGAGCAAAAATGTCTCTAGCAGTTTCTTCATCCATAACATAACCCTCGGGTACATCTGGCAATTCATATCTAGGGTGAGAATCTTCATATCACATTCATCAATATTAGTTTCAATAATTTCATTCTCTCTAACCCTAGCAAGTTGTTCATCAAGAAATTCACCTAATGGCACAGTATTATCAAGCATAGAAGTAGTATCATCATAAGCATCATGCATAGTAGAAGTGGCATCATCAATAACATGCGACATATCAGAATCAATAGCAGGTGTAGGTGTAGGTGTCGCGAGTTTACTCAAAATAGAAGGTGAATCAAGTGCATAGCTAGATGGCAATTCCTTACCTCCCCTCGTAGTTGAGGGAAAAATCTTGGTTTTTTCGTCTTTCAAGTTCCTCATAGTGATCAGCAGAATAAATCCCAAGTGACTCAAAGAATAGAGCTATACTCCCCGGCAATGGAGCTAGAAAATAGTCTTGCTAACCCACAAGTATAGGGGATCGCAACAGTTTTTGAGGGTAGAGTATTCAACCCAAATTTATTGATTCGACACAAGGGGAGCCAAAGAATATTCTCAAGTATTAGCAGCTGAGTTGTCAATTCAACCACACCTGGAAGACTTAATATCTGCAGCAAAGTATTTATTAGCAAAGTAGTATGGAAGTAACGGTAACGGTGGCAAAAGTAACAGTAGCAGTTTGTAGTAATTGTACCAGTGGCAACAGAGAAGTAACTAAGCAAATATCAATATGTGAAAAGCTTGTAGGCAATGGATCAGTGATGGATAATTATGTCGGATGCAATTCCTCATGCAACAATTATAACATAGGGTGACACAGAACTAGCTCCAGTTCATCAATGTAATGTAGGCATGTATTCCGAATATAGTCATACGTGCTTATGGAAAAGAACTTGCATGACATCTTTTGTCCTACCCTCCCATGGCAGCGGGGTCCTATTGGAAACTAAGGGATATTACAGCCTCCTTTTAATAGAGTACCAGACCAAAGCATTAACACTTAGTGAACACATGAACTCCTCAAACTACGGTCATCACCGGGAGTGGTGCCGATTATTGTCACTTCGGGGTTGCCGGATCATAACACATAGTAGGTGACTATTGACTTGAAAGATAGGATCAAGAACTCACATATATTCATGAAAACATAATAGGTTCAGATCTAAAATCATGGCACCCGGGCCCTAGTGACAAGCATTAAGCATAGCAAAGTCATAGCAACATCAATCTTAGAACATAATGGATACTAGGGATCAAACCCTAACAAAACTAACTCGATTACATGGTAAATCTCATCCAACCCATCACCGTCCAGCAAGCCTACGATGGGATTACTCACGCACGGCGGTGAGCATCATGAAATTGGTGATGGAGGATGGTTGTAGATGATGATGGCGACGGATTCCCCTCTCCAGAGCCCCGAACGAACTCCGGATCAGCCCTCCCGAGGAAGTTTAGGGCTTGGCGGCGGCTCCGTATCGTAAAACGCGATGTATCCTTCTCTCTGATTTTTTTCTCCCCGAAAGTGAATATATGGAGTTGGGGTTGAGGTTGCTGGAGTCCGAGGGGGGCCACGAGGCAGGGGGCACGCCTTGCACCCTTGTGGACAGGGTGTGGGCCCGCTGATGCTGATTCTTTCGCCAATATTTTTTATTAATTCCAAAACGTGTCTTCGTGGATTTTCAGGTCATTCTGAGAACTTCTATTTCCGGACAAAAATAACACCATGGCAGTTCTGCTGAAAACAGCGTCAGTCCGGGTTAGTTCCATTCAAATCCTGCAAGTTAGAGTCCAAAACAAGGGCAAAAGTGTTTGGAAATGTAGATACGTTGGAGACGTATCAAGGCCGAAACCATATTGGGCGATCTTGGGCCCAAATATATAGCGGCTGTTAACGGGCTCGAACTGACGATGGGCTGCAATGGTGTCAAATCATTAACGGGCCATTGACGGGCCAAATTAGCACTTCTCGTATGGGCCATGGGCTTAAATGGACCTGACACAAGTAGGCCTTATATGGGCCGACCTACTAATTTTAACTGGGCCGACCTTTTTCACTAGAATGGTCCACTGGTGGGCCTTGCCACATGCCGACGTATCATAGGCGCCTCCCGTACTATGAGTGGATGACATCTGTCCTAACACTGAGCCTACACGTGGATCCTCCGACGAATGAGAATTTTACACGTGGAAAATCCCCATTGGTCGGGGCTGTTAACGGGTTATCGGATACAAACTGGAACCCGATAGCATAACGGTGACCTGTTACGATGGATGCCACATGTCAGCCACCCTTCACGAAAGCACTTCTGTGACACGCGATTTATCATCATGAAAGTGACACTTCCATGATGATAATTTTGGTAATGTCATCGAACACTTCTACGGCAACACATGTATGACTATCTTGATTCTGTCATAAAATCGTCATGGATGTACATGCATGATAGAAAACGTGACCTACTGTGACAAACACGTATCATCACGGAAGTGTATTTTTTTGTAGTGTCATCACTGGGAAGTGTCCCGACTATTGTCACTCCGGGTTTGCCGGATCATAACACGTAGTTCGTAACTATAACTTGCAAGATAGGATCAAGAACACTCATATATTCATGAAAACATAATAGGTTCAGATCTGAAATCATGGCACTCGGGCCCTAGTGACAAGCATTAAGCATGGCAAAGTCATAGCAACATCAATCTTAGAACATAATGGATACTAGGGATCAAACCCTAACAAAACTAACCTGATTACATGGTAAATCTCTTCCAACCCATCACCGTCCAGCAAGCCTACGATGGGATTACTCACGCACGGTGGTGAGCATCATGAAATTGGTGATGGAGGATGGTTGATGATGACGATGGCGACGGATTCCCCCTCTCCAGAGCCCCGAACGGACTCCAGATCAGCCCTCCGGAGGAAGAATAGGGCTTGGCGGCGGCTCCATACCGGAAAACGCAATGAATCCTTCTCTCTGATTTTTTTCTCCCCAAATGTGAATATATGGAGTTGGAGTTGAGGTCGGTGGAGGTCCATGGGGCCCACGAGGCAGGAGGGCGCGCCGCCCGCTCTCATGGCCAGGGTGTGGGCCCCCTTCAGCTGATTCTTTTGCCAATATTTTTTATTAACTCCAAAAGTTATCTCCCTGAAGTTTCAGGTCATTTCGAGAACTTCTATTTCTGCACAAAAATAACACCATGGCAATTCTACTAAAAACAGCGTCAGTCCGGGTTAGTTCCATCCAAATCATGCGAATTAGAGTCCAAAATAAGGGCAAAAGAGTTTGGAAAATTAGATACATTGGAGACGTATCAGGGGTCATGTGTATTCGAGGAAGTTTATTGTGGGGATAGAGATTTTTAATTAAGTCTCTTCCCTCACACACCCAGAAAGTTAATCTAGCAATAAGAATTATCGACTTGATTGTGTATGCAGGTAATTAGTGTAATCCAGAAACCCTGGCATCCATGTAATTAAAATTTTCTAAACCGATTAGAGGATGCCTAACTTGGTTTTGCAGCCGAGTCGACTATGGGTACTGTCGCCGACTCCACTACGGGTTCCCTGACCGACTCCGGTATGATCTCATCATCAGTTGACTCGTCCCTGAGTGGTCCTCGAATTTCTTCAAGTCGGACTGTCCTCCCACTTGCTTCCCGACTAGTAACTCTTCCTCGAGGAAAACCTCGTTCTGAGCAACAAACACTTTGTTCTCTTCCCGGTTGTAGAAGCTGTATCCCAAGGTTTCCCTCGGATATCCCACAAATATGCATTAACTCAACTTGGGTGTAAGCTTGTCTGACATAAGTCATTTGACAAATGCTTCACAACCCTAAATCTTTAGAAAAGCCAAACTAGGACTCTTCCCGGTCTACATCTCATGTGGTGTATTGTCTATGAATTTTGATGGTACCCTGTTAAGTGTGAAAGTTGCAGTTTCTAGAGTGTATCCCTAGAATGACAAGGGTGAATCCAATTTGCTCATCATAGATCGAACCACGTCTAACAAGGTATGATTCCTCCGTTCCGACACACCATTTCTCTGTGGTGTACCCGGAGGTGTGAGATGATTATCAAACTCCTGGCTCATGTACTCACCTCTATTATCAGATCGTAGAAGCTTTATAGTCTTGCCGAGCCGATTTCCACCTTGTTCTGAAACTCTTTGAACTTTTTCAAAAGTTTCCATCTTTGCCTCATCAAATAGATATATCCATATCTACTCAAGTCGTCAGTAAAAGTCGTGAAGTACTGATAGCCGCCTCTGGCATTTGTGCTCATCGGACCACACACATCATTGTGTATCAGCTCCAACATCTCGAACGCCCTCTCACAACTCTTTGTGAAAGGAGACTTAGTCATCGTTCCTAGCAAGCATGATTTGCATGTCTCGAACTACTCGAAGTCAGACGAAGTTAGGAGTCAATCATCATGGAGCTTCTTCATGCGTTTCACACTAATGTGCCCAAGCCTATGTCGGTGTACAAAAGTAGGGGCTCTGCTTTTGACCCCTTTACTTGTGCACGGGCAGTCAAGAGCCACCTGCCACGGCCACGCATAACAGGGCAGGGAAGGTAAGCCGGAGAGAAGCCGAAGGCTCAAGACAAACAAAGCGACGACAAGGACCAAGGCCACAAAGTGCAGATGGGCGAAGCAGGTTTCCCCGGCAAGACCCTTGTTGGGGGCAGCCTCCGCAGCCCCGGCAAGATCCTTGCCGGGGGAAACTCGCCCACACCGGTAGAGCGAGCGACCCTTGGACCCACGGTCTCCAATGTCAACAAACCATGCATTGGGACAGGGTTCGGGAGGCACCTCCGTGGTGGCATGCAGATCTTTGTGAAGACATAGAATGCTCAAGATCAAATGAGGACAGGAAGGCAACAGTCCTCGGCAGGGTTCTTGCTGAGGAAGCCCACGAGACCCCGGCAAGGTCCTTGCCGGGGATGATGGCGTGCCGCAGCAAGACCCTTGGCGGGCCACCCGGCAAGGCCCTCGCCAAGCGCGCCAGCAGGGCCACTGTCAGGCCCGCACCAGCCAAGTCTCCGTTGCTGTTCGCATGCAGTTGCCAACCCAACCAGCTGGGCAGGCACCTGCATGGCAACATGCAGCCCTTCCTGGAGGCTCCACCACCGCGCCACCTCACCTGCTGCCGCCTACATGGCACAAGACGCATCACCGCTGCGGCGCGTGGTCGGAAGCAAGGAGGAGCGGTAACGGATGGGATGGGCCTCGCTCCCGTCCCCGATAAAGTGAAGGGACACCTAAGCCTCGCATTAAATGCACTTTGTCCTGTAATACTAGCGATAAGCTCGCAGCGCTATAGCACTTTTCACCTCCTGTGTGCCACTGTGGCAGCCCCTTTCGCTTATAAAAGGAGGCCCATGGCGCATTGGAGAAGGATTCGACTCTTTTCAAACCTAGCAACACCTAGGTCTAGTTCAAGAGCTCAAGAACACTAAATATATCCACCAAAGCAGGATCGTAGGGTTTTACGCATCTTTGCGGCCCGAACCTGGGTAAATCCCCTTTGTGTTGTCTGCTAGTCCCGCTCTTCTCACGATCCCCGCGCCCCGCAACCGTAGTAGGGATTCCAGTGATCCCATAGGTGTCGTTTCCCACCGACATCTTTGGCGCGCCAGGTAGGGGGCGCAATTGTGAGAATCCGGTCTAGTAGTTGACCTAGCTGTTCTTCATCGCCATGGCTCCTAAGAAGAAGACGGCCACGACGATCGGTTCGTCCTGGACCGGGTTGCCAGTACCGGTGTGGACCAGTAGCGGGCCAGTCGCGTAGAGAACCCGTGGCGCGGCCCGCGAACATCGCCATCACCCTGGCGGTCCAGACCTAGCGAGTGGCGTTGTCCGCGCGCCAGGCGACGAGCCACCAGCCGCGGGCTCCACAGATGGAGTCGGGCCCCTCGCAGGCGGCACGGGGCCCTCCAGGGGCGCCGCCATCCCGCCAGACGGCGGCACGGTGACCTCCAAGATGCCAACACCAGCGCCCACGGTGCGCTCTTCCCAGGTTGTGCGTGATGAGCAGCGTCACCCTACCGGTGACCCTGCGCGCCACCCTGGGAAGAGTCCCGTGCGCCCATCACATGATGAGGAGGGCCAGCATGCGCGCCGAGGTGCTGATGGAGGTGGCGAACGTCTGCGGGGCCATGACGCAGCTCCTTCTAACGTGGTTAGAAGTCGAGGTGCATCGCAGTCCACCCAGCTTTCACCGCCACCCACGCCAGTGGAGGCCCTAGCACACACGTAGCTGCTCCTCAATTTTCCTCCCGCCGCGGAGAAGCTCAACGAATGGAGGGCCACCGTCCGGAGCCTCGTCGGCATCGCCAACAACGATGAGTTGCGGCCGGCGGTACCCGTAGGCCGTCGCTCCGCCGGGCCACCGCATCCCAGTGGGGGCCATGCCGGAGGCGATGCGTCCACGGTGTACTCCCCACATCCACCCCGGGCGTTGGTCTGTCGCGACGACGCTTGTGATGATATCTCCATCGCGTCGTCTGACCTGCAAACCAACTGCGATCAGTGTCAAGTCCTTCGGGAGCAGGCTCATGAGG
Source organism: Aegilops speltoides (assembly GCA_021437245.1). Taxonomy (NCBI): domain Eukaryota; kingdom Viridiplantae; phylum Streptophyta; class Magnoliopsida; order Poales; family Poaceae; genus Aegilops; species Aegilops speltoides. Next base: position 194,790,246 of record CM038146.1, on the reverse strand, counting down.
ACGCTTGAACTACGATGGAGCACCGACGTGACGCGCGCCACCAGTCAGACAGGCGGGCAGGGCCCGCTACGGACCACCCAGCGCCGGGAGGCTACGGTGGCCTACCTTACAAGGTGGGAATTCCGGCTTTCACCCGTGAGCTATGGCAGTTCCAGTGGCCCTCCCACTGTACGTTCAAGCCCGACATTGGCGAGAAGTACAACGGCAAGACTCACCCGTCAGAGTTCCTCAGCATCTACACCATCGCGATGCAAGCTGCTGGGGCCCGCGACGATAAGGTGCTTGCCAACTACTTCCCGTTGGCACTCAAGCCTAATGTTATGTCATGGTTGATGCACTTGCCAGTGGATTCCATCTCCTATTGGGCGGATCTGTGCCATGAGTTTGTTGGCGCCTTTACCAGGGGTCACCAAGCCCATGGACAGGCGAGTGATTTACACATCATCCCCCAGAAGGAAGGAGAAAACCTGCACAAGTACATCCAAAGGTTTAGCCAGGTGCAGTACAACATCCCCGATGCTCATCCCGCCGCCGTGATCAGTGCATTCCATCAGAATGTGCGCAACCGCATGATGCGTGAAGAGTTGGCGATGAAGAAGGTCAAGGATGTGGACGAGCTTTATGTCCTGGCCGATCGATGCGCTCGCACTGAAGAGGGAAGGAAGTACCCCGGCGAAGATGCCGGCGTGGAAATTGACTCCACTGGCGACACCGCCACTCCATCAAAGAAGGGCCGACACCATAACAGGAAGCGCAAGGGCAAGGCCGTGTTTGCCATTGAGGGATCCGACAACACCGGCGCCACCAAGAAGACCAAGGCGAGCGACCCCGGCACGGAGGTTGCCGGGTGCGTCGCTTGCCGGGCCTTGGCGGCCACCGACAAGCCAGGAGGCTCCGACAAGAAGTACTGCAAGATCCACCACACCAAGGGCCATGACCTCCAAAACTGCCGACAGGTAGAGCTGCTCGCCGAGAAGCAGAAAGCCGAGTATGAGCGGCGGGACAAGGAGAAAGGCCCAGATGGTGCCGAGGGATCCGACAAGAAATGTGGCGGCCAAGGAGGCCGCAGCGGCAAGGATAATCAGCAGGAGAGGCCCACTCGAGGCCGCGACAAGAAGCAGGAAGATGATGATCATGACGAGGACGATGAGTCCGGCGACCACGAGTTTCAGAAAGCCACAGAGGCCGTGTGCGTCGATGGTGGCGCCTCCCTGCATACGTCCCACCGCCAACTCAAGTAGTGGGCGCGTGAGATCACGGCGGTGGAGCCATTGTTCAACGCACGTAAGCCGCTGAAATGGTCCAGCACGCCCATCATCTTCGACACCGAGGACCACCCTGACAGCACTACTGCTGTCGGGTGCTTGCCATTGTTAGTTTCACCAACAGTCTGCAACCTCAAGGTGACAAAGATGTTGGTTGACGGCGAGGCCGGCCTGAACTTGATCTCGCCTGTTGTGGTCAAAAGGCTGCAGATCCCCGATGGGGACCTCGAGGAGACGGGCACATTCCAAGGGGTTAACCCGGGGAGAAGCCAGCCAAAGGGAAAGGTCACGCTGCCCGTGACATTCGGAGGCGAGCTGAACCACATGACGGAAAGGGTTGTTTTCGATGTAGTCACGATCCCCTTGCCTTACAACGGGATCCTCAGCCGCCCGGCACTAGCCAAGTTCATGGCGGCTTCACACTATGCCTACAACATGCTGAAGATGCCCGGACCGATGAACATCATCACCGCCCCCTCCGACAAGAAAGATGTGTTGATCTGTGCCGCCGCTAAGGCACCTACTCCTGCCGACGGAGCCCCCCGGGGGGGGGAGAGAAGACCGGCGAGACCCCTCGCACCCACTCTGGCAAGCACACCTCTTCAGGGTGTTGCGCTTCCGTTGAGAACATGCCAGAGAGCTCCGCCGACAAGAGCAAGAAGTCCAGAGCCACACCACCAGAGACCAAGAAGGTGCCCGTCAAGGAGGATGGCACGGGGGGGAGCTTTTACCATAAGCTCCACCCTCGATGGCAAATAGGAAAGCGACCTCGTCACCTTCATGTGGGCGAATGTCGATGTGTTTGCATGGCAAGCCTCCGACATCCCCGGCGTTTCCAGGGAGGTGATTGAGCACCACCTTGTTGTCTGTCCTCATGCGTGACCCGTCAAGTAGAAGGTCAGGAAGCAAGCTCTGGAGAGGCAGGAGTTCATCATGGAGGAAATCAGAAAGCTAGAGGCGAAAGGCTTGGTGAGAGGAGTACTCCGTCCGACGTGGTTGGCCAATCCGGTAGTAGTGCGCAAGGCAAATGGGAAGTGGAGGCTGTGTATTGATTACACAGATGTCAATAAGGCCTGTCCAAAGGATCCCTTCCCGTTACCGCGCATTGACCAGATTGTTGACTCCACGGCTGGGTGTGACCTGTTATCATTCCTTGACGCCTACTCAGGATACCACCAGATCTTCATGACAAAAGAAGACGAGGAAAATACAGCATTCATCACCCCATGTGGTACGTATTGCTTTTTACGGATGCCTTTTGGGTTAAAGGGTGTTGGCTCAACCTTTGCGAGGGTAGTCGAAATTGGTTTTGAGCCCCAGCTACATAGAAATATGGAAGCTTACATGGATGACATAGTGGTCAAAACCAATGACAAAGCAACCCTTGTGCAAGATCTGGAGGAAACATTTGCAAACCTACGCAAGTTCAACGTCAAATTAAACCCTGAGAAGTGTGTCTTTGGCATCCCGTCTGGCAAGCTTCTCGGGTTCTTTGTGTCCTAGCGCGGGATTGAATCAAACCCAGATAAGATGAAGGCCATCGAGCAGATTGAGGCACGCAAACTGATCAAGGACGTGCGTTGGCTCACTGGTTGTGTTGCTGCCATGAGCCGGTTCATCTCCAAGTCCGCGGAGCATGCCCTTCCTTTTTTCAAGATCTTGAAGAAGGCATGGCTAGTGGAGTGGGCCCCAGAGGCCGAGGCAGCGCTGCAGGATTTGAAGAAATACCTCTCCTCTACCCCAGTGTTGGTTGAGCCCAAACCACAAGAACCGTTGCTGCTTTATTTAGCGCAACAAATCAGGTGGTTAGCGCCGCACTAGTGGCGCAGAGAGAGGTCGACGAGAAGGCAGCGGCAGTGGCAGAGTCAACAGATGGCAAGCCGGAACCCTCCCCGGTAGGGCTCGGTCCCGGCAAGACTGAGTCCCTGGTAGGGCTCGGACCTGGCAAGACTGGCGCCAGCATGACAGGACCCACGCGACCGGGTCAATAGGCACAGAAGAAGAAAATGGTACAACACCCGGTTTACTTCGTCAGCTCCCTCTTGCAGGGGGCTAGGTCGAGGTACTCAGGTGTGCAAAAGCTGCTCTTCGGCCTCCTTATGGCTTCGAGGAAGCTGCGCCATTACTTCCAAGCGCACAGAGATCGTGGTAGTCACCCGCCTCCCATTGCAACGGATACTGCATAACCCAGATGCAACAGGGAGGATCGTGGAATGGGCCCTGGAGCTGTCAAATTTTGGTTTGAAGTTCGAAAGTACCTCGACGATTCAGAGCAGAGTCTTGGCGGAGTTTGTTGCGGAATGGACCTCGACGCCCGATGAAGAGGTGCAGGAGACCACTCTCCCCGGTAAGGAAACGAGCCGCAACTGGATCATGTACTTTGATGGTGCCTTCTCGCTGCAAGGCGCCGGTGCTGGTGTGCTGCTTGTCGCATCCACCGGAGAGCACCTCAAGTATGTCATCCAGATGCACTTCCCCGGGAGATGTCAACCAACAACACCGCCGAGTACGAGGGCTTGCTTGCCGGTCTCAGGATCACAGCAGATCTCAGAGTTAAAAAGCTCATCGTCAGGGGCGACTCACAGCTCGTCGTCAGGGAAATCAACAAAGATTATCAAAGCCCGTTGATGGAAGCTTATGTAGATGAGGTGAGGAAACTGGAGGAGTGCTTTGACGGCATACAAGCGGAGCATGTCCCTCGGGCGAAGAACGACATCGCCGACTACCTGTCAAAGCGCACCGCCCTCAAGCTACCTGTGGAACCAGGTACTTTTGTGCTTCAGTTAACTCAACCATCCGTTGAGCCGTCGAGCGGGCAGGACAAGCGCAGGAAGCTAGGACCCGACAAGTACTTCCCCACCGAGCTCCTCGGAGCCACCGGCGAAGATGATGCCGTGGATGCTGATCCTGCCGCGGGGCAGCCGACTCCGGCAGGACCTCAGGTCATGGCCGTGGAGGCGACCTCTCCCATGGCAGAAGAGACGCCTCTGGTCCTTGTCGTCGAGCCAAGGGCTCCGGCATGGGCGCAGCCCACCGTCCGAATCCTTCAAAAAGGAGAGCTTCCTGAGGAGCAGGAAGAGGCAGAAAGAGTAGCCCGCCGGTCTGCTCTGTACCAATTCGTTGATAACGTATTGTACAGAAAAAGACCGAATGGGGTGAAATTGAAGTGCATCTCCCGGGAGGAAGGACTGAACCTGTTGGCAGAGATACATGGAGGCATATGTGGCTCCCACATAGGGTCGAGGGCCCTTGCCCGCAAGGTTTCTTCTGGCCCACCGCCCTCCAGGATGCGACGACACTAGTAACCACGTGTGAAGCGTGCCAGTTCCATTCGAAGAAGATCCATCAACCAGCTCAAGCTCTTCAAACTATCCCTCTCTCCTGGCCCTTCTTGGTCTGGGGGCTCGACATATTGGGCCCTTTCCCCCATGCTGTCGGGGGCTTTGAGTACTTGTACGTCGCAATCGACAAGTTCACAAAGTGGCCGGAGGTGGAAGGCAGTGAGGAAGGTGACAGCGCAGTCAGCCATCAAGTTCTTCAAGGGACTAGTGTGCCGTTTTGGGATGTCCAACAGGATCATCACCGACAACGGCACACAGTTCACAAGCCATGCCTTCATGTAGTACATTGAGGATCTCGGCAGCAGGGTCTGTTTTGTTTCTGTGGCACATCCATGGAGCAATGGCCAAGCGGAGAGAGCAAATGCTGAAGTCCTATGAGGCTTAAGAACGAAGACTTTTGAGAGTCTGCACAAGAGTGGGAGGCGCTGGATTGATGAGTTGCCGGCGGTCCTTTGGTCGATCAGAACGACGCCAAATCGAGCCACCGGCCAGACACCCTTTGCCCTGGTTTACGGGGCAGAAGCCGTTCTCCCCACAGAACTCATATACGGGTCACTTCGAGTGCTCGCTTATGATGAGCTTGAGCAAGAGCGATTGTGGTAAGATGACTCGACGCTCCTTGAGGAAGATCGTCTCCGGGCGGCTGTGAGAACAGCATGCTACCAGCAAGCCTTGCGCCGCTACCATAGCCGCAAGGTTCGTGCCTGGAGCTTTGAGGAGGGCGACCTTGTTCTTCGGCACGTTCAGTCGGCCAAGAATTCCAACAAGTTGACGCAGAAGTGGGAAGGCCCTTATCGGGTAACACGAGTCACCAGGCCCGGCGCAGTCCGGCTGGAGACCGAAGATGTCGTTCCAGTGAGCAACTCCTGGAACATCGAGCATCTCCGCAAGTTTTACCCATAGGGCGCGGCTGCCGGGCCTCCCGGCAAGCCACCCTTTTGTACAAGCCTTGCCGGCAAGGCATGTACCCTTTGTACAAAGCCAGACGCAGACCTTGAGCGTAAATAAATGAAGCACTGGCGCCCTAAGTTATAGCGTGCATACTAGGTGAGTCTCTTCCATGTTTAGGGTTGATAGTGCTTAGCGGCGGCTGACCCCTAGCTTAGAGATTGAGTGCGCGTCTCTCTGTTCTTCTCTGTCTTCTTTGGTTCGCACGGCACATAAATATCCTTGCCGAGCTGCTTTGGAAGAAAGGAGACGGACCGGTGTCCGGGCCTCGGCAAGCCAAAGTTGCCGGGGGCTACAAGAGCAGGGATCCATTCGCGGTAAGCCAAGGTTACTGGGGGCTGCAGATCCAGATAATTCTTCTATCCTCTATCATGCGTTTCGTTATGGACTGAGGTATGTGAAACCTTGTTTTATCCTTAGGCTACCATGCTCCCCTCATTCCTGACCCTAGGACTCATCTCCTGGGACCGAGTTTGGCCGTGGTCGCGGCAGCAAGGAAATGAAACAAGGAGCCTAATCCCACCTCATCCCTGCCTCCGCCAAGGGCGTGATAAAGGTCGAGCGAAGTGGGGGATGGCAAGGCCTGTTGCCGGGTGAAAAACGTTTATCTTAAAGGTAACGAGGATTCAATCCTTGTCGTGGGTTCCATTTGTGAACTAAAAACCCGGGAAACATCCCTTTTTTATTAAAAAAACATCCCATACAGGTACAGTTCATACGAAATGAAAAACATGAGTAAGGGGATTACAAGTTATAAAGTTAACAAAGGCCCGAAGGCTTACAAGACTAAAAAGAGATAAGGTGCCCGTAATCCCTTTCTTGTCGTTCTCCATAGGAAATGGAACAAGAAAGCAGAAGGGCAAAAGGGGCGCCTAGGCAAGCTACGAGTGGCAGAAGACACCAAGAGAACATCTCGGTGGCCGTCCGAGGGCTGGATGGTGATGGCGGCGCTAGAGGAAGAGCTCGAAGATGAGGCGGCAGGACGTCAATATACGACGAAGGCGTCAGTGCCCGCGTACTCCGACTTGACGGCCTTGCCGCCCGCCCTCTTCCTCTTCCGTAGCCTCCCAACTCCAGCCGCCCAAGGAGACGACCCCGAGAAGTTCAAGGAGCCGGCATCACGGATGATGGGGTTGCCGGTACCGCTCAGAACGGCGCCCGACACCTAGTCAGACACGTCATCCTGCCGCCCGCTAGCCTCGTCGTCGCTGCCGTTGTCTTCCTCGCCACTCTCGCTCGAGGAGGAATCTTCATCATCAAAAGAGCTCTCCACGCAGCACCTTACGCGAGTCCCGAAGTGCCCGAAGATCTTGATGGAGAGGAGGCTGTAGGATCGTTGAAGGCAAGAGTGTCTAGAGGGGGGGTGATTAGACAACTCGACAAGATAAAAGTTTATGACTTTTGATTAACACAAGTTCTTAGCAAGTTCACAATAGGGATCAAGTCAAGCATCATGCAAGCAAGTCGAGCAACATACTACACATGCAATTCTAGAGTATGGGCAGCGGAAAGTAAATTGCACATGTAGTAAATGAGAGGTGGAGAAGAGCAAACGCAATTTGGAGACACGGAGATTTTTCTCGTGGTTCCGATAGGTGGTGCTATCGTCAATCCACGTTGATGGAGACTTCAACCCACGGAGGGTAACGGCTGCGAGAGTCCACGGAGGGCTCCACCCACGAAGGGTCCACGAAGAAGCAACCTTGTCTATGCCATCATGGCCTCACGCCCACGGAGGACTAGCCTTACTCGGGTAGATCTTCACGAAGTAGGCGATCTCCTTGCCCTTACAAACTTCTTGGTTCAACTCCACATCTTGACGGAGGCTCCCAAGCGACACCTAACCAATCTAGGAGGCACCACCTCCAAAAGGTAATAGATGGTGTTGGTGATGATGAACTCCTTGCTCTTGTGCTTCAAATGATAATCTCCCCAACACTCAACTCTCCTCCTTGATTTGGCTGTGGTGGAAGAAAGGATTGAGTGGAAAGCAACTTGGGAAGGCTAGAAATCAAGTTTCATATGGTGGGAGTGGAGCAACTTGATCTCAACACAAGGGTAGGTAGTTTTCTTCTCGTAAATGTAAGGTAGGAGTGGTAGTTCTTTCTGATGGCTCTCTCCACGAATGAAGAGGAGGTGGAGGGGTATTTATAGCCTCCACACAAAATCCAACCATTACACACATTTGACCAATCTCGGTCAGACCGAAGTTGACAACTCGGTGAGACCGAAAGTTTAAATCTTGTGAACGTTGGGATTTTCGGTGGGACCGAAAATACAATCTCGGTTAGTCCGATTCTTCCAAAGTCTAGGGTTTGCCATTCTCGGTGGGACCGACTTTCTCATCTCGGTGACACCGATTTGAGTACAGAAGGTTACAGAAGCTTGGCAACACCAATTTCGGTATGACCGAGTTTGGAATCGGAAAATCCGAAATGCTTAGGGTTTGGGTATATGGCTGAGGTGGTTCATCTCGGTGTGACTGAGTTTATGGAATCGGTGGGACCGAGATTACTTATGAGTTTATGTTGGAATGAAAGATTGCTGATAGTTTGAGAGATAAATCACTAAGCACTTTGAGCAACCAGATCATCATCATAACCTCATCCCCTTTTAATAGTATTGGCTTTCCTATGGACTCAATGTGATCTTGGATCACTAAACCAAAAATGGAGTCTTGAGCTCTTGCCAATGTTTTCCTTAGCATCCTAGGGGTTCACCTCTTCATCCTTTTGCCATGCGAGTGATTGACTTTCTGAAACATACTTGTTAAAAGCATTAGTCCAACCACAAAGTATGTTGTCATTAATTACCAAAACCACCTAGGGAGCAAATGTGCTTTCAATCTCCCCCTTTTTGGTAATTGATGGCAACACACAAAATAAGATATCAAAGCTTACTAAAAGAAAGACAGGATTATCATTAAAGCTTTGACAAACATGTAGTACACAGGCTCCCCTACAAGAGTGCAAGCTTTTCATAGATTATGGTTTTGGACTACCACAAGCACACATGAGAGAAAAGCAAGATGTGCTACATGCAGCTTGGCTATATGCATCAGAGCAGATGAGGATAAGTGATTGATGATGCATATGTGCATGGTGATTTCTTGCAAACAAGTATTTACAAGCAAGTCACCATCATGCACATCCTGCAAGATGCATATACTTACCTTGAAGTTTCTTGGCATCGTACCTGAAGAAATAAGCTTGAGAAAACAAGGTTAGATAACACAAGAGTATTCCTTCAACCAACAGCAAGAACATCAAGAGTACCAAGCCAGGGATGACATGTACAAAGAGTGTCTCATGTTGAGCACTAGCTTGAATCAGCTAACATGTCTCCCAAGACTAAAAGATTTTCAATGAGCTCTGAGAGATTTTGCTTTTCATAAGATACCAATTGTGCTTTTCAGAAGATACCAATTGTGAAAGCAAGAGAAGCAAAACCAAAGAAAATAATGCCAAAAGTATTACTGTGATAATATGGCAAAGCTTTGATGTGATCCTCTCCCCCTTAAGGTAAGATTGTTTTTCTTCCTTTAAATTTTCTTTTCTCCCCTTATCCTCCAATCTTCCCCTAAGCTCCCCCTAAATCTTCTCCCCCTTTGACATCAAGTGCCGAAAAGGACAGTAAACCAGGAAGGGCAGGAAAAATGGAAGGAAAGAAGTGGGATCCTTAAGAATCACAACTGAGCAAATTAAGTATTCAAAGGAAATCATTGTAGGTGAGCTGCAGAAGATGATATCCAGGTGAATGTAAATCGGTGGCACCGAAGTGTTATGGATCGGTGTGTCCGAAAGTCAGAGACTTAGGGCAGATCCTTTTCGGTCAGACCGATGTATGGGAATCGGTGACGCCGAGTTTAATTCCAAGGAATAATAGAAATAATTCAGCTCACTTGCAAGGAATGTTTCAAAAGATTTGCAATGAATTTGTAAAAGATTTTCAGGGAGTTGATCAGAGCCAAAAAGAAATATTCACAAGAAAAAATAGAAATGAAAAAGATTGCTAGATTTATTTTTTTTAAAGAAAACTCAATGCGAAAAGCAGAGAAACTCCAAAACATATGTACTTCATCTAGACAGGGGTCGGCGACTAGGTCACCTATGTTTGAGTATATTGACTTAGGAGTCAAATGAGAACATTTGATCATAGGTCATACTCATCGTTTAAGCTCAAAATGGGGTTGCCATTTTTCGATTAAGCATTTGATGTGATCACATCTTTTGAAGCTGCTTGTACTCATGACTTTGAGCGAAGCTCCTTCAAGATGTGAAAAAACTTACCTTGGGCTTGTTGTTGCTTGTACTCATGTAGGTGAACTTGATGTTGATGCTCATAGAATGTGAAGTTGGAGCACCATTTCCAATTGTATAGTTCATCTTCCTACATGGGTTAGGCAAGCAAGAAAATACTCAAGAATATCCAAGATGACAAGTGTCAAGTACTAGATGTATAAGGTGTCATAAAGGATATGTGGAATTTTGTTCCTTGAACTCAACATCCCAAAGAGCTAGATACTTGGTCAATGACAAGATTACTCATGATTTGAGTGTGTGATAATCTTGTAGAATGTAGTTCATCCAAGTACTGCAAGGAGTTAGATGCAACACAAGGGGCAAATGTGTCCAAGACATATGATCATCATCATAAGAGAAATATCAAGGATTAGTCAATTGGGCTCATGCCTTGCATGCATCAATGGAGTTTTCACTCCAAGTTTGAAGCATCAATGATGTTCAACTCACTCCTCAGCGACAAAACACTTTCTCATCAAGTGGTTTTGTGAAGATATCTCGCAAGCTGTTTGTCAAGACGAACATGCTTAAGATCAATGTCACCCTTAGCAATGTGATCACGAATAAAATGGTGGCGAACTTCAATGTGTTTCGTGCGAGAGTGTTGCACGGATTGTGTCCAATCTTAATTGCACTCTCATTGTCACAAAACAAAGGAACATGTCTCGCATGTATCCCATAATCCTTAAGCGTTTGTGTCATCCATAGCAATCGAAAGCACAACACTAACCAGCAGCAATATATTCTGCTCGCAAGAGATAATGATATCGAATTTTGTTTCTTGGATGACCAAGATACAAGGGATCGACCGAGAAATTGACACGTGCCGAAGTTGACTTTTCATCAACCTTGTCACCAAAGATAGTCCGAGTCGGAATAGCCAACAAGATCGAAAGAGGCCCTCTTAGGATACCAAATGCCAAAGTTAGTGTGTGTATCAAATATCTCACAATTCTTTTAACAGCTTTAAGATGACATTCTTTAGGGGCTGCTTGATATCGAGCACACATGCATACACTCAACATTATGCCGGACGAGAAGCACGGAGATATAGTAGAGAACCAATCATGGATCGATAAACCTTTTGATCAACAGGTTCTCCATCTTTAGTCAAGTCATTATGTCCACTAGTAGCCATGGGGTTTTCATACCTTTGCTCTCTTGCATGTTGAACTTCTTGAAGAGATCCTTAGTGTACTTTGTTTGTGAGACAAAAGTACCCTCCTTGGATTGCTTGATTTGCAACCCGAGGAAGAATTTGAGTTCACTCATCATGGACATCTCATACTTCTCCGACATAAGCTTTCCAAACTTCTCACTAAAATGGGGTTAGTTGAACCAAAGATAATATCATCAACATATATTTGGCACACAAATAGTTCACCGTCAACCCTTTTCGTGAATAGCGTTGAGTCTATTTTACCAATCTCAAATCCTTTTTCAAGAAGAAAGCTGGTCAAACATTTGTACCAAGCTCTAGGGGCTTGTTTAAGACCATAAAGAGCTTTGTGCAACTTGTAAACATGATTAGGCTTTTTAGGATTCACAAACCGGAGGTTGTTTCACAAAAACTTCCTCCTCAATTTCACCATTTAGAAAAGCACTTTTAATGTCCATTTGATAGAGAGTAATGTCATGGTGGTTGGCATAAGCAAGAAGAATGCGAATGGACTCAAGTCTAGCAACGGGGGCATAGGTCTCACCATAGTCCATACCTTCAATTGTGTGTAACCTTGTGCTACGAGACGAGCCTTGTTGCGGATGACTTGTCCATCTTCATCTTGCTTGTTCAAACACCCATTTGGTTCCAATGACGTTTTGGTCATCATTGGGCTTTCTACCAAAGTCCAAACGTTGTTCCTCTCGAAGTTGTGTAGCTCTTCATGCATAGCGTTCACCCAATCCGGGTCTTCAAGCGCTTCTTCTACCTTCATAGGTTCAAGACTAGAAATAAATGAGTAATGCTCACAAAAGTTAGCTAAACGAGTTTTAGAGCGAGTGATTCTCCCGGAGTCGATGTCATTCATCATTTGTTCCACGGATGGTCCTTCTTGACTCTTGCTCGAACTCGGGATAGCTTTTGTCGTGGTCGAGGCTGAGCTTCCTCAGCATCCTCATCTTCTTCTTCATCATTGTTGTTGGTGTTGTCTTGAGGTGGTGGAGAAGGAGGTCGTGGTGGATCTTCTTGTCGCACTTCCTCATCTTGGTGAGTTCCACTTGTGGAAGCCTCCATGTTGCCTTGAGGTTCATCTCTCCGTGAGATAGGGGGCTCCACATATGTAGATGAGGTACTCTCCTTCACTTCCATGGGACGAATCTTTCCAATGGATAAATCTTGAATGGCTTCCGATGGGTCCTTGTCTCCTACATCAATAGGCATTTGCTGTACTTATGAGCCATTAGATTCATCAAACTTCACGTCTACCGTCTCTTCAACCTTTCGGGTGAAATTGTTGTAGACACGGTAGGTGTGGGAGTTTGATCCATAACCGAGGAAAAAGCCTTCATGAGTTTTAGGAGCAAATTTAGACCTACGATGCTTATCAAGGATATAGCATTTTGAACCAAAACACGAAAATATCCCACTTGGGGTTTGTTACCGTAAGGAGCTCGTATGAGGTCTTGCCGAGGAGCTTGTGAAGATAAAGTCATTGATAGCATGACAAGCTGTCTCGACGGCTTCACCCCGAAGTGTTTCGTGTCTTGTATTCATCAAGCATCGTTCTCGCCATCTCAATGAGCGCTCGTTCTTCCTCTCAACAACTCCATTTTGTTGAGGTGTGTACGTAGCTGAGAACTCATGTAGAATCCCTTCCTCATCGAGAAAAGAGTCCACATGGGCGTTCTTGAACTCCGCTCCATTGTCGCTCGAACTTTCTTGATCTTCACCTCAAATTGATTTTGGGCCTTTCTAGCAAAGGTTTTGAAGATTTTCGAACTGTGATTTGTCATCAAGGAAAAATACCCACGTAAATCTGGAAAAATCATCAACAATAACTAGACCAAAGGAGTTACCACCAAGGCTTTTGTAAGCATTGGGACCGAAGAGGTCCATATGAAGAAGCTCAAGCGGTCTCCTTGTAGTCATGATGTTCTTCGGGATGACTTCCACCTACTTGTTTTCCTGCTTGACATGCACTCGCAGAGTCTATCTTTGTCAAAGAAAACATCTTTAACACCAAGAATGTGATCACCTTTGATTAGCTTATCTAGATTACGATACCAACATGTCCAAGCCTTCTATGCCAAAGCCAACCTTTAGCAGATTTAGCAATAAAGCAAGTTCTAGGTTGAGCTTTCTTAGTGAAATCAACGATATACAAATCACCTCTACGGATACCGGTAAAGACCATGTTATGATTGTCACGACGAAAAACTTAGCAATCTACTTTAGTGAATAGCACGTTGAATCCAAAGTCAGCTAATCTAGACACGGAAAGCAAATTGTATCCAAGAGATTCAACAAGCATGACATTTTGAATGGAGCTATCATGAGATATGGCCACCTTACCAAGGCCAAGTACTTTACCCTTGGAGTTGTCTCCAAAAGTCACATACTTGCGTGGACCATCGTTCTTTGCAAGCTCTCGAAACATGTCTTCGTCTCCGGTCATGTGATCGGTGCATCCACTATCAAGAATCCACTCTTTTCCACCGGATATGTAGTCTCTCAGATTTGCCATAAGACTGAGACTCTTTATGATCTTGTCTAGCTCGGTGTCCGAATCGGAGTAATCGTCATCATGCTCATGCTCATCATCATATTGACCCATAGATAATTCATCATCAATACCTAGGTCAATTTGACAATGACTTGCATCAGTTTTGTCAGAGTGACAATAATCATCGGAATGCAATACAAGAGCATTTCTTATTCGAACATTGATAAAACCGGGATCACCCTTCTTTTTCATAAGATCACGAAGCTCAAAGAAGCATTTATCAAAGTTGGGATCTTTGGGGCGCATCATATCAAATTCAATAGTCTTGTATAGAATTTCATCAAGACCTCTCAAAGAGTAGTCCGGATAAAGTTCTTCCAAGAACTTCCACATAGCATGGGCGCACTCAAAGTTTGTGACAAGCTCAAGCAAGTTATCGGGCAAACCTCTAATGATAAGATTGACAGTTCTAAGGTTGCGAAGAAAATCAAGCTCTTCATCCATAGTAGGGTGCAAGGGGTCAAATGGATGTACATATGGGGTTTCAACATATTTGCGCAAGTTGTACATCTTAAAGATAGCAAGCATTTCAATCCTCCACGAGTTATAGGACACTCCATCAAGAATAGGCACTCTATGACTAACACTCCCAAACGTAGACACGTCCATCTTCCTCCAATGGTGTGCAAACCAAAGCAATGGAGACCAATGCTCTGATACCAATTGTAGGATCGTTGAAGGCAAGAGTGTCTAGAGGGGGGGTGATTAGACAACTCGACAAGATAAAAGTTTATGCCTTTTGATTAACACAAGTTCTTAGCAAGTTCACAATAGGGATCAAGTCAAGCATCATGCAAGCAAGTCGAGCAACATACTACACATGCAATTCTAGAGTATGGGCAGCGGAAAGTAAATTGCACATGTAGTAAATGAGAGGTGGAGAAGAGCAAACGCAATTTGGAGACACGGAGATTTTTCTCGTGGTTCCGATAGGTGGTGCTATCGTCAATCCACGTTGATGGAGACTTCAACCCACGGAGGGTAACGGCTGCGAGAGTCCACGGAGGGCTCCACCCACGAAGGGTCCACGAAGAAGCAACCTTGTCTATGCCATCATGGCCTACGTCCACGGAGGACTAGCCTTACTCGGGGTAGATCTTCACGAAGTAGGCGATCTCCTTGCCCTTACAAACTTCTTGGTTCAACTCCACATCTTGACGGAGGCTCCCAAGCGACACCTAACCAATCTAGGAGGCACCACCCTCCAAAAGGTAATAGATGGTGTTGGTGATGATGAACTCCTTGCTCTTGTGCTTCAAATGATAATCTCCCCAACACTCAACTCTCCTCACTGATTTGGCTGTGGTGGAAGAAAGGATTGAGTGGAAAGCAACTTGGGAAGGCTAGAAATCAAGTTTCATATGGTGGGAGTGGAGCAACTTGATCTCAACACAAGGGTAGGTAGTTTTCTTCTCGAAATGTAAGGTAGGAGTGGTAGTTCTTTCGATGGCTCTCTCCACGAATGAAGAGGAGGTGGAGGGTATTTATAGCCTCCACACAAAATCCAACTGTTACACACATTTGACCAATCTCGGTCGGACCGAAGTTGACAACTCGGTGAGACCGAAAGTTCAAATCTTGTGAGCGTTGGGATTTTCGTGGGACCGAAAATACAATCTCGGTTAGTCCGATTCTTCCAAAGTCTAGGGTTTGCCATTCTCGGTGGGACCGACTTTCTCATCTCGGTGACACCGATTTGAGTCTGTAAGGTTCTGAAGCTTGGCAACACCAATTTCGGTATGACCGAGTTTGGAATCGGAAAATCCGAAATGCTTAGGGTTTGGGTATATGGCTGAGGTGGTTCATCTCGGTGTGGTGAGTTTATGGAATCGGTGGGACCGAGATTACTTATGAGTTTATGTTGGAATGAAAGATTGCGATAGTTTGAGAGATAAATCACTAAGCACTTTGAGCAACCAGATCATCATCATAACCTCATCCCCTTTTAATAGTATTGGCTTTCCTATGGACTCAATGTGATCTTGGATCACTAAACCAAAAATGGAGTCTTGAGCTCTTGCCAATGTTTTCCTTAGCATCCTAGGGGTTCACCTCTTCAGTCCTTTTGCCATGCCAGAGTGATTGACTTTCCTGAAACATACTTGTTAAAAGCATTAGTCCAACCACAAAGTATGTTGTCATTAATTACCAAAACCACCTAGGGAGCAAATGTGCTTTCAGAGGCCACTCTCCATTAGTTTGAAATGGAGAGTGAGCCCCTCCGTCAAGCTGTGGATTCAAGCGAAGGTCTTCCACCCTCGGTGGAGATACATGACGTGAGGGGCGGGGAACTCGACGTCGGCCCATGTGCCACTGTTTCCACAACCCCTCATATGCAGCCGCAACGCCTGCAGCGGATCCAACTCCATCTCCCACGCAAATGGAGTCGGGAGGCGAAGGCGACGGCGCGGTGGCTGGCGCAGCCTGACGAAGAAGTCACAAGGGTTGTCCCCGGCGTGGCCCTCCATCGGAGGAGGGGCTGCTGGCGGATTCAAGGCTGATCTGTCGCCCCGTCCTCCTCTGCCTCGAGCACCACGACTGCCTCGACCTTGCCCCCCTTCCTCTAGCAGCCGGCTCCGCTGCTACAAGCTCTTGGGGAGGAGCGATGCGCTGTCTGGCCGAAACCCTCGCCACCACCGATGAAGCGTCGCCACGCCCCCTCGCCATGGCAGAAGAAAAGAGGAAGCAGGAATGGGGAGAGGCAGATGGCGAAGGTTTGAGAGGCACCGTTCCTCCCGCTCCCCTCTTTATAAAGGGGAGGGGTGAGGCTCGGCCGCCCACTCTTGACCAATCCGGCCAATTGAAGTGACAGTAAGCGGGGCCGTCGACCGCCCTCCCCGCTCCATTGAAGGCACATGGGAATCGTCCCGCGCACGCGCACGACTTCTCACATCCCGCGCGCCTGTCATTCGCCCTGCGTCGTGCATGCAGCGGATGTGGCGCGAGGGATAGGCGTAGTGGACGCGTGGAGCGACGGTTCCCAAGCGAGGGCAGTAAATGAGCAGCAACCCTGCGGTCTCAAAGGGACACGCAAGCCGCCTCTTTACTGTCCACCACGGGATGACGCCAGCATGCTTCCGTCATGCGTGCGCACGACCCCTACGTTGCGCTTTCAACGCGGGTTGTGGAGAAGCGCAGCGGACGGAGCAATTACTGCGGTAAAATCCGCCCCAACTGCCCGCGCACCATTCTGGGCCTGGCCCAACAACGTGTTGCGCTTATGTATGGCCCAGGCCCGGGGGCTCCTGTCGGTGTACAAAAGTAGGGGCTCTGCTTTTGACCCCTTTACGTGTGCACGGGCAGTCAAGAGCGACTCGCCACGGCCACACATAATAGGGCAGGGAAGGGAAGCCGTAGAGAAGCCGAAGGCTCAAGACAAACAAAGCAACGACAAGGACCAAGGCCACAAAGTGCAGATGGGCGAAGCAGGTTTCCCCGGCAAGACCCTTGCGGGGGGAAACTCGCCCACACCGGTAGAGCGAGCCACCCTTGGACCCACGGTCTCCAATGTCAACAAACCATGCATTGGGACAGGGTTCGGGAGGCACCTCCATGGTGGCATGCAGATCTTTGTGAAGACATAGAATGCTCAAGATCAAATGAGGACAGGAAGGCAACAGTCCTCGGCAAGGTTCTTGCCGAGGAAGCCCACGAGACCCCCGGCAAGGTCCTTGCCAGGGATGACGGCATGCCGCGGCAAGACCCTTGCTGGGCCACCCGGCAAGGCCCTCGCCAAGCACGCTAGCAGGGCCACTGCCAGGCCCGCGCCAGCCAAGTCTCCGTCGCCATTCGCATGCAGCTGCCGACCCAACCAGCTAGGCAGGCACCTGCGTGGCAACATGCAGCCCTTCCTGGAGGCTCCACCACCGCGCCACCTCAGCTGCCTGCCTGCCTACATGGCACCGCATGCATCGCTGGCTGGCGCGTGTCAAGCAAGGAGGAGCGGCGGCAGACGGGGACGGGCCTCGCTCCGTCCCGATAAAGTGAAGGGACACCTAAGCCTCGCATTAAATGCACTTTGTCTGTAATACCAGCGATAAGCTCACAGTAACAGTAGCACTTTCCACCTCCTGTGTGCCACTGTGGCAGCCCCTTTTGCCTATAAAAGGAGGCCCATGGCGCACTGGAGAAGGATTCGGCTCTTTTCGAACCTAGCAGCACCTAGGGCTAGTTCAAGAGCTCCAGAACACTAAATATATCCACCAAAGCAGGATCGTAGGGTTTTACGCATATTTGCGGCCCGAACCTAAGTAAATCCCCTTTGTACTGTCTGCTAGTCCTGCTCTTCTCACGATCCCCGCGCCCCGCAACCGTAGTAGGGATTCCAGTGATCCCATAGGTGTCGTTTCCCACCGATAGCCTACAATGCCACAACTATGTCAGATTTGTCTCATTAGGCTTATGCCTCTTGACATTCACGTTATAGACATGTTTCGTTTCTAGATTCAATGTAAATATCCCATCAAAAATGGGGGCATAGCCATGGAACATACCATTCAAAGATATGAAACAACCATTGTCCTTTAAATTGAATTCATAACCCTTACTCATCAAGCATGAGGTAGAAATAATGTTCTGACTAAGTGCAGGAATGTAATGACAATTATTCAATTCCATAATGAATCTGGAAGGAAGCTGGAGCTGCATCGTGCTGGAATAGCATCGCTCCTTCATGGACGTCCTTCTAGGTCGGCTCCAACTCTGATGGCCAGGTCGGTACTCCATATTGTTCGTCACGCTGGGACGCTAAAGCCTCGAACTTGATCTCTGTCCTCCAAGTACTACAACTGGTAATGAATTTTACAAAGGATCACAAGTCGACACGCAGGTCGTTATACATTATAATGACAACACCTTGGCTCTTCCGACTGACAAATTATGACGCGCATGCCATGTATAATTTACACACATGCATCACATACACATGAGCCATACTATTCACAACAAACCTGCAAAGGAAAATTATGCATAGAATCGCATTCTACCATTTTGAGTGAACGTGTACAAAATATACGGTGCTACGCACACCATGGTCCTGTTAGCCAATTAGCGGCTGGGGTTCAAAGGGGCAGCGCCCCTCGTGGGTGCGGGCAGCGCCCAATGTCTTTGAAGATCACAGATTGCATCTATACTCTGATCACGCCGAATTTTCTGATCCGACCGATCTCATCGATCATCACGAATCCGCTTCAGATTTAGGTTTCACTGTTAACCCCGATGGCGGAAACCGAGCGGTAGGGGTAGATTGTGTCACGACCTCATCAATTCTGATTGGCACAAAACATAGCCACATCGATCCCCGTGTGCAATTGATCTCATCAACAGTGCACATAGCCGATCTCATAAACGACAACAGATCTATTTGTCGCCTCCACATATCAAATATGCATCCGATTTGAATCCAAATCCTATAGTAGAGGCTCTAATACCACTTTTGGGTTCTATGATAGGGTGCGTCGGCTGCAAATTAAAAATCCCTACTCGCAGAACATCAAGGAAGATGCTACAAGAGATGGATCATAGATCATTACCACTCAATGTGTAGTGCCATGCGGCGGAATTAGAGTTGGGGTAGCGCGTCTCCGAAGTCATATCTTCCTCGTCGATCTCACATGTAGCCGATTGGATCCCACAAATAGGTTCACTGGAGCGGCGCAAGTGCATCGCCTCTAATGGTATCCGCGCATCCAGGGGAACATCATGTGGCAGACTGCTAGGTCCAATCACACAGCCGGCAGCGAGTGGAGGAGGCTAGTTACAACACATGCAAATTCCTAGTGATGGCTCTGAAGCGATCATCCGAATGAGTGTGCCGCACCTCCACTATTTATAGGCATTTGTCATGGGCTCAACATTTGGGCCTCGCAGAGATCCTAAAGCCCACAAGTCTACTTGGTCACAATCCAAGTGTAGCTCGGATCACATCCGACCAGTGTCCTCAGGTCCGATCTCGTAGGTTTCTTCCCTTAAGCACGCGACACCTTAGGTTCAAGTCGGCTTGGTCTCAGGTCGAATCACATTTGACCTACTTGTCTGGTAGCAGCCTCTAGCAAGACGCACCAAACACCTAGTAGACAATGAAGCCGGTTGGCGAACCTGTACAACATGTCACATTTCTGTTCCCTTTGTCACATGATATATATTGTCGGGCTCAAGGAGAGTCTGTCATCCTTGTGCTAGCCCGACCTCTTTGTCGTTCTAGTGATGCTGACAACAAACAAGATTATCTCATAATCCTTGTCGCATGGCCATGCTTATCTTGGTCGTATCACATGAGGGGCTCAGAGTATATCTCTCCTTATTGGAGGGACAAATCCTATCTTCCTCGACCATGTCTCGCAGCATGGGTCTGGACAAGCCTGAAACCTACCTTTGTAACTACCCAGTCAAGGAGTAGTGTTTGGTCAGCCCAAAGCAAGTCTATCACCATCCCAAGTACATGCGCTTGCTCAGGTCTTAGGACATAGAATGTATGTTGTACTAGAGACCCACAGATGACCTATCATTGCGTCTCACAGTCGGGTATGTCCGACCCAGACCTTATCTCAACTCAGATCTGACTATGTCAAATTCGACCAGATCCTTCCGAGTCCATATTATACGGCTAGCACCTAGTGCTCCATGACCAGTGAGATTGAGCCAACCACTGTGCCATATGCTAGTCTAGTTGGTTGCACGTACGCACAACCATTTCGACCAGAGACCTTTTAGGACAGTCATCATAGAATGCATAGTCTCATAACAATTCGCATACTTGTTGATACAAATCATTGGTAATGTCCAAGGACTATATTTATTTATAAACACATAGGAAATATCATCATACATGATTGCCTCTAGGGCATATCTCCAACACTAGCTAGGGTAGTGCCATCGTCGGCGAGGTTGGGCGTGGCAGTGGGGTGGTTGTGCTAGCCGACGAGGGTGTTGGGGCTATGGTAGAAGGGTGAAGATGCAAGAGGAGACTCCATATTTTAAGAGCATCTACAACTGGACCCTAAACCCTCCCTATATATCTGGGCAGACGACTCTGTCACTTTTTCGCCACCCAACCATGCACCTTAAACCGGCCAATAATATGTCTCGGCTGATCGACACCCCATACCCAGCCCATATATGGGGCAGATATGGGGACTCCCAGACACGTTTGCCCCGTCGGACTGACGGTAGGGCCCCGCTTCCAAATCTCTTCAAGATGTTACCGACTTAGGTCGATATGCCCTCTTCCACTTTTCTTCCTCATCTGCACGATCATTGTCGTAGCTCCATCGCCACCCTATCTCTATCATCATCCCCAACCCACAATGCCACCACTAGAGGCCCCAACCCACAATGTTGTCTACTGTGCCAACACCAAACGCCAAACGCCAAACTAGTGCATGCAAATTATCCAGACATACACCTCACGCTACATGTGTTCGACCAAGTAGTCTAAGTAATTTTTTATTTATTCTTTTCCTCATTTTTAGGTCAACGATGGATTCGTCGTCGGATGATGAGTATGGAAACAAGGACCTTGATGAATTCATATCCAAAGAGTTCATCGATTCGTCAGATTCAGAAGATGAAGATGTTGAAATGATGATGATGATGACGATGACGATGATGAGCATCCAGGAATAATCGGAGAAGCAAGAGGAGCATGTGTTGAACTTCAATGGTTCGATAAATGGTGGGAGAGTTGCTCCCCGGGATAGGATCACTGGTGCAAAGCTTCTCTACAAGGACTACTTCAAATCGGACCCATTGTACAATGGAGGATTCTTTCAACGTCGCTTCCGCATGAGCAGAGTTTTGTTCTTGAGCGTAGTGAATGTCATGGAGGAGGCTGATGACTACTTCAAGCTGAGGAAGAGTGTTGCGAGAAACTTTCATTGTCTCTTGTAGAGAAATGCATAGCTGCTCTTAGGATGCTTACTTATGGTAAGGTCGCACATGCATTGATGCTAAAATTTGGATGGAAGAGGCTATATGCCTGAATACCACGGTGCAATTTTGCACACACCCGGGTGAAGCTGTTTGAAATGGAGTACCTGAGAGAACTAACTATCGAGGACACATAAAGGTTGATGGCAATTGGAGTAGTAAGAAGTTTCTAGGTATGCTTGTTTTAGTTGATTTCATGCATTGGCAATGGAAGAACTACCTTAAATTTTGTAAATAGTACCAATGGCACACAAAAAAGGCCACAATTATACCTTGAAATGCAAGGACTTATGGATTTTTGGCAATGCTTTCTTCGGCACGCTTGGTTCGGATGACCCACAAGTATAGGGGATCAATTGTAGCTATTTTCGATAAGTAAGAGTGTCAAACCCAACGAGGAGCAGAAGTAAATGACAAGTAGTTTTCAGTAAGGTAATGTCTGCGAGTGCTGAAACTGTAAGTAGCAAGTAGTTTGATAGCAAGATAATCTGTAACAAGCAAGTAACGATAGTAACAATAAGTATGCAGCAAGGTAGCCCAATCCTTTTTAGACAAAGGATAGGCCAAAATGGTCTCTTATAACAAGCAAAGCGTTTTTGAGGGTACACGGGAATTTCATCTAGTCACTTTCATCATGTTGGCTTAATTCATGTTCGGTACTTTGATGATTTGATATGTGGGTGGACCGGTGCTTAGGTGTTGTTCTTACTTGAACAAACCACCTACTTATGATTAACCCGCTCGCAAGCATCCGCAACTACGAGAAAAGTATTAAGAATAAATTCTAACCATAGCATTAAACTTTTGGATCCAATCGGTCCCTTACGGAATAGCGCATAAACTGGGGTTTAAGCTTCTGTCACTCTCACAACCCACCATCTAATAACTACTCCACAATGCATTCCCTAGGCCCAAATATGGTGAAGTGTCATGTAGTCGACTTTCACATGACACCACCAAGAGAATGACAACATACATACCATCAAAATATCGAACACATATCAAGTTCACATGATTACTTGCAACATGATTTCTCCCGTGACCTCAAGAACGAAAGTAACTACTCACAAATGATAAACATGCTCAAGATCATAGGGGTATTAAATAGCATAACGGATCTGAACATATAATCTTCCACCAAATAAACCATATAGTAATCAACTACAAGATGTAATGAACACTACTAGTCACCCATGGGCACCAATCTATAGTTTTGATACAAAGATTGAACGCAAGAGATGAACTAGGGTTTGAGAGGAGTTGGTGCTGTGAAGATGTTGGTGAATATAGCCTTGCCCAAGATGGGAGAGTTGTTGGTGACGATGATGACGATGATTCCCCCTCCAGGGGGGAAGTTGCCCCGGCAGAATCGCTCCACTAGAGAGCAAAAGTGCTCCTGCCCAAGTTCTGCCTTAAGACGGCGGTGCTCCATCCCGAAAGTCTCCCTATTATTTTTCCTAGGTCAAAATGACTTATATACCAGAAGATGGGCACCGGAGGTGGGCCGAGGAGGGCACAACCCATCAGGGCGCGCCTGGGCTCCCTGGCGCGCCCAGGTGGGTTGTTCCCACCTGGTGGGCCCCCTCTGGTAGTTATTTGCTCCAATATTTATTAAATATTCCATAAAAATTCTCCGTAAAGGTTCAACTTGTTTGGACTTGTGCAGAATAGGTAGCCTAACATAGCTTTTCAGGTCCAGATTTCCAGCTGCCAGAATTGTCCCTCTTGGTGTGTACCTTGCAAATTATGAGAGAAAAGGCATTAGAATTACTCCAAAAAGCATTATTATGGATAAAAACATTATAAATAACAATAAGAAAACATGATGCAAATGGACGTATCAACTCCCCCAAGCTTAGATCTTGCTTGTCCTCAAGCGAAACTGAAATCGAATAACATGTCCACATGCTTTGAGAGAGAGGTGTTGATAAAAACAAATATACGGTCATAGAAGCATCATGTTGATTATTATAACAGCAACAAAATTGAACATAGGACTTCTATCATTGAACTTGCATCATACACTTCCCATGAATAAGTAATAGTTCATCACATAATCGAAGTATAAAGCAAAAAACTCTATTGAAAACCAACAAACTATTTTCTCGGTCAACTTTGCAACTACAATTCATCATCTTTTCAGGAAGAGTCACGTGTCGGAGCCTTTTAGCAAGTCCACATACTCAACCATCATATAGTCTTATATGATTGCTAACACTCACATCGTACCCATGAGCAAAACGTTTCAACCGGACACCTAGAAAGATAGGGGCTCATAGTTTCGCCTCCCAACATACTCACCTCAAGGGTGATGTCAACAATAACAACTCATGCTATCTATATTCAACTGGACATATGTGCCCACATGATGCTTGCCAAAAGAGAAAATAAAAATGAATTGAAGGAAAACTTTGACTCTTTGCATAAAAGTAAATACATAAAAGTAAAAGATAGGACCTTCGCAGAGGGAAGCAGAGGTTGCCATGCGCTTATTTGTTTGCATGCTCAATCCCTTAGTGCAAGAGAACGTCACGTTGTATTGCCCCTTAAG
This sequence comes from Aegilops speltoides, assembly GCA_021437245.1. Lineage (NCBI taxonomy): Eukaryota > Viridiplantae > Streptophyta > Magnoliopsida > Poales > Poaceae > Aegilops > Aegilops speltoides. Next base: position 194,766,192 of record CM038146.1, on the reverse strand, counting down.
ATGGCAACCTTTATTATGCAGTCTGTCACTTTTATTCTTTGTCATCCAAGTTCGTACAACGCTCAATTTTCTCTTACACTAAATGATCTCACATATTTAGAAGCAATTTTTATTGCCTTTTTGCACCGATGACAACTTACTTGAGGGATCTTGTTTAATTCATAGGTAGGTATGGGCATTTGAAAAATATTTGGGTGTAAGAGTTTTGGATGCACAAGTAGTATCTCTACTTGGTGCGGAATTTTTGGCTAGCAAAGATAGGGGGCAAGCATCACATGTCAAAGGATCTATGACAATATGACTTCAATGTGAATATAAATATACATAAATCATTAGGTTGTCTTCCTTGTCCAACGTCAATAATTTTGGCATATAATATTTTGATGAGGGCTCACAATCACAAAAGATTTCTAGGATAGTATATTTATATGTGAATCTTCTCTTCCCTTATTAATTCTTTCATGAGTTGCATCATTGACTAATGCTCTATTTGTCAATCTCTAATAAAATTTCCTACTTATACTTTTCCTTATGTGGTGCTATCACCTACCATAGGATTAGTATATGATCTTATTGATTTATTTCCTTTTTTATCCTTTCTTATTTATTTTCTTTATTTGTGACATGAAAGTAAAGAAATCAAAACTCAGACTAACTTTATTATATAACTTGCACACAATTACGAGGATATATCACTAAGCAGACTCTCAAATAAGAAATGATCGAACTAACTTTATTTCATCTAAAGCAAAAAGATCGAACTAAGATAAGTAAAAGCAAAAGGATAGCGGGATGATACGATACCAGGCACCTCCCCAAGATTGGCGGAAGCCAAGGGGAGTGCCCATACCCGATACTCAGTTCTCCTTTGGTGGTGAAGAAGCTTATTCCTCCTCCTCGGCCAGCAGTGCTTGTGCTATCACCGGGGATGGATTTAAGGTAGCTTCCTTGCCCGTGCCTCCCTTGACAGTGTCCGTAAGCTCCTCCCTCTTCGTCTCTATCTTTATCAACCAAGCATCTTCTTCCATGTTGTTGGAGGAGCAGAAAGACGTGATGTCTGGCTTAATAAATCTGACCAGGAACAACAAGAAAAGAGGACAGATGATTTCTTCGCGATACGGTGGTTAACAGGTTCGGGAAGTATATATATTTTTTTATCTTGCAGGACAAGTATACAGAAGAAAAATAGAGTCCGGAAGGTGCCCCTGGTGGGTACAACCCACCTGGGCGCGCTAGGCATGCCTGGCACGCCCTGGTGTCTTATGCCCACCAGGGGACGTCTCATGGGAGTTTCTTTATTTCCAAAATTCTAAAATATTCCAAAACTAACAAAACATATTTTTGCAGATTTTTTGGAGATCGTTTACTTACCGTATCACGTACCTCCTTATTTTGACGATTCTGGGGTGTTCCGGAAGGACTCTTTTATGTGTTCTTCTGATGTCAAAGTTTGGATAATATTACTTTCAACATTGATGGGCGTACTTGAGATATAATGCTTTATTTGTTGCCCGTTGATAACCTTCGGGTTAGTGCCTTCAAAATTATTTATTTTGATAGCTCTAGACCGGTAAACCTCCTTGATGACATATGAGCCTTCCCATTTTGAGAGGAGCTTTCCTGCAAAAAAAATCTGAAACGAGAGTTGTACAAAAGAACATATTCTCCGACTTTGAACTCACGCTTTTGGATTCTTTTGTCATAACATCTTTTAACTTTCTCTTTGAATAATTTTGCATTTTCGTAAGCCTTGGTTCTCCATTCATCTAAAGAGCTAATATCAAATAACCTCTTTTCACAGGCAATTTTGAAATCATAGTTGAATTCTTTAACTGCCCAGTATGCTTTATGTTCTAACTCAAGAGGCAAATGACAAGCTTTTCCATAAACCATTTTATAAGGAGACATACCCATAGGATTTTTATATGCTGTTCTATAAGCCCAAAGTGCATCATCTAATTTCTTAGAGCAATTCTTCCTGGACCTATTGACAGTCTTTTGCAAAATTAATTTTATTTCCCTATTGCTAAGTTCAACTTGACCACTAGACTGAGGATGATGAGGTGGTGCAATTCTATGGTTAACATCATACTTGGCAAGCATTTTACGAAAAGCACCATGAATAAAGTGTGAACCACCATCAGTCATTAAATATCTAGGGACTCCAAACCTTGGGAAAATAACTTCCTTAAGCATTTTAATAGAGGTGTTGTGATCAGCACTACTAGTTGGAATAGCTTCTACCCATTTAGTAACATAATCAACAGCAACCAAAATATGCGTATACCCATTAGAGGAAGGAAAAGGTCCCATGTAATAAAATCCCCAAACATCAAATGGTTCAATAGCAAGTGAATAATTCATAGGCTTACCAATATTACCTATTCTTTGGCATTCATCACAAGATGAGACAAACTTACAGGCATCCTTGAAGAGAGTAGGCCAATAAAATCCAGATTGCAATACCTTGTGAGCAGTTCTATCTCCAGCATGATGCCCTCCATAAGCCTCGGAGTGACATTTCTGTAGGATTTGTCCCTGTTCATACTCAGGTACACAACGTCTAATAATACCATCTACTCCTTCTTTATAAAGATGTGGGTCATCCCAAAAGTAATGTCTTAAATCATAGAAGAAATTTTTCTTTTGTTGGTATGTAAAGCTAGGAGGTAACTATTTAGCAACAATGTAATTAGCATCATTAGCATACCAAGTAGTACTATTAGCAACATTTATTGCAGCTAACTGCTCATTAGGAAAACTATCATCAATAGGTAGTGGGTCATCAAGCACATTTTCAAGCCTAGACAAGTTATCTGCTACGGGGTTCTCAGCTCCTTTTCTATTAATAATATGTAAATCAAATTCTTGTAACAAGAGAACCCAATGAATAAGTCTAGGTTTAGCATCTTTCTTTTCCATAAGATATTTAATAGCAGCATGGTATGTGTGAACAGTTACTTTGGAATCAACAATATAAGGTCTAAATTTATCACAAGCAAACACCACTGCTAAAAATTCTTTTTAGTAGTAGCATAATTTCTTTGAGCACTGTCTAGAGTTTCACTAGCATAATGAATAATTTCTTATCAGCTCTTTGTCCTAGAACAGCACCAACAGCATAATCACTAGCATCACACATAATTTCAAAAGGAAAGTTCCAATCAGGTGGTTGAACAATAGGTGCAGAAATTAAGGCTTTCTTGAGTGTTTCAAAGGCTTCTAAATAATCATCATAAAAAACAAAAGGAACATCCTTTTGCAAAAGACTAGTGAGAGGCCTAGAAATTTTAGAGAAGTATTTAATAAATCTCCTATAGAAACCAGTATGACCTAGGAAACTACGAATACCTTTGATGTCCTTAGGACATGGCATTTTCTCAATTGCATCAACCTTGGCTTGGTCCACTTCAATACCTCTTTCAGAAATTTTATGACCCAAGACAATGCCCTCATTAACCATAAAGTGGCACTTCTCCCAATTCAAGACAAGATTTGTTTGTTCACATCTCTGCATAACTCGCTCAAGATTGCTTAAACAATCATCAAAGGACTTCCCATAAACAGAAAAGTCATCCATGAAAACCTCAACAATCTTTTCACAAAAGTCAGAGACTATAGTAGTCATACATCTTTGAAAGGTAGCAAGTGGATTACATAAACCAAAAGGCATACGTCTATAAGCAAATGTTCCAAAAGGACAAGTAAAAGTGGTCTTTTCTTGATCAGATTGTAAACAGGTATTTGTGAAAAGCAGAGTATCCATCAAGGAAGCAAAAATGTGTGTCCTTAGATAGTCTTTCTAACATTTGATCAATAAAAGGCAGAGGGTAATGATCTTTTCTAGTAGCTTTATTTAATTTTCTATAATCAATTACCATTCTATAGCCCGTGACAATTCTTTGTGGAATAAGCTCATTCTTATCATTAGGAACAACAGTAATACCTCCCTTCTTAGGGACACAATGAACATGACTTACCCATCTACTATCAGCTATAGGATAGATTATACCTGCTTCCAGAAGTTATAATATTTCCGTTCTGACCACTTCTTTCATTTTCGGATTTAACTGACGTTGGTGATCAACAACGAGTTTAGCATCAGTTTCCATATTAATCTTGTGCTGGTATAGAGTGGGACTACTGCCCTTAAGATCATCAAGAGTATATCCAATAGCAGCTTTGTGCTTCCTTAGAACTTTCAGTAATCTTTCTTCTTCATGTTCTGAAAGTTTAGCACTAATAATAACAGGATATATCTTCTTTTCATCAAGATAGGCATATTTCAAGGTGTTTGGCAATTGTTTTAATTCAAACACAGGATCGCCTTTAGGTGGAGGACCTCCTAGAGTTTTAATAGGCAATTGTGTTTAAGAAGAGGTTTTGTTTGAAAAATATTATATCTATTTCATTTCTTTCACGCATATGCAAATCATTTTCATGGTCTAGCAAATATTGTTCCAAAGGATAAGTAGGAGGCACAACAATAGAAGCGAGACCAATAATTTCATCCTTACTAGGCAAATTTTTCTTATGAGGTTGTTTACTAAACTTGGAAAATTAAACTCATGAGATTCATCACCAAAGCTAACACCGACAGTTTGTTTCTTACAATCTATTTTAGCATTGACGGTGTTCAAGAAAGGTCTACCAAATATGATGGGACAAAATTTATCTTGTGGGGTGGTAAGAATAAGAAAATCAGCGGGGTATTTTATCTTCCCACACAAGACTTCAACATCTCTAAGAATCCCAATTGGTGATATAGTATCTCTATTAGCAAGTTTAATAGTAACATCCATGTCTTCTATATCAGCAGGTGCTATTTCATCTCTAATTTCTTCGTATAAGGAGTGGGGAATAGCACTCACACGAGCACCTACATCACATAACCCATGATAATAGGGATCTCATCTCTTAACTGAGAAAACAGGCATGCCAACAACTAGTCTATGTTTATCTTTCCCCTCAGGTTTAGCAATTCTAGCAGCTTCTTCACAAAAGTAAATAACATGCCCATCCATATCTTCTTCCAAGAGATCTTTAACCATAGCAATGCTAGGTTCTACTTTAATTTGTTCATTAGGTTTAGGTGTTCTAACATATATTTTGTTAACCACAGTTGAAACTTTAGCATGTTCTTTTATCCTAACAGGGAAACGTGGTTTCTCAAAATAAGCAGAAGGAACAACTGGATCAACATTATAAAGTATAGTTCCTTCTTTAACTGGTATTTGTTCTTCAATTTCATCTTTAATAGGTGGGTGATATTTAACCCACTTCTATTTAGGAAGTTCAACATGAGTAGCAAATGGTTCACAAAAGGAGGCTACTATATGTCCATATTTAGTGCTAAAATTTTGAAAAGCATTGGTATCCATAAAATATTTAACACAATCATACTTAAGCTTTATACCCGACTCTTTACCTTAGTCAAGTTCCCAATCTTCAGAGTTGCGTTTAATTCTTTCCAAAAGATCCCACCAGAATTCAATGGTCTTCTTCATAAAAGAACCAGTACAAGAAGTACCGAGCATGGTTTGATCATTACGAGAAAGCCGAGCATAAAAATTCTGAATAATAATTTCTCTTGAGAGCTCATGATTGGGGCATGAATATAACATTGACTTAAGCCTCCCCCAAGCTAGAGTGATACTTTCTCCTTCACGAGGCCAAAAATTATATATATAATTCCGATCATGATGAACTAGATGCAAAGGATATTTTTTTATGGAATTCCAATTTCAAACGATTCCAATTCCATGGTCCAATATCATTGCAGAGCCTATACCATGCCAATGATTTTCCCTTCAAAGATAAAGGGAAAATCTTTTCATCACTTCATCCCTAGGTAAAGCTGCAAGATTAAACAATCCACAAACTTGTTCCACATGTATTAGGTGCATATGAGGATGTTCAGTTCCATCTCCTGCATAAGGATTAGCTAGCAGTTGTTCTATCATACCCGAAGGGATTTTATATTCAATATTTTCAGCAGGTGCAGTAGGTTGAGGGGTAACTAATTGTGGTTCTGGACGAGGTGAAGATACCCCGAACAAACCCCTCAAAGGATTGTTTTCCATAGTAACAAGTGACAATAAATTTCAGCACACTATATAAATGTTTCCTTACCAAATTACACTTACCAAAGGCACTTCACTCCCCGGCAACGGTGCCAGAAAATAGCCTTGATGACCCACAAGTATAGGGGATCAATTGTAGCTCTTTTCGATAAGTAAGAGTTTTGAACCCAACGAGGAGCAGAAGGAAATGACAAGTAGTTTTTAGTAAGGTAATGTCTGCAAGTGCTGAAACTGTAAGTAGCGAGTAGTTTGATAGCAAGATAATTTGTAACGAGCTAGTAACGATAGTAACAATAAGTATGCAGGAAGGTAGCCCAATCCTTTTTAGACAAAGGACAGGCCAAAACGGTCCCTTATAATAAGCAAAGCGTTCTTGAGGGTACACGGGAATTTCATCTAGTCACTTTCATCATGTTGGCTTAATTCGTGTTTGGCACTTTGATAATTTGATGTGGGTGGACCGGTGCTTAGGTGCTGTTCTTACTTGAAAAAACCTCCTACTTATGATTAACCCTCTCGCAAGCATCCGCAACTACGAGAAAAGTATTAAGAATAAATTCTAACCATAGCATTAAACTTTTGGATCCAATCGGTCCCTTACGGAATAGCGCATAAACTGGGTTTAAGCTTCTGTCACTCTCGCAACCCACCATCTAATAACTACTCCACAATGCATTCCATTTGGCCCAAATATGGTGAAGTGTCATGTAGTCGACATTCACATGACAGCAGTAAGAGAATGGCAACATACATACCATCAAAATATCGAACACATATCAAGTTCACATTATTACTTGCAACATGATTTCTCCTGTGACCTCAAGAACGAAAGCAACTACTCACAAATGATAAACATGCTCAAGATCAGAGGGGCATTAAATAGCATAATGGATCTAAACATATAATCTTCCACCAAATAAACCATATAGTAATCAACTACAAGATGTAATCAACACTACTAGTCACCCGCAGGCACCAATCTATAGTTTTGATACAAAGATTGAATGCAAGAGATGAACTAGGGTTTGAGAGGAGTTGGTGTTGTGAAGATGATGATGAAGATAGCCCTCCCCAAGATGGGAGAGTTGTTGGTGATGATGATGACGATGATTTCCCCCTCCGGGAGGGAAGTTCCCCCGGCAGAATCGCTCCGCCGGAGAGCAAAAGTGCTCCTGCCCAAGTTCCACCTCGAGACGGCGGCGCTCCGTCCCGAAAGTATCCATCTTATTTTTCCTAGGTCAAAATGACTTATATACCAGAAGATGGGCACCGGAGGTGGCCCGAGGAGGGCACAACCCACCAGGGCGCGCCTAGGCTCCCTGGCGTGCCCAGGTGGGTTGTGCCCACCTGGTGGGCCCCCTCTAATAGTTATTTGCTCCAATATTCCTTAAATATTCCATAAAAATTCTTCGTGAAGGTTCAGCTTGTTTGGAGTTGTGCAGAATAGGTAGCCTGACATAGTTTTTTCCGGTCCAGATTTCCAACTGCCAGAATTCTCCCTCTTGGTGTGTACCTTGCAAATTATGAGAGAAAAGGCATTAGAATTACTCCAAAAAGCATTAATATGGATAAAACATTATAAATAATAGTAAGACAACCTGATGCAAAATGGACGTATCATGTTCTAACATTGACATTAATATGCTCCAAATATCTTCTTTGTTCAAGAGACTTTGTGATGGGAGGCTCCAGCGTGCAACTACACCGTCAATGGATACAACTTCAACATGGAGTATTTTACTACTTTGCCGGTTGTATCTATCCTCAATGGGCAGCGTTGTGAAGACTATATCTGATCCTCATGGTAGGAAATAATGTCACTTTGCACAAATGCAAAAGGTGTTAGGAAAGATGTGGAGAGTGCATTCAAAATGCTCCAAGCTTGTTGGGTATTATTCATGGAGCTACAATGTTGTGGGAACCAGAGACACTTTGGCAGCTCATGACATGTTGTGTAATCTTGCACAACATGATTGTGGATGATGAGGATGACGGGCAGCCCACACGCATGATTCCGAGAAACCCGGAGTTACTAGAGGCAGAACATGTTACTGTTGAAATATTAGGGTGGGCCTATCTAACAATTTCTGAAAATCTCTAAGGGCCCATGTGGGTTTAATTGGCACTAGGTGTAGTGGGAAGTTTAGTCCCACCCCGGAAGTTAGTGAGGAGTTGGACCTCCTTATAAGGGTTTCTCTTCCACATGCTATTGGAGCATAAGAATAGAAGAGGCCCTCGCACACTCCTCCTCTGCTGCCTACCTCGCCAGCCTCATCACGATGCGCCGTGGGTTGCGGGAATGAGCCGAGCCGAGCTCACACCTATGCGCTTATTTTTGCCGGTCAGTAACACAGAGATTCTGACAGCTGGGCCACGATCTGAGACGTTAGATCGTGGGCCATCACGGACTCGGACGTGGGTCGAGCCCACGTCTCACCATGCGGCCACGCATGTATAAGTGTGAGGCATCTCCTAACGCTAGCCGCCACGAACAGATCACATCTGCTCCACGCTGTCGGATGTTGGGTTCCAACAGACCCTTAAGGTTCGAACTCTGGGGTGCGCGCAGAGATCCTCCCCTACCGATCCACGTCCGATCGCCTCGCGAGAATCTAAACTAAAACGATGAACAACACGAGGGACACAAGATTTATACTGGTTCGGGCCACCGTTGTGGTGTAATACCCTACTCCAGTGTGTGGTGTGGTGGATTGCCTCAGAGGCTGATGATGAACAGTACAGGGAAGAACTGCCTCGCGAGAGGTGTTCTTGAGCTGGTGCAATGAACTGCTTGGATGAGTTCGATCGCCTCTTGGTCTCATGAGCACTCGATCAGATCCTCTCCCTCCTCTGTGGTGGCTAGTCCTATTTATAGAGGCCCTGGTCCTCTTCCCAAATATTTAGCGGGAAGGGCGCCAACAACGGCCATTTTGGAGGGGAACATCTAGTACAAGTTATCCTGACTAAAGTTGGTCTTCGGCTGCCAAAGGCACTGGTGATGACGCCATCTTGGGCTCCACGGTGACCTCCATCATGTCGCTCTGCTGGTCTTGGTCTCGTTGCACTAAAATGGCAACCTTTGCCTGATGCCTCGGTACTCCACGCATGTGCTTGCCCCCTTTGCACTAAAGGGGAAACAAGGACACTGCACAGCCCGGCGCCCGCCTGGCGCCCGCCTGGTCTCGATCGTCATGGCTTGCATCACGAGCACCTCGCGAGGTACCCTGCCTTGATCTCTCTGCCTCCTCGCGAGCCTGCCTGGCAAGGCCGTTCCTGAGGAAGTCTTGTGTCGTCCGCCCCACGAGGCTTGGCCCCTCACGAGGGTCTTGAGCCTTGCGTTGATGAAGATGGGCCGTACTGGGCCACCACTCGAGCCACGCCGCAAGCCGCAGGTAGGCAAGTCTGGGGACCCCCGTTCCCAGAATGCCGACAGTAGCCCCCGGGCCCAAGGCGCGCTCGGACTTGGCTTAGCGGAGAAGCGAAGGGGCAAGTGCGGAGCGCCGCGGGCCCCATCAGCCTGCGGCCTTGGGCGCCGTGTGGCGGTTGATTGGACGTGGGCGCCTCCACTTCCCCACGCTCCCTCATTATGTGCCTGGCTAGGCGGCCACGAGGCTTGTACATAGTTATCCTCCCTTTGCTGCCTGTGTGCTTCTTGTTCCCTTTTCCTCCTCGAGCCTCTGCTTCTGTCTCCAATCCATCTTGAGTTCTTCCCCCCTTTCCATTGCCATGGCGCCAACAAAAAAGGACAAGGGGAAGAAACCAGCGCCTTCGTCCAGCGCACCTCCGGCGGCTGCTCCTGCCGTCAACAAGTCACTCATACTCAATCTGGAAGCCCTGGAGAAGGTCTGCTCTGCGCTTGCCTCCATCTTCAATGAGTGCGGGAAGACGACAGTCTGGCCCGCGTCCCACGCCTCCTTCGACAGGATCATCACGGAGGTCCGATCCTTTGGCGACGCCTTGTGGGCGGGTCTGGTTCCCCCATTTTCCGCTTTCTTCAATGCGGTGCTTTCCCATTACCAGATCCACATGATGCATCTTGGCCCCCAATCCATTACTCTACTTGTTGTCTTCGCCTTTGTCTCCGAGGCCATGGTGGGGATTCCTCCCTCCGTTGCCCTTCTGCGCCACTTCTTCTCTCTGCGCTTGTCTGACCCTTCCCGGTGTTCGGGTTGCGTGAGCTTCCAGGCCATGCCGGAGACGGTCGCCTCGGGGATCGATTTTGGCCTCCCACCTTCTGCGAGCGGGTTCCGGGAGTGGTGGTTGTATGTGGACGTTGGGGTGCCCAGCCCCCTACTCGCGCACCCAATGCTGCCTGCTATTCCCAATCCTGGTTGGGGTCACGAGGAGCTTATGAGCCCCCAGCTTGCTTTCACCTGGCATCATTTCGAGAGGCTGAGGAAGCTTGGGGTGACGGCGCCCCAAGTGGTGAAGGAGTTCCTCCGGTGCCGCATCGCTCCACTCCAGCGCCATTCCCGCCCAATGTGAGCTTACTCCGGTCGTAAGGACCGTATGAGGCTCTAGGAAGGGGATCTCGCGCCTGAGACGCTGAAGAAGGTGCTGCAGGTCCTGACTGGCGACCCCTCTCCTGGCAGCGTTCGTCATGGAGGCGCCCTGTTGTACCTTTGCACAAACAGGGTCGAGTTCATGAGGCAGATGCCCCGCTTCGACGAATGGGGGTTGCGCCCGGCTGGCCTCGCGGGGCCACACGAGAACCCGGTTGCTGCGGCCCTTCCCCCAGCCGCCCGCGCCGGCCTTGCCTCAGGAGTCGTTGCTGGGAGGCAAGCGTTGGCAGGAGCTGGGGGGCCTGATGTCGAGGTGCTGATGTCGCGTGGGGCTCCCGAGGCATCATCCTTCGGAGCTTACGGAGCCCCTCTCGAGGTGGCGGCTGATGAGAGGGAGCGACTTGCGGCTCTTGAGGCCGAAGCCCCTGAGGCCTCGGCAGGCCACCAAGAGGTGGCACCTGATCGCTCCTCTCAGGCTGGTGCCCCTGATGTAGGCTGTCTTGATGCTCCGACTCCTATGCCACGCGTCGGCCCTCACGTCGCAAGCCTGGGCCGGTTCCACATAGATTTTGAGGCCCTTCGCAAGAGGAAGGAGGCTTCCAGTGGTGATGACCGCCCGTACCGCCCATTGAAGCACAGGAAGTACTTCGCCATGGACAAGTAAGTCCCTCCTTCTTATAGTTCCTTGTTTACCGCTCCCTTTGCTATCTGTGGCATTTCAGGATCCCCTCTGACGAGCCCGTGGAGCCAGGTGAGGAGCTGCTTCCTCAGGCTTCTTCTCCATCACTGACCTTGATTATCCCGAGTCTGCATGCCGCCCTCAGTGCAAGCTTGGTTGGAGAGGCAGGCCGGCCTGCGGCGTGCCTTGAACCTGTCGGTGCGCCGCTCTTCCCACGTGAGCTCTCCCTGGGCACAACCAGCTTGCCCCGAGCTCCTCGACTGATCATTGTTGGCGAGTGGCTGAAGTCGATCTTCGGGTCCTCATCGGGAGGTGGATTGATGCCTGGATGGGTCCCTTGCAGGGCCCGCCCGGCGATCGCAGGGGCGCCAGCCCCCAGCCCCCTGCCGAGAGGGGGCGAACCACTCCAGGGCCCTCCGCCAACGTCGATGGCGGAGGATGATGTTGACGACGTGCTCAGGCGTGCGCGGGAGCGCAGCACTGTCCGCCAAGAGTTCCTCCAGAGGGCAGCCGATGCAGTGAGCCAGCTTGGCGCAGAGCTGGCGGGTGAAGACGTGCATCTTGAAGCTGAAGGCTTGAGGCTGGTCGAGGAGCGGTGCAAGCTCAAGGTGGCTGTTGGTCTCGCGCGCCATCAGCGTGATCTCGATAATGCCAAGGCCGAGGCATCCCTGGCGTCTTCTCAAGAGACCTGCTCCCGGGCCATTGAGGAGGCTCAGGAGCCACATAGGCAACGCGAAGCTGCGGAGGAGCGCGCATGGGAGCTCCAAGACTGGTGCAACTCCCTAGAACAGCAGGTGGAGCTGCGTCGAGCCGCCCTTGCGTTGCTGAAGGGGGGGCCCGCTAAAGAGGAGGAGCTCCAGAGGCGCGAGGAGGCGCTGACATTGGAGGCTGCCGAGCGCAACCTCAACCTGGAGCGGTTGGAGACGAGGGAGCGCCAGGTCACCCAGGCAGAGGACGACGTCGGCGCGCGGGAGGCCCGGATCCAGGAGGAGATCGACCGTCGCGTGGCGGAGGCTCGCGCCGGCCTTGAGCGCGAGTATGGAGAGAGGCTAGAGCTGGTCAAGGCTGAAGCCGCAGGCAGGACTGCCGCCCTCAGGACCAGGCTGACTGAAGTCACGCATCAAGCTGAGGCCACTGCTGCCGCACTGGGCACAGCGCAGGCTGAGCTGGCCTCCTCTCGCATTGAGCTGCTTCTTCTTCAACGGCGGGTTGATGACGCCGAGGCCGTTGCCCAGGGGATTGCGGACGAGATCCGCCAGCGGCAGATGTTGGAACACATGCACGACCCCATGCTTCGGACACTCAGGGAAAGGGCCAACGCGGCCTTGGGCAACATCTGTGAGGCAGTCGCTGAGGAGCCGCATGTGACCAACTACGCCGGCAATCTCCGGTTCTTTACTGACGTGGTGACACATGTGGAGAACCGCTCTGAGAGGTCTCGCCAGCTGGTGAAGGAACAGAGCCGCGGCCTGCTCGTGCGGGCATTCTCCCGCATCTTCAGCTATCTCCATAACATCGACCCCCTCTTCGACATCGATGTCGCCATCGCCCCGGTGCCTGAGGCCGTCCGAGGCGACCTAGCGCGGTGGGTGGAGGACAACATAGATGCACTTGTTCGGGCCTTCACCTCGGATGACGACGGGGTGATCGTTGCTGCTGATGAAGGCGACGTGGTGAACGGTGGTGAAGACGGTGCCAACAACGGGGATGGAGAGGCTGGCGGCGACGATGGCGGTGCCAGCGATGCCTCCGGGGATGCCCTGGGGGACGCGGTGAGCGACATGTCCGACTGATCCTGTGCTTCCCCCTGCTGTTTGTCCTGCGTAGGAAGAGACTTGGGCGTGGCCCTAAAGGTTGTGAGAGCATTTTGGGAGGGGGAAGCCCCTCATGTAAAAAGATTGTTGCCTATGTGTTGTCAAGATCGGCGCCGGATGGGTGCCTGCATGATGCCATGATTTTCGTGATGAGTAGGTTGTCGTGGTTTTACCTTTGCCTTGGAGGGTCTCGAGTAGGCTCGCAACGTCTATCCAAGGACCTCAGGAGGGTCCCGTTTAACCACACGGCGAGAGCCTGGCTGGAGAGAACGCCGGCCGCGGGACGGCGGGCGTACATGCTGGGCCCTGCCCTACTCGCAAGGGGCTCGCGAGAGGGAGGCAGCTAGTGTGAATTCCAACTTGAACAGAAATCGGAGCACAAGAAAGCACACGAATAAGACACGACACCCCTCCCCGCACACACAAACACAAATTCGACTTCAACTTAAATCCAAAACGAGAAAGCTTGTTCGCACGAAAGGAAGCAAAAAGCAAAAGGCCTCGTCCGGCACCTAGTCTAGTCTTCGACGTCTTCTCACCAGCGCGGAGCTAAGTGCTGCCACTGAGTGTGGGAGGGAGCCCCCGAGGCCCGAGGGCGGCTCTCCGGAGACTCCGGGGCGTGTACAGCCCCAACTCATTATTACAGGAGAGTGTCACGGGCGGTGAGCTTCACAGGCACTGGGCCTACTTCACAGGTACCGGCCTTGCTTCATATCGCCAGATGAGGGGCCCGTCTTGCGCCACCCTTGACCACCATCGACGGCGACCGGAAACCAGGACGACGCCAATGGGGAAAAGGGGACGCCAGCGGTTCCCCCGACGACCACGGGTCCTCTGCCAGGGGCAGGCCCTGGGGCACCTCCCCGGCAGAGGGCCTACCTCCGAAGAACGCCTTGCTCCGCATGCCGTGGGGAGTAGCCTGGCTCCCGGCCCCTCTCCTGCTGCCCCCAGTACCCTCCTCCTGAGGGGAGGGAGGTTGCCGCACTGGGGCAGCTATCCGCTGCAGTGACCTGAACCTCCTGTGATGCATGGTTAGCATAAGCTTGCTCCTGAGGAGTTAGCGGTACCCGGTAGTTGCTGCCGCCGGCATGGTTGTCGAGGCTTCCGTGAGGCTCCTGAAAAAGCTCGGCTTCTGGCGCCTCTTCCTCCCAGCCTGGCCTGAGGAACGAGCCGTGGTCTTCTTCCAGCGCGTACCCTCGATCCACCATGTGGGGCACATAGGCCTCCGGGGTTACCACCCCAAAGGCCTCGCCGAAGTGCTCCGCGCGCCATGCAGCTCGACTTGAAGCTCTATCTTGGGGATGGTAGGGCGGCGGCCCGCTAGGACCATAGGTAGCGATGTGCATGCCCTCGCTTACCAGGGGCGATGCTGGCGCAGCCTATTGCCCGATGCTGCTACCTCTTGAGCACTGCGTTGGATTTCCCCGAAGAGGAGAGGATGATGCAGTAAAGTAGCGTAAGTTCCCTCAGTTTTTGAGAACCAAGGTATCAATCCAGTAGGAGACAACGCACAAGTCCCTCGTACCTACACAAAACGATAGCAACTAGCAACCAACGCTTAGGGGTTGTCAATCCCTTCACGGTCACTTACGAGTGAGATCTGATAGAGATAATATTTTTGGTATTTTTGATAGATAGATGCAAAGTAAAAAAGTAAAGGCAAAGTAAAAGCAAAGCAAGTAAATAAAGTGATATAGATTGATATGATGAGAATAGACCCGGGGGCCATAGGTTTCACTAGTGGCTTCTCTCAAGAGCATAAGTATCCTACGGTGGGTGAACAAATTACTGTTGAGCAATTGACAGAATTGAGTATAGTTATGAGTATATCTAGGCAATGATCATGTATATAGGCATCGCGTCCAAAACAAGTAGATCGAAACGATTCTGCATCTACTACTATTAGTCCACTCATCGACCGCTATCCATCATGCATCTAGAGTATTAAGTAAAAACAGAGTAACGCCGTAAGCAAGATGACATGATGTAGAGGGATAAATTCATGCAATATGATAAAAAACCCCACCTTTTTATCCTCGATGGTAACAATACAATACGTGCCTTGCAACTCTTTCTGTCACTGAGTAAGGACACCGCAAGATTGAACCCAAAGCTAAGCACTTCTCCCATTGCAAGAACTACCAATCTAGTTGGTCAAACCAAAAAGATAATTCGAAGAGACTTGCAAAGATAACTCAATCATACATAAAAGAATTCAGAGAAGAATCAAATATTTTCCATAGATAATACTGGATCATAAACCCACAATTCATCAATCTCAACAAACACACCACAAAAAGAATATTACATCGAATAGATCTCCACGAGAGAGGGGGAGAACATTGTATTGAGATCCAAAAAGAGAGAAGAAGCCATCTAGCTACTAGCTATGGATCCGAAGGTCTGAAGTAAACTACTCACACTTCATCGGAGGGGCTATGGTAATGATGTAGAAGCCCTCCATGGTGGATGCCCCCTCTGGCGGAGCTCCGGAACAGGCCCCAAGATGGGATCTCGTGGATACAGAAGGTTGCGGCGGTGGAATTAGGTTTTTGGCTCCTGTTCTGATTGTTCGGGGATACGTAGGTATATATAGGAGGAAGGAGTACGTCGGTGGAGCTCCGACGAGCCCACGAGGTAGGGGGCGCGCCCTCCACCCTCGTGACCTCCTCAGGCACTACTTGGAGTAGGGTCCAAGTCTCCTGGGTCACATTCGGTTGGAAAATCACGATCCCGAAGGTTTCATTCCGTTTGGACTCCGTTTGATATTCTGTCTCTTCGAAATACTGAAAAAGGCAAAAAACAGCAATTCTGGGTTGGGCCTCCGGTTAATAGGTTAGTCCCAAAAGTAATGAAAAAGTGGAAAATAAAGCCCAATATAGTCCAAAACAGTATATAAAGTAGCATGGAGCAATAAAAAATTATAGATACGTTGGAGACGTATCAGGCATCCCCAAGCTTAATTCCTGCTCGTCCTCGAGTAGGTAAATGATAAAAAAAGAATTTTTGATGCGGAGTGATACTTTGGCATAATTTCAATGTAAATCTTTTTAATTGTGATATGAATATTCAGATCCGAAAGATCCAAGACAAAAGTTCATATTGACACAAAAAATAATAATACTTCAAGCATACTAATCAAAGCAATCATATCTTCTCAAAATAACATGGCAAAAGAAAGTTCATCCCTACAAAATCATATAGTTAGGCTATGCTTCATTTTCGTCACACAAAGATGTTCCCAACTTCTATACCCCCGATGACTGAAGGAAATATGCCCTAGAGGCAATAATATAGTTATTATTTATTTCCTTATTTCATGATAAATGTTCATTATTCATGCTAGAATTGTATTAACTGGAAACATAATACATGTGTGAATACATAGACAAACATAGTGTCACTAGTATGCCTCTACTTGACTAGCTCGTTAATCAAAGATGGTTAAGTTTCCTAACCATAGACATGAGTTGTCATTTGATTAACGGGATCACATCATTAGGAGAATGATGTGATTGACTTGACCCATTCCGTTAGCTTAGCACTTGATCGTTTAGTATGTTGCTATTGCTTTCTTCATGACTTATACATGTTCCTGTAACTATGAGATTATGCAACTCCCTTTTACCGGAGGAACACTTTGTGTGCTACCAAACGTCACAACGTAACTGGGTGATTATAAAGGAGCTCTACAGGTGTCTCCGAAGGTACATGTTGGGTTGGCGTATTTCGAGATTAGGTTTTGTCACTCCGATTGTCGGAGAGGTATCTCTGGGCCTTCTCGGTAATGCACATCACTATAAGCCCTGCAAGCAATGTGACTAATGAGTTAGTTACGGGATGATGCATTACGTAACGAGTAAAGAGACTTGCCGGTAACGAGATTGAACTAGGTATTGAGATACCGACGATCGAATCTCGGGCAAGTAACATACCGATGACAAAGGGAACAACGTATGTTGTTATGCGGTTTGACCGATAAAGATCTTTGTAGAATATGTAGGAGCCAATATGGGCATCCAGGTTCCGCTATTGGGTATTGACCGAGAATAGTTCTAGGTCATGTCTACATAGTTCTCGAACCCGTAGGGTCCGCACGCTTAACGTTACGATGACATTTTTATTATGAGTTTATAAGTTTTGATGTACCGAAGTTTGTTCCGAGTCCTGGATGTGATCACGGACATGACGAGGAGTCTCGAAATGGTCGATACATAAAGATTGATATATTGGAAGCCTATGTTTGGACATCGGAAGTGTTCCGGGTGAAATTGGCATTTTACCGGAGTACCGGGAGGTTACCGGAACCCCCCGGTGACCTAATGGGCCTTACTGGGCCTAGTGGAGGAAGTGGAGAAGGGGCCAAGGGGCAGCCGCGCACCCCCTTTCCTTTCCCCCCTCTCCTCCTTCCCCCCAAGTCCTAGTCCAACTAGGGAAGGGGGGGAGTCCTACTCCCAGTGGGAGTGGGACTCCTCCGGCGCGCCTCCTCCTAGGGCCGGTCACACCCCCCCTTGCTCCTTTATATACGGGGGCAGGGGGGCACCCTAGAGACACACAAGTTGATCTACGGATCATTCCTTAGCCATGTGCGGTGCCCCCCTCCACCATATTCCACCTCGGTCATATCGTCACGGAGTTTAGGCGAAGCCCTGCGTCGGTAGAGCATCATCATCTTCACCACGCCGTCGTGCTAACAGAACTCATCCCCGACACTTTGCTGGATCGGAGTCCGGGGATCGTCATCGAGCTGAACGTGTGCTGAACTCAGAGGTGCCGACGTTCGGTACTTGGATCGGTCGGATCGTGAAGATGTCGACTACATCAACGCGTTGTCATAACGCTTCCGCTTCTGATGCAGTGCGTGGACAACACTCTCCCTCTCGTTCTTTGTGCCATCACCATGATCTTGCGTGGGCGTAGGAAATTTTTGAAATTACTACGCTCCCCAACAAATGGTATCGAGCCTGGTTTTATGCGTAGATGTCATATGCACGAGTAGAACACAAGTGAGTTGTGGGCGATACAAGTCATCTTGCTTACCGACATGTCATACTTTTGTTGGCGGTATTGTGAGATGAAGCGGCCGGACCGACATTTGCGCAGACGCTTACGCGAGATTGGTTTCACCATTACGAGCACTCGTGCTTAAAGGTGGTTGGCGGGTGTCTGTCTCTCTCACTTTAGCTGAATCGAGTGTGGCTACGCCCGGTCCTTGCGAAGGTTAAAACAACACTAACTTGACGAACTATCGTTGTGGTTTTGATGCGTAGGTAAGAACGGTTCTTGCTAAGCCCGTAGCAGCCACATAAAAATTTGCAACAACAAAGTAGAGGACGTCTAACTTGTTTTTGCAGGGCATGTTGTGATGTGATATGGTCAAGACGTGATGCTATATTTTATTGTATGAGATGATCATGTTTTGTAACTGAAGTTATCGGCAACTGGCAGGAGCCATATGGTTGTCGCTTTATTGTATGAAATGCAAACGCCCTGTAATTGCTTTACTTTATCACTAAGCGGTAGCGATAGTCGTAGTAGCAATAGATGGCGTAACGACAACGATGCTACGATGGAGATCAAGGTGTCGCACCGGTGACGATGGTGATCACGACGGTGCTTCGAAGATGGAGATCACAAGCACAAGATGATGATGGCCATATCATATCACTTATATTGATTGCATGTGATGTTTATCCTTTATGCATCTTATCTTGCTTTGATTGACGGTAGCATTTTAAGATGATCTCTCACTAAAATTATCAAGAAGTGTTCTCCCTGAGTATGCACCATTGCGAAAGTTCTTCGTGCTGAGACACCACGTGATGATCGGGTGTGATAGGCTCCACGTTCAAATACAACGGGTGCAAAACAGTTGCACACGCGAATACTCGAGTTAAACTTGACGAGCCTAGCATATAACAGATATGGCCTCGAACACGGAGACCGAAGGTCGAGCGTGAATCATATAGTAGATATGATCAACATATTGATGTTCACTGTTGAAACTACTCCATCTCACGTGACGATCGGACATGGTGTAGTTGATATGGATCACGTAATCACTTAGAGGATTAGAGGGATGTCTATCTAAGTGGGAGTTCTTTAGTAATATGATTAATCAAACTTAAATTTATCATGAACTTAGTCCTGGTAGTATTTTGCAAATTATGTTTTAGATCAATAGCTCGCGTTGTTGCTTTCATATGTTTATTTTGATATGTTCCTAGAGAAAACTATGTTGAAAGATGTTAGTAGCAATGATGCGGATTGGATCCGTGATCGAGGTTTATCCTCATTCTTTGCCTGTAAGAATTATGTCCTTAATGCACCGATAGGTGCGGACCTATTGCAGGAGCGGTATGCGATGTTATGAACGTTTGGCTAGCTCAATATGATGACTACTTGATAGTATAGTGCACCATGCTTAACGGCTTAGAATCGGGACTTCAAAGACGTTTTGAACGTCATGGACCATATGAGATGTTCCAGGAGTTGAAGTTAATATTTTCAGCAATTACCCGAGTTGAGAGTTATGAAGTCTCCAACAAGTTCTATAGCTAAAAGATGGAGGAGAATCGCTCAACTAGTGAGCATGTGCTCAGATTGTCTGGGTACATCAATCGCTTGAATCAAGTGGGAGTTAATCTTCCAGATAATATAGTGATTGTCAGAATTCTCTAGACACCATTACTAAGTTGCTAGAACTTTGTGATGAACTATAGTATGCAAGGGATGACGAAAACGATTCCCGAGCTCTTCGTGATGTTGAAATCGACGAAGGTAGAAATCAAGAAAGAGCATCAAGTGTTGATGATTGACAAGACCACTAGTTTCAAGAAAAGGGCAAAGGGAAAGAAAGGGAAACTTCAAGTAGAATGGCAAGCAAGTTGTCACTCCTGCGAAGAACCTCAAAGCTGGACCAAAG
This sequence comes from Aegilops speltoides, assembly GCA_021437245.1. Lineage (NCBI taxonomy): Eukaryota > Viridiplantae > Streptophyta > Magnoliopsida > Poales > Poaceae > Aegilops > Aegilops speltoides. The sequence goes on along the minus strand of CM038146.1, from coordinate 194,746,189 downwards.
CCTGAAACTTAGTGCTTACATTGCAAAGGAAATGGTCACTGGAAGCGGAAATGCCCCGAATATTTGGTGGATAAGAAGGATGGCAAAGTGAACAAGGGTATATTTGATATACATGTTATTGATGTATGCCTTACTAGTGTTTATAGTAGCCCCTGAGTATTTGATACTTGTTCGATTGCTAATATTAGTAACTCGAAACAGGAGTTACAGAATAAACAGAGACTAGTTGAGGGTGAAGTGACGATGAGTGTTGGAAATAGTTCCAAGATTGATATGATCATCATCGCACACTCCCTATACTTTCGGGATTAATGTTAAACCTAAATAAATGTTATTTGGCGTTTGCATTGAGCATGAATATAATTTGATCATGTTTATTGCAATACGGTTATTCATTTAAAGTTTGAGAATAATTGTTGTTCTGTTTACATGAATAAAACCTTCAAATGGTCATACACCCAATGAAAATAGTTTGTTGGATCTCGATCGTAGTGATACACATATTCATAATATTAATGCCAAAAGATGCAAAGTTAATTATGATAGTGCAACTTATTTGTGGCACTGCCGTTTGGATCATATTGGTGTAAAGCGCATGAAGAAACTCCATAAAAGATGGATTTTCGGAATCACTTGGTTATGAATCATTTGATGCTTGCGAATCGTGCCTTTTTGGGCAAGATGACTAAAACTCCGTTCTCCGGAACAATGGAACGAGCTACTGACTTATTGCAAATAATACATACCGATGTATGCGATCCAATGAGTGTTGATGCTCGTGGCGAGTATCGTTATTTTCTGACCTTCACAGGATGATTTGAGCAGATATGGTTATATCTACTTGATGAAACATAAGTCTGAAATAGTTGAAAGGTTCAAAGAATTTCAGAGTGAAGTGGAAAATCATCGTAACAAGAAAAATAAAGTTTCTATGATCTGATCATGGAGACGAATATTTGAGTTACGAGTTTGGTCTTCATTTGAAACAATGTGAAATAGTTTCGCAACTCTCGCCACCTGGAACACCACAATGTAATGGTGTGTCCGAACGTCGTAATCGTACTTTACTAGATATGGTGCGATCTATGATGTCTCTTATCGGTATACCACTATAGTTTTGGGGTTATGCATTAGAGACAGCTGCATTCACGTTTAATAGGGCACCATCTAAATCCGTTGAGATGACACTGTATGAACTACGGTTTAGTAGTAAACCTAAGCTATCGTTTCTTAAAGTTTGGGGTTGCGATGCTTATGTGAAAAAGTTTCAACCTGATAAGCTCAAACCCAAATCGGAGAAGTGCGTCTTCATAGAATACCCAAAGGTAACTATTGGGTACACCTTCTATCATAGATCCGAAGGCAAGTTATTCATTGCTAAGATGGATCCTTTCTAGAGAAGGAGTTTCTCTCGAAAGAAGTGAGTGGGAGGAAAGTAGAGCTTGATAAGGTAATTTGTACCTTCTCCCGAATTGGAAAGTAGCTCATCACAGAAATCAGTTCTAGTGATTCCTATACACCAATTAGTAAGGAAGCTAATGATGATGATCATGAAACTTCAGATCAAGTTAATACAGAACCTCGTAGGTCTTCCAGAGTACGGTCCGCACCAGAGTGGTACGGTAATCCCGTTCTGAAAGTCATGTTACTAGACCATGATAAACCTACGAACTATGAGGAAGCGATGATGAGCTCAGATTCATGAAATGGTGGAGGCCATGAAATCGAGATAGGATCCATGTATGAGAACAAAGTGTGGACTTTGGTGGACTTGCCCGATGATCAGCAATCCATAGAAAATAAATGGATCTTCAAGAAGAAGACGGACATTGATAGTAGTGTTACTATCTACAAAGCTCGAATTGTCGCAAAAAGTTTTTCGACAAGTTCAAGGTGTTGAATACAATGAGATTTTTTCTCACTCGTATCGATGCTTAAAAGTCTGTCCGAACCATGTTAGCAATTGCCGCATTTTATGATTATGAAATATGGCAGATGGATGTCAAAACTGCATTCCTGAACGGGTTTCTAGAAGAAGAGTTGTATATGATGCAGCCAGAAGGTTTTGTCGATCCAAAGGGAGCTAACAAAGTGTGCAAGCTCCAGCGATCCATCTATGGACTGGTGCAAGCATCTCAGAGTTGGAATATACGCTTTGATAAGTTGATCAAAGCATATAGTTTTATAAAGACTTGCGGTGAAGCCTGTATTTACAATAAAGTGAGTGGGAGCACTACCGCCTTTCTGATAAATATATGTGAGTAACATATTGTTGATCAGAAATGATGTAGAATTTTCTGGAAAGCATAAAGGAGTATTTAAAAGGAGTTTTTTTCAAAGAAAGACCTCAGTAAAGCTACTTACATATTGAGCATCAAGATCTATTGAGATAGATCAAGACGCTTGATAAGTTTTTCAATAAGTACATACCTTGTCAAGATTTTGAAATAGTTCAAAATGGAGCAGATCAAAGAAAGAGTTCTTGCTGTGTTGCAAAGGTGTGAAATTGAGTAAGACTCAATCCCGACCACGGCAGAAAATAGAAAAGAGAATGAAAGTCATTCCCTATGCCTCATCATAGGTTCTATAAAGTATGCTATGCTATGTACGGACCTATTGTATACCTTGCTCAGTATTTGGCAGGGAGTACAATAGTGATCTAGGAGTAGATCCTTTGGACATTGGTCAAGAATATCCCTAGTGAGGACTAAGGAAATATTTCTCGATTATGGAGGTGATAAAAGAGCCCATCGTAAAGAGTTACATCGGTGCAAGCTTTCACACCGATCCAGATGACTCTAAGTCTCAATCTGGATACATATTGAAAGTGGGAGCAATTAGCTAGAGTAGCTCCGTGCAGAGCATTGTAGACATAGAATATTTGCAAAATACATACGGCCTTTGAATGTGATGAGACCCATTGACTAAGCTTCTCTCACGAGCAAAACATGATCACACCTTAGTACTCTTTGGGTGTTAATCACATAGCAATGTGAACTAGATTATTGACTCTAGTAAACCCTTTGGGTGTTGGTCACATGACGATGTGAACTGTGGGTGTTAATCATATACAGATATGAATATTGGTGTTAAATCACATGGCGATGTGAACTAGATTGTTGACTCTAGTACAAGTGGGAGACTGAAGGAAATATGCCCTAGAGGCAATAATATAGTTATTATTTATTTCCTTATTTCATGATAAATGTTTATTATTCATGCTAGAATTGTATTAACCGGAAACATAATACATGTGTGAATACATAGACAAACATAGTGTCACTAGTATGCCTCTACTTGACTAGCTCGTTAATCAAAGATGGTTAAGTTTCCTAACCATAGACATGAGTTGTCATTTGATTAATGGGATCACATCATTAGGAGAATGATGTGATTGACTTAACCCATTCCGTTAGCTTAGCACTTGATCGTTTAGTATGTTGCTATTGCTTTCTTCATGACTTATACATTTCCTGTAACTATGAGATTATGCAACTCCCTTTTACCGGAGGAACACTTTGTGTGCTACCAAACATAACAACGTAACTGGGTGATTATAAAGGAGCTCTACAGGTGTCTCCGAAGGTACATGTTGGGTTGGCGTATTTCGAGATTAGGTTTTGTCACTCCGATTGTCGGAGAGGTATCTCTGGGCCCTCTCGGTAATGCACATCACTATAAGCCTTGCAAGCAATGTGACTAATGAGTTAGTTACGGGATGATGCATTACGTAACGAGTAAAGAGACTTGCCGGTAATGAGATTGAACTAGGTATTGAGATACCGATGATCGAATCTCGGGCAAGTAACATACCGATGACAAAGGGAACAACGTATGTTGTTATGCGGTTTGACCGATAAAGATCTTCGTAGAATATGTAGGAGCCAATATGGGCATACAGGTTCCGCTATTGGTTATTGACCGAGAATAGTTCTAGGTCATGTCTACATAGTTCTCGAACCCGTAGGGTCCGCACGCTTAACGTTACAATGATAGTTTTATTATGAGTTTATAAGTTTTGATGTACCGAAGTTTGTTCGGAGTCCCGGATGTGATCACGGACATGACGAGGAGTCTCGAAATGGTCGAGACATAAAGATTGATATATTGGAAGCCTATGTTTGGACATCGGAAGTGTTCCGGGTGAAATCCGCATTTTATCGGAGTACCGGGAGGTTACCGGAACCCCCCGGTGACCTAATGGGCCTTAGTGGGTGTCGGTGTCAAAACCGGCGGATCTCGGGTAGGGGGTCCCGAACTATGCGTCTAGGCGGATGGTAATAGGAGACAAGGGACACAATGTTTTTACCCAGGTCCGGGCCCTCTCAATGGAGGTAAAACCCTACTCCTGCTTGATTGATATTGATGATATGAGTAGTACAAGAGTGGATCTACCACCAGATCAAGGAGGCTAAACTCTAGAAGCTAGCCTATGGTATGATTGTTGTAATGGTTATGTGTCCTACGGACTAAAACCCTCCGGTTTATATAGACACCGGAGAGGGCTAGGGTTACACAGAGTCGGTTACAACGGTAGGAGATCTACATATCCGTATTGCCAAGCTTGCCTTCCTCGCCAAGGAAAGTCCCATCCGAACACGGGGTGAAGTCTTCAATCTTGTATCTTCATAGTCTTGGAGTCCGGCTGATGATGATAGTCCGGCTGTCCGGACACCCCCTAGTCCAGGACTTCCTCAGTAGCCCCTGAACCAGGCTTCAATGACGATGAGTCCGGCGCGCATATTGTTAGGCATTGCAAGGCGGGTTCCTCCTCCGAATAATTCATAGAAGATTGTGAACACCAGGATAGTGTCCGGCTCTGCAATATAAATTCCACATTCCACCGTAGAGAGAATAATATGTACACAAGTTCGATCTGCTGACGTATTTCGTGGCATGACGTCATACCACCACCAAGCCTTTACTTGAATCGTTTTTTATTATACCACCTTAGCGCGTTTAGCGAAGCGGTTTCCTTGGCACGTCTTGTCGAAGTAGAGATCGTGTTCCCCTTATTCCGGGATTCTGAAAGCACATTTGCTCCCTGGGTGGTTTTGGTAATTAATGACAACATACTTTGTGTTTGGACTAATGCTTTTATCAAGTATGTTTTAGGAAGTTTAATCACATTGGCATGGCAAAAGGATCAAGAGGTGGACCCTCAAATGCTAAGGCAAGCATTGGCAAAAGCTCAAGACTCCATTTTTGGTTTAGTGATCCAAGATCACATTGAGTCTATAGGAAAGCCAATACTATTAAAGGGATGAGGTTATGATAATGATCTGGTTGCTCAAAGTGCTTAGTGATACATCTCCTAAACTATCTCGCAACTCTCACTTCCATAATACACTCATAAGTAATCTCGGTCCCACCGATTTCCTAAACTCAGTCACACCGAGATGAACCACCTCAGCCATATAGCCAAACCCTAGAAATCTCGGATTTTCCGATTCCGAACTCGGTCTCACCGAAACTTGAGTTGCCAAGCTTCTGTAACCTTCTGTCATCAAATCGGTGTCACCGAGATGATGAAGTCGGTCCCACCGAGATTGGCAAGCTCATGTCTTTGGACGAATCGGACTCACCGAGATTGTATTTTCGGTCCCACCGAAAATCCCAACGTTCACATGATTTGAACTTTCGGTCTCACCGAGTTGTCAACTTCGGTCTGACCGAGATTGGTCAAATGTGTGTAGCGGTTGGATTTTGCGTGGAGGCTATAAATACCCCTCCACCCCCCTTCATTCGTGGAGAGAGCCATCAGAAAGAACTACCACTCCTACCTTACATTTCTGAGAAGAAAACTACCTACCCTTGTGTTGAGATCAAGTTGCTCCACTCCCACCATATGAAGCTTGATCTCTAGCCTTCCCAAGTTGCTTTCCACTCAATCCCTTCTTCCACCACAGCCAAATCAGTGAGGAGAGTTGAGTGTTGGGGAGATTATCATCTGAAGCACAAGAGCAAGGAGCTCATCATCACCAACACCATCTATTACCTTTTGGAGGGTGGTGCCTCCTAGATTGGTTAGGTGTCGCTTGGGAGCCTCCGTCGAGATGTGGAGTTGAACCAAGAAGTTTGTAAGGGCAAGGAGATCGCCTACTTCGTGAAGATCTACCCCGAGTAAGGCTAGCCCTCCGTGGGCGTAGGCCATGATGGCATAGACAAGGTTGCTTCTTCGTGGACCCTTCGTGGGTGGAGCCCTCCGTGGACTCTCGCAGCCGTTACCCTCCGTGGGTTGAGGTCTCCATCAACGTGGATTGACGATAGCACCACCTATCGGAACCACGAGAAAAATCTCCGTGTCTCCAAATTGCGTTTGATCCTCTCCACTTCTCTTTACTACTTGTGCAATTTACTTTCCGCTGCCCATACTCTAGAATTGCATGTGTAGTATGCTACTTGACTTGTGTGATTTGCAAAATCTGCCAAAAAACTTGTCTTTGTTAAAAGGCATATTTTTTATCTTGTCGAGTAGTCTAATCACCCCCCCTCTAGACACTCTCACCTTCTTCGATCCTACAATTGGTATCAGAGCCTTGGTCTCCATTGCTTTGGTTTGCACACCATTGGAGGAAGATGGACGTGTCTACGTTTGGGAGTGTTAGCCATAGAGTGCCTATTCTTGATGGAGTGTCCTATAACTCGTCGAGGATTGAAATGCTTATTATCTTTAAGATGTATAACTTGCGCAAATATGTTGAAACCCCATATGTACCTCCATTTGACCCCTTGCACCCTACCATGGATGAAGAGCTTGATTTGCTTCGTAACCTTAGAACTGTAAATCTTATCATTAGAGGCTTACCCGATAACTTGCTTAAGCTTGTCACAAACTTTGAGTGCGCCTATGCTATGTGGAACTTCTTGGAAGAACTTTATCGGACTACTCTTTGAGAGGTCTTGATGAAATTCTATACAAGACTATTGAATTTGATATGATGCCCCTAATGATCCCAACTTTGATAAATGCTTCTTTGAGCTTCGTGATCTCATGAAAAAGAAGGGTGATCCTTGTCTTATTAATGCTCTAATTAGAAATGCTCTTGTATTGCATTCCGATGATTATTGTCACATTGACAAAACTAATGCAAGTAGTTGTCAAATTGACCTAGGTGTTGATGATGAACTATTTGTGGGTCAATATGATGATGAGCATGAGCATGATGATGATTACTCCGATTCGGACACCGAGCTAGACAAGATCATGAGGAGTCTCAATCTTATGGCAAATCTGAGAGACTACATATCCGGCGGAAAAGAGTGGATTCTTGATAGTGGATGCACCGATCACATGACCGGAGACGAAGACATGTTTCGAGAGCTTGCAAAGAACGATGGTCCACGCAAGTATGTGACTTTTGGAGACAACTCCAAGGGTAAGGTACTTGGCCTTGGTAAGGTGGCCATATCTCACGATAGCTCTATTCAAAATGTCATGCTTGTTGAATCACTTGGATACAATTTACTTTCCGTGTCTAGATTAGCTGACTTTGGATTCAATGTGCTATTCACCGAAGTAGATTGCCAAGTCTTTCGTCGTGACAATCATAACATGGTATTTACCGGTATCCGTAGAGGTGATCTATATATTGTTGATTTCACTAAGAAAGCTCAACCTAGAACTTGCTTCATTGCTAAGTCCGCTAAAGGTTGGTTATGGCATAGAAGGCTTGGACATGTTGGTATCGTAATCTAGACAAGCTAATCAAAGGTGATCATATTCTTGGTGTTAAAGATGTTTTCTTTGACAAAGATAGACTTTGTAGTGCTTGTCGGGCAGGAAAACAAGTAGGTGGAAGTCATCCGTGAAGAACATCATGACCACAAGGAGACCGCTTGAGCTTCTTCATATGGATCTCTTGGTCCCAATGCTTACAAAAGCCTTGGTGGTAACTCCTTTGGTCTAGTTATAGTTGATGATTATTCCAGATTTACGTGGGTATTTTTCCTTGATGACAAATCACAGAGTTCAGAGAATCTTCAAAACCTTTGCCGAAAGGCCCAAAATCAATTTGAGGTGAAGATCAAGAAAGTTCGGAGTGACAATGGAGCGGAGTTCAAGAACGCCCATGTAGACTCTTTTCTCGATGAGGAAGGGATTCTACATGAGTTCTCGACCACGTACACTCCTCAACAAAATGGAGTTATTGAGAGGAAGAACCGAGCGCTCATAGAGATGGCGAGAACGATGCTTGATGAATACAAGACATCAAGCACTTTTGGGGTGAAGCCGTCGAGACGACTTGTCATGCTATCAACAGGCTTTATCTTCATAAGCTCCTCGGCAAGACATCATCTGAGCTCCTCACGGTAACAAACCCCAAGTGGGATACTTTCGTGTCTTTGGTTGAAATGCTATATCCTTGATAAGCATCGTCGGTCTAAATTTGCTCCTAAAACTCATGAAGGCTTTTTTCTTGGTTATGGATCAAACTCCCACACCTACCGTGTCTACAACAATTTCACCCGAAAGGTTGAAGAGACGGTAGATGTGAAGTTTGATGAATCTAATGGCTCGCAAGTAGAGCAAATGCCCATTGATGTAGGAGACAAGGACCCATCGGAAGCCATTCAAGATTTATCTATTGGAAAGATTCGTCCCATGGAAGTGAAGGAGAGTACCTCATCTACATATGTGGAGCCCCCTACCTCATGGCAAGATGAACCTCAAGGCAACATGGAGGCCTCCACAAGTGGAACTCACCAAGATGAGGAAGTGCGACAAGAAGATCCACCACAACCTCCTTCTCCACCGCCTCAAGACAACACCTACAACAATGAGGAAGAAGATGAAGATGAGGATGATGAGGAAGCTCAGCCACGACCACAACAAAAGCTATCTCGAGTTCGAGCAAGAGTCAAGAAAAATCATCCCGTGGAACAAATGATGAACGACATCGACTCCGGGAGAATTACTCGCTCTAAAACTCGCTTAGCTAACTTTTGTGAGCATTACTCATTTATCTCTAGTCTTGAACCTATGAAGGTAGAAGAAGCACTTGAAGACCCGGATTGGGTGAACGCTATGCACGAAGAGCTACACAATTTCGAGAGGAACAATGTATGGACTTTGGTAGAGAAGCCCAAGGATGATCAAAACGTCATTGGAACCAAATGGGTGTTTGGAACAAGCAAGATGAAGATGGACAAGTCATCCGCAACAAGGCTCGTCTCAGTAGCTCAAGGTTACACACAAGTCGAAGGTATGGACTATGGTGAGACCTATGCCCCGTTGCTAGACTTGAGTCCATTCGCATTCTTCTTGCTTATGCCAACCACCATGATATTACTCTCTATCAAATGGACATTAAAAGTGCTTTCCTAAATGGTGAAATTGAGGAGGAAGTATTTGTGAAACAACCTCCCGATTTGTGAATCCTAAAAGCCTAATCATGTTTACAAGTTGCACAAAGCTCTTTATGGTCTTAAACAAGCTCCTAGAGCTTGGTACAAATCTTGACTAGCTTTCTTCTTGAAAAAGGATTTGAGATTGGAAAAATAGACTCAACGCTATTCACGAAAAGGGTTGATGGTGAACTATTTGTGTGCCAAATATATGTTGATGATATTATCTTTGGTTCAACTAACCCTCATTTTAGCGAGAAGTTTGGAAAGCTCATGTCGGAGAAGTATGAGATGTCCATGATGAGTGAACTCAAATTCTTCCTTGGGATGCAAATCAAGCAATCTAAGGAGGGTACTTTTGTCTCACAAACAAAGTACACAAAGGATCTCTTCAAGAAGTTCAACATGCAAGAAAGCAAAGGTATGAAAACCCCCATGCCTACAAGTGGACATAATGACTTGACAAAAGATGGAGAACCTGTTGATCAAAAGGTTTACCGATCTATGATTGGTTCTCTACTATATCTCTGTGCTTCTCGTCCTGACATAATGTTGAGTGTATGCATGTGTGCTCGATATCAAGCAGCCCCTAAAGAATGTCATCTTAAAGCTGTTAAAAGAATTGTGAGATATTTGATACACACACCAAACTTTGGCATTTGGTATCCTAAGAGGGCCTCTTTCGATCTTGTTGGCTATTCCGACTCGGACTATGCCGGAGATAGGGTTGATAGAAAGTCAACTTCGGGTACGTGTCAATTCCTTGGTCGATCCCTTGTATCTTGGTCCTCCAAGAAACAAAATTCGGTATCATTATCTATCGCCAAGCGAGAATATATTGCTCTTTGGATCATGTTGTGCTCGGTTGCTATGGATGACACAAACGCTTAAGGATTATGGGATACATGTGAGACATGTTCCTTTGCTTTGTGACAATGAGAGTGCGATTAAGATTGGACACAATCCGTGCAACACTCTCGAGCGAAACATATTGAAGTTAAATCACCATTTTATTCGTGATCACATTGCCAAGGGTGACATCAATCTTAAGCATGTTCGCATCTTGACAAACAACTTGCGATATCTTTACAAAACCTCTTGATGAGAAAGTGTTTTGTCGCTTAAGGAGTGAGTTGAACATCATTTATGCTTCAAACTTGGAGTGAAAACTCCATTGATGCATGCAAGGCTTGAGCCTACTTGACTAATCCGTGATATTTCTCTTATGATGATGATCATATGTCATTGGACACACTTGCCCCCTTGTATTGCATCTAACTCCTTGCAGGTACTTGGATGATCTACATTCCACAAGATTACCACACACTCAAATCTTGAGTAATCTTGTGATTGACCAAGTATCTAGCCCTTTGGGATGTTGAGTTCAAGGAACAAAATTCCACATATCCTTTTTGACATCTTATACATCTAGTATTTCACTCTTGTCAACTTGGATATCCTTGAGTATTTCCTTGCTTGCCTAACCCATGTAGAAAGATGAACTACACAAGTGGAAATGGTGCTCCAACTTCACATTCAATGAGCACCTACATCAAGTTCACCTACATGAACAAAGCAACAACAAGCCCAAGGTATGTTCTTCACATCTTTAAGGTGCTTTGCTCCAAGACATGAGTATAAGCAGCTTCATAAGGTGTGATCACATCAAAAGCTTAATCGAAAAAGCTTCATAAGGTCTTGGAGTCTTTCTATTTTCTCTTATGTTCTCTCATTGAGTTTTCTTTAAAAAAAACTTCATCTAGGAATCTTTTTCATTTGTATTCTTCTGTCTTTGTGAATATCCTTTTGGCTCTGGTCAATTCCTTGAAAATCATTTACAAATTCATTGCAAATCCTTTGAACCATTCCTTGCAAAGTGAGCTGACTTATTTCTGTATTTCCTTGGAATTAAACTCGGCGTCACCGACGTAAAAATTTCGGTCTGACCGAAAAGGATCTACCCTAAGTCCCTGACTTTCGGACTCACCGATCCATATCATTTCAGTGTCACCGATTTATTTCTTCCAGGATATCATCTTCTGCAGCTCCACTCAATGATTCTCTATGCATGTTTTTTATTGTCCTGTTGTGATTCTTAAGGATCCCACTTCTTTCTTTCCATCTTACCTGACCTTCCTAGTTTGATGTCCTTTTCGGCACTTGATGTCAAAGGGGGAGAAGCCTTAGGGGGAGAAGAGAAGATTTAGGGGGAGAAAAAGAGCAATCTTATCTTAAGGGGGAGAGAATCACATCAAAGCTTTGCCGTGTTCCACATTGGATATTACAATTACATTTGGCATCATTCTTTTGATTTTGCTTTTTTCCTCAAAGGGAGAGGAACCTTCACAATTGATATCTTATGGAAAGCAAAATCTCTCAGAGTTCATTGAAAATCTTTTAGCTTCGGAGACATGTTTGCTGTTTCAAGCCAGTACTCAATATGAGACACTCTTTATACATGTCATTCCTGGCTTGGTACTCTTGATGTTCTTGCAGTTGGTTGAAGAAATACTCTTGTGTTATCTAACCCTGTTTTCCCAAGTTTTATTTCTTCAGGTACAATGCCAAGAAACCTCAAGGTAAGTATATGCATCTTGCAGAATGTGCATGATGGTGACTTGCTTGTGAATATCTGTTTGCAAGAAATCACCATGCACATATGCATTATCACTCACTTCCTTTCATCTGCTCTGATGCATATAGCCAGGCTGCATGTAGCACATCTTGGCTTTCTCTCTTGTGTGCTTGTGGCAGTCCAAAACCATAATTTATGAAAATCTTGCACACTTGTAGGGGGAGCCTACGTACTACATGTTTGTCAAAGCTTTCGTGATAATTCTGTCTTTCTTTTAGTAAGCTTTGATGTCTTGTTTTGTGTGTTGCCATCAATTACCAAAAAGGGGGAGATTGAAAGCACATTTGCTCCCTGGGTGGTTTTGGTAATTAATGACAACATACTTTGTGTTTGGACTAATGCTTTTATCAAGTATGTTTCAGGAAGTTTAATCACATTGGCATGGCAAAAGGACTGAAGAGGTGGACCCCTCAAAATGCTAAGGCAAGCATTGGCAAAAGCTCAAGACTCCATTTTTGGTTTAGTGATCCAAGATCACATTGAGTCTATAGGAAAGCCAATACTATTAAAAGGGGATGAGGTTATGATAATGATCTGGTTGCTCAAAGTGCTTAGTGATACATCTCCTAAACTATCAGCAACTCTCACTTCCATAATACACTCATAAGTAATCTCGGTCCCACCGATTTCCTAAACTCAGTCACACCGAGATGAACCACCTCAGCCATATAACCAAACCCTAGAAATCTCGGATTTTCCGATTCTGAACTCGGTCTCACCAAAACTTGAGTTGCCAAGCTTCTGTAACCTTCTGTCATCAAATCGGTGTCACCGAGATGATGAAGACAGTCCCACTGAGATTGGCAAGCTCATGTCTTTGGACGAATCGGACTCACCGAGATTGTATTTTCGGTCCCACCGAAAATCCCAACGTTCACATGATTTGAACTTTCGGTCTCACCGAGTTGTCAACTTCGGTCTGACCGAGATTGGTCAAATGTGTGTAATGGTTGGATTTTGCGTGGAGGCTATAAATACCCCTCCACCCCCTCTTCATTCGTGGAGAGAGCCATCAGAAAGAACTACCACTCCTACCTTACATTTCTGAGAAGAAAACTACCTACCCTTGTGTTGAGATCAAGTTGCTCCACTCCCACCATATGAAGCTTGATCTCTAGCCTTTCCAAGTTGCTTTCCACTCAATCCTTCTTCCACCACAGCCAAATCGGTGAGGAGAGTTGAGTGTTGGGGAGATTATCATTTGAAGCACAAGAGCAAGGAGTTCATCATCACCAACACCATCTATTACCTTTTGGAGGGTGGTGCCTCCTAGATTGGTTAGGTGTCGCTTGGGAGCCTCCGTCGAGATGTGCAGTTGAACCAAGAAGTTTGTAAGGGCAAGGAGATCACCTACTTCGTGAAGATCTACCCCGAGTAAGGCTAGCCCTCCGTGGGCGTAGGCCATGATGGCATAGACAAGGTTGCTTATTCGTGGACCCTTCGTGGGTGGAGCCCTCCGTGGACTCTCGCAGCCGTTACCCTCCGTGGGTTGAAGTCTCCATCAACATGGATTGACGATAGCACCACCTATCGGAACCACGAGAAAAATCTCTGTGTCTCCAAATTGCGTTTGATCCTCTCCACTTCTCTTTACTACTTGTGCAATTTACTTTCCGCTGCCCATACTCTAGAATTGCATGTGTAGTATGCTACTTGACTTGTGTGATTTGCAAAATCTGCCAAAAAACTTGTCTTTGTTAAAAGGCATATTTTTTATCTTGTCGAGTAGTCTAATCACCCCCCCTCTAGACACTCTCACCTTCTTCGATCCTACAGATTCCCATCAATACAGACGTGGGTAACCAAACCGTGCCCGTCGCCACGCCCCCTCTATCGGAGGCGAGTCCCGAACGGTCACGGAGACGGCTCTCGGTATTCTCCCCCTTTATAATGGGACCAAGGCTCGTTTCTTTTCTTCAATCCACCATCAAATCTTCTCCTTACCCCAAGTTCCAACACCCAGAGCCCCAGATTCGAGCGCTTCGGACCTCCAACAATGTCCGGCTCCGACCTATAGGGCCGGTGGATGCCCTGCTCCGTCACGGAGGAGGACGTGCTAAAGCTGCGAGAGGCCAAGTACCTAACTTACGAGATTTCGCACAGGTTTCCCGCCTAAGGGCAAGTCATCCCCACCCCCGAGCCCGGCGAGTATGTCGTTTTTGTATCCCACCTCCGTCGGGGTTTAGGCTTCCCGATGGATCCTTTTGTGAGAGGGCTCATGTTTTACTATGGGTTAGAATTCCACGACTTGGCTCCGGAGTCCATCCTCCATATTTCTGCATTTATTGTTGTTTGCGAAGCCTTCCTCCGCGTCACCCCTCACTTCGGCTTGTGGCTTAAGACCTTCGACGTGAAGCTGAAGATGATCGAGGGCGTCAGCGAAATCTTGTGGCGGGCGGTTGTGAGCAGAAGGGCCGACGCTCCATGGCCCGAGGGCTCTTTCCAGGAGGAGCTCGGCTTGTGGCAGCAGGAGTGGTTCTATATAACCGCTCCCAGGGGCAGCAGGCAGAAGCCGCCGCCCATCTTCCACTCGGGCCCTCCACAACCGCTGATGTCATGGGCCAGCCAGGGGCTTAACTGGGGGCCGTCAAAGGATGTGCCCCTACTACGGGGCCGGATTCAAGACCTCCAAACGAGGGAGATCGACCTGGTCGTGGTGATGCAGGTCATGCTGATTAGGCGTCTCCTGCCCTGCAAACGCCGCCCTCTCCGGCTGTGGGAGTTTAATCCGGAAGGACCACGGATTCTCCAACACTTCATGGGTACGACACCCGTGGAGATGTACAAATTGTTCTTCGGATCACAAGAGGTGTGTCCAGAATTGACCGAGGATGCCGGCCTGAGCTGCAATCGCCCGGATACACAAGTAAGTAGCTCCGTATCCGGACATACCGTTTATTTGCCTTTCTATGATTCGCCTTTTGACCAACTGCCCTCTAAACAGGAGTGGATAGCGCAAGCAAAACAGATACGGTGTCCGGCCCCCTCCCAGAGACCGCGCCGGATCCCGTGCTGGTCAGGATGCTGGAGGTTGCGCCTTCAGAGGAAGGCGAAGGGGAGAACAGAGGAACTACCGCCTCAACCAAGGAGGCCTTTGAGGAAGGGGGGATCGAGAATCCCTCCTTCCAGGGGGAGAAGAGGATCGCCTCTGAAAACCCGGAGGCCAAAGCCCCGAAGCGGGGGAAGAGATCTTCACCAGAGGGTCCTGCGTCTGGAGAGGCTCCGGCCGCACAATCTCCCCTAAAGAATCAGCCCTCCAGCGAGCCGTAAGTAGAAAAAAGGGAGTTTTGTAATAAGGGGCATCCCTATTTGTGCTTCTGACGATAACTTAAGTTTTTACCTTGTAGTTCGGATCTCCGTCCTTCTTAGATGAGCTCATCTTCGGGTGAACTCCGTCTGGAGATGATGGAGAGCGAGACGCCTCCATCCGCCGCACCATCGGATAGGGCGGACGAGCTCAAGTGTCATCACGGAGGGTATCCCGAGTCCGCAGGGCGAATAGTTCGGCACCAACCGGGCGTCTTGCCGGGAGTGAAGGATCTGCTTGAGAGGCGTCCATCTCAAAAGGTCACCGTACATCGATGAGTACGGTGATTGAAAGAATTTCATCTCGCCAAGGCGGATTGCGTGATGCCGTCGGGGAGTTTGTTGGCGGGGTTTGAAATACGTAAAATGACATACCCTTTGACAGTTTTACACATAAAGTGCGCCCTGTATAGATAGTAGCCCCTGAGACTCGGTAGGGTGTCGAGAATGACAGCGTGCCGAGGATCAAAATCCCAGGTATTGATTTTCGCCTTTCCTAAGCAGGTGGCGGATAGTTCGGTGGCTAGCCGGACTGATGGAGTTGCCGAACTAAAGTGGCAGCTCGATGTTGCGGATGCGGACATCGTGCTGGTCCATAAATGACTTGACGAGTCACAAGGTAGGTTTTTTCTCCGTGGTCACCTAGTAAGGGAGCCGAAGCCCACTCCTTACAACATTTGTGCTAAATGCAGATGGTGCTGCTGCTGTGGAGAGCCTTCGGGCAGAACTTGCTCAAGCCAAGGAGCAAGCCAGAAGGAGTGATGCGGCTGCCTCGAGGGCGGCCGAAGAGCTGGAAGCCGAAAGGGCTGCACACTGCCGAAGCAGGGAGGAGATGGCCGAAATGGCCGTGAAGTTAAAAGATGCTACCGACCGCAATGAGGTTCTTGAAAAGGAGCGCCTAGCGGAGCGAGAAGACCTGGGGAAGGCCACGCCGAAGCCAAGGATGCCCGTTCTGCAGTGCGGGCTATAAAGGAGGAGCTGCGCCAGGCCGGAGACATTGTGGCTGGCAAGCCCTTTCTGCTGCGCCGACGGTTCACGGATCCAAAGTATGCTCAGCTTGGCTAGCTGTGGGGTCCGGAGGATCCTTATATGGACTTAGCGGCGAGTGCGGCGGATGCCGTTGTGCACTTCCGAAGTCAGAAGGATCACAAGACGGAAGAGCTGTTTTTGTCTCAATTCCATAGTCCGGAGCGTTCACTTCCGCTGACCGATCGGTTGGCCGAGTGGGCTGAGCTGAATAGATTGTCCGGGCTTGCCATGACGGATATCGTGAACCATGTCTAGCCGGATAGGCCCAAGCCGAAGAGTTATTTTGGCTTATTGCAGCAATTTCTTGGGGCGGTGCCGCATATCAAGGCGATGAAGCGATCGGCCTACATAGAGGGTGCACGGATGGCCCTTGCCCGTGTGAAGACACATTGGACAGAGATGGATGCCACCGCTGTTGCGACCCAGGGTTTGGATGAGAGACGGTTACCCGCCGAGCACTATTTTGGGGAAGTTCTGCGTGGTGCTCGTGTAATAGAGTCGCAGTGCTCAAAAAATGTCGTGTTCAAATGAACTTTATGATTTGTAAAACGATGTTTATGATATAGGCGCTTTTTGTACTTGTGCGTGCAAGTATTGGAATATCTCTTGTGCGGCCGTTTAATGTATACTTGTGTATAACCTGAAAGTCGGCAGTCTTCGGCTTCAGCCCCCACGCACATAGTGCGGGGGTGTTTGCAAAATAGCGCATTTTCACACTTAATCCAACGTCTTGGTCCTGTAAAGGAGGTGGTAGCGTAGCAAATGAGGCAACCGGACTATAATGCTTTATCACTTTCACTTAGCCATAGGAGTTCGAAGGTGGGGCTACGATATAGCCCCTGGGGGCACTGCGCTCTCCGAGTTCGGGGCGCGTATGTGCCTGACCGGGAAGCGGTCCTTCGTCAAAGCAGAGGAATTCTAAACATTCCGGTAGTCGATCAAGTGGTTGACCAGTCTCTCGCTGTATCATGATAGTCAGTTTTCGGCTTTCTCTACTAAGGTGCTCGCCCGGCCGAACCGGGGCATAATCGTAGTAGTTCTCCTGGTGCCGCATTAGCCGATGATACGGAACGTAAGGCAGCAAAACACAGGAGCCGGGCAAACCCAACATTTGACCAAAGACATGACTCGGAGCTGATGCATATAAGGCCTAACTCGAGACGCCGAACAATCCCTAAGGTGTTTGGTCTTTATAATAACGGGCAGAACAATGCCCTAAGCCCCTAGTGTCTAGGTACAGGCGAGAATTTCTGGCGCAGCCGATGCCAAAACGCCAGCCTCCTCGTTGGTTATGGTGAAAAACCGTGGGATGTGATCAACAAAAGACAGTAAGAAAGGTTTACGCAGGGACTTAATCTGAAAAGAATCCTTGCGACGGGTCATTGCTGCACGTCTGCGCCTGTGTCTCCATTGTGTCGTATCCTGGACGGGCGTAACACGATGTTCATCTGTAAAAGAGAGAAACTTAGTTTGAAAAAGTAATCGTGCAAAAAATGAATTAAAAATCGAAATATGAATGAATGAATAAAGCTGAGCTTATATTAGCTCATACGTACAGCCCCTTGTAAAGGGGTGTGCGGCTAGGGAGCCCCTAGCTTATTTATGTCGGACTCGTCTAACCGTGTCCGGGGACTTGAACGACCTTTTAATGAGATGATGCCGCGTGGACCGGGCATTTTAAGTGTAAGAGACACGTAGTGTGGTATTGCATTAAAGCGGACAAAAGCTTCACGTCCCAATAGTGCTTGATGGCTACTTTTGAATGGGGCGATATGAAAGATTAGCTTTTCGCGTCGGAAGTTGTCGGGTGACCCGAACACAACTTCTAGTAGTAAGGAGCCCGTGCACTTGGCGTAAGGGCCTGGCGTCACTCCTTTGAAGGTAGTGCGGGTATGTTGAATTTTAGTAAGGTCTATCCCCAACTTGCGGATTGTGTCCGGATATAGCAGGTTTAAATCGCTGCCGCCATCCATCAGGACTTGTGTAAATTATAGGATCCAATATCAGAGCAGTCCATCCTGCGTTCCGAATACTTCTGGAATAGTCCAGGTGGTCGAAAGTGATTGGTTTTGACATCCAATCTCGAGGTTCCGCTGGGGTGGACCGTGCGACACCTACTTTGGTGGGTGCCGCATTGTTTTTCCATATTATCACATGAAGTGAGTTTACTGTTTTGACTTCTTGTGGGAACGTCTTTTGTTTTTCGGCACTCTGCTGGTTGGGTTCGTCGTCGTCCTCGCTTGGCGCGTCGAGCCCCTTGTGTTCGGCGTTGAGTCGGCCGGACTGTTTGAAAACCCAACAATCTCGGTGGGTGTGGTTTGCGTGCCTTAGAATCTTGTGGATTTGACATATCCGATCCAAAATTTTGTTTAAGTTGGATAGCTTGTCACTGTTGTCCTTAAGAGGCAGTGTTTTCTTGTTCGGCCGCGAGCTTTTGAATCCGCGTTGACCGCCGTGTTCTTTGGGCTTTTTTCTTTATTTCGGCGCTGATCCTTTCTGCGCCGTGATTTTTCGTTTCCATCTCTGATCTTGGATGTACTTGGGTCGCTGGTGCTGCATCTTGCTAGCCAGCTATCTTCCCCCGCGCAAAAGCGGGTCATGAGGCTTGTTAGTGCGGCCATTGTTCTCGACTTTTCTTGGCCGAGGTTTCTGGCGAGCCATTCATCTCGGACATTATGTTTAAAAGCTGCTAAGGCTTCGGCGTCCGGACAGTCGACTATTTGGTTCTTTTTGGTAAGGAACCTATTCCAGAATTTGCGCGCCGACTCTCCGGGCTGTTGAGTTATGTGACTTAAATCGTCTGCATCCGGAGGGCGGACATAAGTCCCTTGGAAATTTGCTCTAAATGCGTCCTCGAGCTCTTCCCAACTTCCAATAGTATTTTCTGGGAGGCTTTTGAGCCAATGCCGAGCTGGCCCTTTGAGCTTGAGGGGTAGATATTTTATGGCGTGGAGATCATCTCCTTTGGCCATGTGTATGTGGAGGATGTAATCCTCAATCCGCACTCTGTGGTGCATTGTTCCGTCGTATGCCTCTATGTTTACGGGTTTGAACCCTGCTGGAAATTCATGATCCAGCACCTCATCGGTGAAACATAGTGGGTGTGCGGCACCCCTATATTTGGGTGTGCCGCTGTCTTCGAACACTCGGTGTGTTGCGTTGCTTCCTGGGGCCCTCTTTTTTGGCCCATAAATGGACCTCACCGGGCCGTCTGTTATCCGAGGATCGGGAGTCGGTTTGTGTGCGGCGCCGCTTATAGCTTGTGGCCTGTCATCTGGTCGTCTATCCGGCCAGGCGGCCTCTTTGCTTTTTGACTGTGGGGGCTCTATGGCCTCCTCGTCGGTCTCGCAGCAGCTTTTGCGCCGGGTAGCTCTTAGTTTGGTGGCTATTGCCATATTTGTCTGTGGTCTTGAGTACTTTGCTCCACCTCATTCTGAGTATGTCTTCCGCTGTTTTGAGCTTCCGTTTTTCCTTTTTCAGACTTCTTGTAGTGGCGGCGAGTCTTTTGTGAAGGTTTTTATGCTCCGGTGGTGTGTCCGACGTGAGATCGCCTGGACTGTTGTTTTCGCCGGGCATGGATTGATTATCCGATTCGTCCTACCCGGATGGTTGCTTGGTCGCATGTTCGTCGTCCACTGGTTTGCCCTGCTCTATTGCTGGTTCATTAGGAGTGCTGTTTTTGTCGAGGCGGGACTTAGGGCGGCGCCTGCGTCGCCGTTTTGCTTGTTTGTCGATGGAATTATCCTTTGCCGCGTCCCGTTATTCCTCGTTATCGCTTCCTTTTGGGGTGTCCACCATATATACATCATGGGTTGGGGTGGCCTTCCAGTGCTCGGTAAGCGCTGGTTCTTGGTAGTCTCCGGCATCGTAGTCCATACTGTCGATGTCTTCGGAGTCGTAGTCTAGCATGTCGGTTAGATCGTCGACAGTGTCTACAAAGTGGGTGGTGGGTGGGATTTGAATTTCTTCGTCGTCCACATCCCAACCATCGACCGCAGATCCGCCAGGCTCTCCCGATAGCGAGAGATGCTTTAGCGAATTTAGGATGTCGCCAAAGGGTGAGTGCTGAAAGATGTCCGCGGCGGTGAACTCCATGATCGGTGCCCAATCGGATTTGATTGGCAGGGGCGCAAGAGGTTCGGAGTCCAGCATGGAGTCCGGCGTCTCGGAGTCACGAGCTTTATAAGGGACAAGATCAGTATTCGGCTCCATCGCCGTAGAAGTTGCAGCTCCCGAGGCGGTGTCCAGCCACATCCCTGATCTGCGCGATGCGCTCCGAACTATGGGTCGAGCGGACCGTGTTCGACCTCGTGGCCTTGTCCGTGGCGAGCTAAATCATGCCCGTCGTGACAGCGTGGCACGCTCATTTCAGGCTCGAGTCCGTCAAGATCAAGTCTCCGCGATGTCGGCCGTGAAGTTTAGGCTTCAAACTCGACACGATGGCCAAGGGCGTAGCTTTGATCTGCTCGGATGGCTGCGAAATTGCCCGCAGGCGGCCGCCCGAATCTGAAGATCTGTCCGGGAGAAAAGTCTCACCGACGGCGTTTTGTTGATTGAAGAAGCCATCAAGCCTATCGGTTACGACATTGGGAACTCTCAATGAAAGCACCAATGTCGGTGTCAAAACCGGCGGATCTCGGTAGGGGGTCCCGAGCTATGCGTCTAGGCGGATGGTAACAGGAGACAAGGGACACGATGTTTTTACCTAGGTTCGGGCCCTCTCGATGGAGGTAAAACCCTACTCCTGCTTGATTGATATTGATGATATGGGTAGTACAAGAGTGGATCTACCACGAGATCAAGGAGGCTAAAGCCTAGAAGCTAGCCTATGGTATGATTGTTGTAATGGTTATGTATCCTACGGACTAAAACCCTCCGGTTTATATAGACACCGGAGAGGGCTAGGGTTACACAGAGTCGGTTACAATGGTAGGAGATCTACATATCCATATCGCCAAGCTTGCCTTCCTCGCCAAGGAAAGTCCCATCCGAACACGGGACGAAGTCTTCAATCTTGTATCTTCATAGTCTTGGAGTCCGGCCGACGATGATAGTCCGGCTGTCCGGACACCCCCTAGTCCAGGACTCCCTCAGTGGGCCTAGTGGAGGAAGAGGAGAAGGGGCCAAGGGGCAGCCGCGCGCCCCCTTTCCTTTCCCCCCTCTCCTCCTTCCCCCCAAGTCCTAGTCCAACTAGGAAAGGGGGGAGTCCTACTCCCGGTGGGAGTAGGACTCCTCCGGCGCGCCTCCTCCTAGGGCCGGCCGCACCCCCCCCCCTTGCTCCTTTATATACGGGGGCAGGGGGGCACCCTAGAGACACACAAGTTGATCTACAGATCGTTCCTTAGCCGTGTGCGGTGCCCCCCTCCACCATATTCCACCTCGGTCATATCGTCGCGGAGTTTAGGCGAAGCCCTGCGCCGGTAGAGCATCATCATCGTCACCACGCCGTCGTGCTGACAGAACTCATCCCCGACACTTTGCTCGATCGGAGTCCGGGGATCGTCATCGAGCTGAACGTGTGCTGAACTCGGAGGTGCCGTACGTTCAGTACTTGGATCGTCAGAATGTGAAGACGTACGACTACATCAACCGCGTTGTCATAACGCTTCCGCTTACGGTCTACGAGGGTACGTGGACAACACTCTCCCCTCTCGTTGCTATGCCATCACCATGATCTTGCGTGTACGTAGGAAATTTTTTGAAATTACTACGTTCCCCAACAATGACAAGCCAAGCAATTGTTTCATACTTAAATAATCTCAAACTTTTTCAACCTTCACGCAATACATGAGCGTGAGCCATGGATATAACACTATGGGTGGAATAGAATATAATGATGGGGATTGTGTGGAGAAGACAAAAAGGAGAAAGTCTCACATTGACGAGGCTAATCAATGGACTATGGAGATGCCCATCAATTGATGTCAACATGAGGAGTAGGGATTGCCATGCAACGGATGCACTAGAGCTATGAATGCTCAACAAAAGAAAACTAGTGTGTGTGCATCCAAGTTGCTTGCTCACGAAGACCTAGGGCATTTGAGGAAGCCCATCGTAGGAATATACAAGCCAAGTTCTATAATGAAAAATTCCCACTAGTATAAAAAGGACAACTTATGAGACTCACTACATGAGGAACAAGGTGCTACTTTGAAGCACAATATATGAGACTCACTACATGAAGAACAAGGTGCTACTTTGAAGCACAATATATGAGACTCACTTCATGAAGAACAAGGTGCTATTTTGAAGAACAAGTGTGGAAAAAGAGATAGTAGCATTGCCCTTTTTTTTGGGCCTTTCTTTTTTTTGGCCTTTCTCTTTTTTTTATTTGGGCAATGCTCTAATAATGATGATCATCACACTTCTATTGATTACAACACAAGGATTACAACTCGAAACTTAGAACAAGATATGACTCTATATGAATGCCTCCGGCGGTGTACCGGGATGGTGCAATGAATCAAGAGTGACATGTATGTTAAATAATGCATGGTGGCTTTGCCACAAATACGATGTCAACTACAAGATCATGCAATGGCAATATGACAAAAGTAATGTATGTCATGATGATGATGGTGGAAGTTGCATGGCAATATATCTCGGAATGGCTATGGAAATGCCATGATAGGTAGGTATGGTGGCTGTTTTGAGGAAGATATAAGGAGGTTTATGTGTGATAGAGCGATCGTATCATGGGGTTTGATGCACCAATGAAGTTTGCGCCAACTCTCAAGGTGAGAAAGGGCAATGCACTGCATCAAGAGGCTAGCAAAGGTGGAAAGGTGAGAGTGCGTATAATCCATGGACTCAACATTAGTCAAAAGAACTCATATAATTATTGCAAAAATTTAGAAGTCATCAAAAATTCAAGTACTACGCGCATGCTCCTAGGGGGATAGATTGGTAGGAAAAGACCATCGCTTGTCCCCGACCGCCACTCATAAGGATGCACAAGCCAGGTACACTTCATGTTTCAAATTTGTTACACAACTTTAACCATACGTGCATGCTATGGGACTTGCAAACTTCAACACAAGTATTTCTCAAATTCATAATCACCCAACTAGCACGACTTTGATATTATCACCTCCATATCTCAAAACAATTATCAAGCATCAAACTTATCTTAGTATTCAATTCACTCAAAAGAAAGTTTCACATATCTTGAACACCAAGTATGTTAACATTAAGCAAATTACCATGCTATTAAAGACTCTCAAAATAATCTAAGTGAAGCATGAGAGATCAAATAGTTTCTTTAAAACAAATCCACCACCGTGCTCTAAAAGATCTAAGTGAAGTACTAGAGCAAAAATTATCACGCTTAAAAGATATAACTGAAGCACTATGAGCAAAACTATCAAGCTCAAAAGATATAAGTGAAGCACATAGAGTATTCTAACAAATTCCAATTCATGTATGGCTCTCTCAAAAGGTGTGTACAGCAAGTATGATTGTGGTAGACTAACAAGCAAAGACACAAATAATACAAGACGCTCCAAGCAAAACACATATCATGTTGGTGAATAAAAATATAGCTCCAAGTAAATTACCGATGGAAGTGGACGAAAGAGGGGATGCCTTCCGGGGCATCCCAAGCTTTGACTTTTTGGTGTCCTTGGATTATCTTGGGGGTTCCATGGGCATCCCCAAGCTTAGGCTCTTGCCACTCCTTGTTCCATAATCCATCAAAAGAATTCACCCAAAACTTGAAAACTTCACAACACAAAACTCAACAGAAATCTCGTGAGCTCCGTTAGAGAAAGAAAACAAAAGACTACTTCAAGGTACTGTAATGAACTCATTATTTATTTATATTGGTGTTAAACCTACTGTATTACAACTTCTCTATGGTTTATAAACTAATTTACTAGCCATAGATTCATCAAAATAAGCAAACAACACACGAAAAACAGAATCTGTCAAAAACAGAACAGTCTGTAGCAATCTATAACTAACGCAAACTTCTGGAACTCTAAAAATTCTACCAAAATAGGAAGTCCTGTACAATTTGTTTATTGATCATCATCAAAAAGATTCAACGCAAAATCACGGTACTGTGATTTATCATAACTAAATTCGTGCGCGCAAAGTTTCTGTTTTTCAGCAGAATCAAATCAACTATCATCGTAGATTATCCTATAGGTCCTACTTGGCACAAACACTAATTAAAACATAAAACCACACCCAAACAGAAGGTATATGGATTATTTATTTCTAAACAGAAGCAAAAACAAAAAACACAAAATAAAATTGGGTTGCCTCCCAACAAGCGCTATCGTTTAACGCCCCTAGCTAGGCATAAAAGCAAGGATAGATCTAGGTATTGCCATCTTTGGTAGGCAATCCATAAGTGGCTCTCATAATAGATTCATATGGTAATTTTATTTTATTTCTAGGGAAGTGTTCCATACCTTCTTTAAGTGAAATTGGAATCTAATATTCCCTTCCTTCATATCAATAATTGCACCAATCGTTCTAAGGAAAGGTCTACCAAGAATAATAGGACATGAAGGATTGCAATCTATATCAAGAACGATAAAAATCTACGGGCACATAATTCCTATTTGCAACAATAAGAACATCATTAATTCTTCCCATAGGTTTTTCAATAGTGGAGTCCTATTATCAAAATCACGGAAATCTAGCAAATCACATAAAGTTTTGGGGATAGTAGAGACACTAGCACCCAAATCACACAAAGCATGAAACTCAAAATCTTTAATTTTAATTTTAGTAGTAGGTTCCCACTCATCATAGAGTTTTCTAGGGATAGAAACTTTCAACTCAAGTTTTTCTTCATAAGATTGCATCAAGGCATCAACAATGTGTTCGATAAAGGCCTTATTTTGACTATAAGCATGAGGAGAATCTAGCACGGATTGCAACAAGGAAATACAACCAATCAAAGAGCAATTTTCATAATTAAATTCCTTGAGATCCAAAATAGTGGGTTCAGCAACATCACGGTTTTTATTTATTTCAATCCCACTTTCATCAATTTCATCATCAAGATCTAGAAACTCCGAATTCTTAGAACACCTTCTAGGTAAAGGAAGATAATCTTCAGATTCATCAAGATTCATATTGCAAAACAAAGATTTAATGGGGGACACATCAATAACTTTTAGATCTTCATCTTGATTTTCATAGGGACTGGAAGAACACGCTTTAATAAAGGCATCTTTGGAGGCACGCATCCTAGCGGTTCTTTCCTTGCACTCATCAATGGAAATTCTCATGGCTTTGAGAGACTCATTGATATCATGCTTAGGAGGAATTGATCTAAGCTTTAAAGAATCAATTTCAAGAGAAATTCTATCAACGTTCCTAGCCAAATCATCAACTTTAAGCAATTTCTCTTCAAGCAAAGCGTTAAAATTCTTTTGTGACTTCATAAACTCTTTAACACTACTCTCAAATTCAGAGGGCATATTATTAAAATTTCCATAAGAGTTATTGTAGGAATTTCCATAATTATTAGAAGGATTACTAGGATAAGGCCTAGGATTAAAATTCCCTCTATAAGAGTCACGCCCTCGATGCGGCTATATCTCCCACGTGTCGAAGCACGACTTAGAGGCATAACCGCATTGAAAGCAATGTCGCAAGTGAGGTAATCTTCACACAACCCATGTAATACATAAGGGAAAAAGATACATAGTTGGCTTACAATCGCCACTTCACACAATTACATGAATAAAGCATTACATCATCCAGATACAATCAAGGGCCGACTACGGAACCAAAATAAAAGAAGAACCCCAAATGCGATAAAGGTCCCCGATCGACCCTAACTGGGCTCCACTCTTGATCAACTAGAACGAAACAACACAAAGGGCAAGATCTTCATCGAGCTCTTCCTTGAGCTTAGTTCGTCACACCTTTCGGTAACATAGGCACCGCAAACTGGTTTTGGAAGTATCTGGTGAGCCACGAGGACTCAGCAATCCCATTACCATGGGTATCAAGACTAGCAAAGCTAAATGGGAAAGGAAGGGGTAAAGTGGTGAGGTTGCAGCAGCGACTAAGCATATATGGTGGCTAACATACGCAAATGAGAGCGAGAAGAGAAACAAGCAGAACGGTCGTCAACTAGCAATGATCAAGAGGTGATCCTGAACACCTACTTACGTCAAACATAACACAGAAACTGTGTTCACTTCCCGGACTCCGCCGAGAAGAGACCATCACGGCTATACACACGGTTGATGTATTTTAATTCAGATCTGGTGTCAAGTTATCTACAACCAGACATTAACAAATTCCCATCTGCCACATAACCTCGGGCACGGCTCTCGAAAGTTTAAACCCTGTAGGGGTGTCCCAACTTAGCCCATGACAAGGTCTCGCGATCAACGAAGGAATAGACCTTCTCCCAGGAAGACCCGATCACTCTCGGAATCCCGGTTTACAAGACATTTCGACAATGGTAAAACAAGACCAGCAAAGCCGCCCGATGCACCGACAATCCCGATAGGAGCTGCACATATCTCGTTCTCAGGGCAACACCGGATGAACACTACGTACGGCAACCGACGATACCCCAAGTTGCCTAGGGGCAGCACCGCAAGTGGCTCTGGTTTGGACCAACACTTAGACAAGCATTGGCCCGGGGGGGCTATAATAAAGATGACCCTTGGGTTAATTACTCCCAAGGGAAAAGTAGGTGGTGGTGAGGCAAATGGTAAAACCAATGTTGCGCCTTGCTGGACAAGTTTTATTCAAAGCGAACTGTCAGGGGGGTCCCATAAATCACCCGACCGCGTAAGGAACGCAAAATCCGGGAACATAACACCGGTATGACGGAAACTAGGGCGGCAAGAGTGGAACAAAACACCAGGCATAAGGCCGAGCCTTCCACCCTTTACCAAGTATATAGATGCATTAATAATATAAGAGATATTGTGATATCCCAACATAAACCTTGTCCACCATGGAGAAATCTTCAACTTCACCTGCAACTAGCAACGCTATAAGAGGGGCTGAGCAAAAGCGGTAACATAGCCAAACAACGGTTTGCATAGGAAAGGTGTCAAAGGTTAGAGGTTCATGGCAATATGGGATGGCTTGATAAACAGGTAATAGGTAGCGCAGCATAGCGATAGAACGAAGCAACTAGCATAGCAATGATAGTAGTGAGATCTAGGGTAGCGGTCATCTTGCCTGAAATCCCGCAAGGAAGAAGAACGAGTCCAAGAAGAAGATGAATGGATGAAGCCGAACCAACCGTAGACGAACGAATCCTCACGATCGCAACGAAATAGGAACTAACAAGAAGAAGCACACAACATAGGTAAACACACCACACATGAACAAGGCATGATGCACAACAAGCATGATGCATGACAAGGCTACATGAAGCTACTCATGGCAAGAGATGATGCAAACAAGAACAACACATCAAGGCAAGTTTAAATGAGGCCGGGAACAACATATAACAATTCCGGTAAGTCCTCATATGCAAATTTCGAAATTTGTCCAGAACTGAATAAGCCTTATGTTCAAGTTGTTAAACAGCAAGTTAAGGTGCACCACGATGATCTACACGAGATTCTAGTCAAGTTACATATAAAGTTCATTAAATTCGGAGCTACGGCCTAGAAGATATGAGCAAAACAAGTTAAGCATGGCATTGATGCAAAATGCATACAAACATCAAGCAAACACCTCAAAACAAGGATGCAACATGATAATATGAGACAACATGCAAAATTTAAGCAAGTTTCATATAGAGCACACTCAAAACGGAGCAACGGTTCAACACATGCACACTATACAAGTCATAGCAACATTCTGTCCATAACAGCAACTAGGCATCTTACAAGCATCAAAACAATATGCTACAACACCCCAACATAATAACAAAAGTCATGGTCATGAAGTACAGGTAAAGCATAACAAGACATGAACACTGAGCTATCTCCAGAAACAACTAGAACATGCTCAAAAAGACATGGAGATGATGCAAATAATAACAGTTTCAGACTTTAGCAGAAATAACACCAGGTTGCAATGTTTAGAGCTATCAAACAACAGGTTACAGGAACTTATCATGGCAAACAAAGACATGGCATGAATCTACTAATTGTATAGATCAAAAGTCCCTTACTGACCAAGAGCCAAAAAGGCATAGAAAATATGATGGCACCCATGTAAACATGGCAAGTTATATTACAGATTTATACAAGGCAGGAACAACAATAAGTAGGCATGTTGGTGAGCTTGAACCACTCACCACAGAGCAATACATGGCATGGCAAGGCAACCAACAATAAGAAGGCATGTTTATAAAGCTAAGCATGGCAAGAGCAAGGTCATAGGGTGCATGGATCACTAGGAAAACACATGGGAACAAGTGAACTTAATGTTAACATGCTGACAGCAACATTTTCAAGCAACTTTAGAGCAAGATTACAACATGTTCCAGCAGGCTATAATTGCAACCAAGGGCATGAATGGATAGAGCATGACATGTAGATCAAAAGATGTTTATAGAGCATCTCCAGATTATGCATAGAATGATTAGTAGAAGCATGTTAACATAGCAACAAAATATAATGAGAATCTGTCAGAAAACAAAGAACAAAGAACTACCCTACTTAACAAGCTCGATGCACTCAGCACACAACTCACAAAAATACAAGTTTAACACCCCTGGAAAGATGGCATGGCATAGATCAACATTCATGTAGACAACAACCTCATAGGATGCACACATCAATCAGGGCAAAAATGATAAATGAGCAAGTTATAACAGTTTCAGCAGATTAACATCAACATGCACTCTTCCAACAGCATTTCGGGCATCAAGATGATCTCAAATGAAAATGATGCAATGGAATGAAATGAAGTACTCGTCGAGACGAACAATTTGACATATTATACGCACGAAACGGAGCTACGGATGCAGAGATGTGATGCGATGAACATGGCATGTTTATGTGCAAAAATTACAGGACTTAGTGGAAATCTCAGGGGGTCAACCTCGTTGCACGGAAAACGATGCACGCGTGAGCTCGCCGGAGACGGGGCCAGAGTTGGCCGGAGAGGACCGGAGAAGGACGCCGCGAAGTCGGGAAGGTCGGGCCACGGATCTGCCGGCCTTGCCGGATCCGGCGGCGACGGAGCGCGGGCAGCAGGGAGGCCGAGGCGCGGGCGCCGGGCGGCGCGGCGCGACGGGGCCGGAGGGGCGGGCGGGGCGCCGGTCGTCGGGCGCCGGCGGCGCCGTCGGGCACGACGGGCGGCGAGGCGAGGCGATAGCGCGCTACTGGCCGAGGCGAGGCGGCGGAGACGGAGTTTGGCGGCGGCGAGCAAGCTGGGCGGCGGGCGGCTTCGGCGGGCGGGCGGAGGCGGGGACGGGCGGCGGGCGGATGGGCCAAGCGGCGGCGACAGTGGGCCCACGCTGGGCTCATGATGGGCTCAGGGCGGGCGGCGGAGGGTGGCGGGCGCGACACGTGGCGCTCGATTAAGCGGGGCGGCGGGCGGACGTGTCCGTCCATGGAGGAAGAAGGGGCTAGGGTTTGGACCGGGAATTTGGAGGGGGGTCACTTATTTATAGGTAGAGGGAGCTAGGAGAGTCCAAATGAGGTGCGGTTTTCGGCCATGCGATCGTGATCGAACGACCGAGAGCATGGAGGGGAGTTAGATGGGTTTTGGGCCACTTTGGAAGGGGTGTTGGGCTGCAACTCAAAGAGGGCTTTACGGTTACCCGGTTAACCGTTGGAGTATCAAACGACCTCCAAATGGCACGAAACTTGACAGGCGGTCTACCGGTGCTATACCAAGGCCGCTTGGCAAACCTCGGGCTATTCCGAGAAAGTTTAACACCTGCACAAGAGAAGAGGCAAAAGGGGACGCCGGAGGACATAGGAGTGCCGGATTGCAAAACGGACAACGGGTAAAATGCTCGGATGCATAAGACGAACACGTATGCAAAATGAAATGCACATGATGACATGATATGAAATGCACATGATGACATGGCAAAGTGCAACACGCAAGCAAATGACATGGCAACGACGGCGAAAAACTGGCAGACACCTGGCGCAACGAATCCGGGGCGTTACACGGTGTTTCCAAAACTATTCCTACCAACAAAATTCACATCCATAGATTCATTATTATTCTCAAGCAAAGTAGATAAGGCATATCATTGGGATCAAGAGGGGTATTTTTAGGAGCAAACATCTTCATAAGGTCATCCATCTTTTCACTCAAAACATTGATTTCTTCTATAGCATGCACTTTTTTACTACAAGATCTTTCGGTGCGCCATTGAGAATAATTAGCCATAATATTATAAAGCAATTTGGTAGCATCCCCTAACGTAATTTCCATAAAAGTGCCTCCCGCGGCCAAATCTAAAAGATTTCTAGAAGAAAAATTCAATCCGGCATAAAAATTTTGTATGATCATCCGTAAATTCAAACCACGAGTAGGGCAATTGCGAAGCATTAATTTCATTCTTTCCCAAGATTGGGTAACATGCTCATGATCAAGTTGTTTAAAATTCATGATATCGTTCCTAAGAGTGATAATCTTAGCGGGAGGAAAATACTTAGAGATAAAAGCATCTTTGCACTTGTTCCAAGAATCAATACTATTTTTAGGCAAAGATGAAAACCAAACTTTAGCACGATCTCTAAGTGAAAACGGAAATAACTTTAATTTGACAAAATTGTTATCCGTATCTTTCTTCTTTTGCATATCACACAAATCAACAAAATTGTTTAGATGAGTAGCGGCATCTTCACTAGGAAGGCCGGTGAATTGATCTTTCATAACAAGATTCAACAAAGAGGTATTGATTTCACAAGACTCATCATTATTAAGAGGACCAATCGGAGTACTAAGGAAATCATTATTATTGGTATTCGAGAAATCACACAATTTGGTATTATCTTGTGCCATGGCAACAAATAATCCAACACACAAGCAAACAGAAAGGCAACGGGAAAAAGGCAAACGGGAAAGAGAGGTGGAGATTGGGAAAGAGAGGGAAAATAAAACGGCAAGGGTGAAGTGGGGGAGAGGAAAACGAGAGGCAAATGGCAAATAATGTAATGCAAGAGATAGGGATTGCGATGGGTACTTGGTATGGTTGACTTGCTTGCGTGAGCTTCCCCGGCAACGGCGCCAGAAATTCTTCATGCTACCTCTTGAGCACTGCGTTGGATTTCCCCGAAGAGGAGAGGATGATGCAGTAAAGTAACATAAGTATTTCCCTCAGTTTTTGAGAACCAAGGTATCAATCCAGTAGGAGACCACACACAAGTCCCTCGTACCTACACAAAACGATAGCAACTCGCAACCAACGCTTAGGGGTTGTCAATCCCTTCACGGTCACTTACGAGAGTGAGATCTGATAGAGATAATATTTTTGGTATTTTTGATAGATAGATGCAAAGTAAAAAGTAAAGGCAAAGTAAAAAACAAAGCAAGTAAATAAAGTGATATAGATTGATATGATGAGAATAGACCCGGGGGCCATAGGTTTCACTAGTGGCTTCTCTCAAGAGCATAAGTATTCTACGGTGGGTGAACAAATTATTGTTGAGCAATTGACAGAATTGAGCATAGTTATGAGTATATCTATGCAATGATCATGTATATATGCGCCACGTCCAAAACAAGTAGATCAAACGATTACGCATCTACTACTATTACTCCACTCATCGACCGCTATCCAGGATGCATCTAGAGTATTAAGTAAAAACAGAGTAACGCCGTAAGCAAGATGACATGATGTAGAGGGATAAATTCATGCAATATGATTAAAAAAACATCTTGTTATCCTCGATGGCAACAATACAATACGTGCCTTGCAACTCTTTACATCCATCGAGTAAGGACACCGCAAGATTGAACCCAAAGCTAAGCACTTCTCCCATTGCAAGAACTACCAATCTAGTTGGCCAAACCAAAAGATAATTCAAGAGACTTGCAAAGATAACTCAATCATACATAAAAGAATTCAGAGAAGAATCAAATATTTTCCATAGATAATACTGGATCATAAACCCACAATTCATCGATCTCAACAAACACACCGCAAAAAGAAGATTACATCAAATAGATCTCCACGAGAGAGGGGGAGAAAATTGTATTGAGATCCAAAAAGAGAGAAGAAGCCATCTAGCTACTAGCTATGGACCCGAAGGTCTGAAGTAAACTGCTCACACTTCATCGGAGGGGCTATGGTGATGATGTAGAAGCCCTCCGTGGTGGATACCCCTTTGGCGGAGCTCCTAACAGCCCCAAGATGGGATCTCGTGGATCTGTAAGGTTGCGGCGGTGGAATTAGGTTTTGGCTCTGCTCGATCGCTCGGGATACGAGGTATATATAGGAGGAAGGAGTACGTCGGTGGAGCTCCGAGGGGCCCACGAGGTAGGGGGCACGCCCTCCACCCTCGTGACCTCCTCGGCACTTCTTGGAGTAGGGTCCAAGTCTCCTGGGTCACGTTCGGTTGGAAAATCATGATCCCGAAGGTTTTATTCCGTTTGGACTCCGTTTGATATTCTGTTTCTTCGAAATACTAAAAAAGGCAAAAAAAAACAGCAATTCTGGGTTGGGCCTCCGGTTAATAGGTTAGTCCCAAAAGTAATATAAAAGTGGAAAATAAAGCCCAATATAGTCCAAAACAGTATATAAAGTAGCATGGAGCAATAAAAAATTATAGATACGTTGGAGACGTATCAGACGCTGATGGCCAGGCCGGTGTTGATGAAGCCTTGAGGTGCGCCCGGGGGCGCGTGAGCACGGATTGGCCCTCCTCGTGATCCCCCCGGGGCCTGGGGCAGAAGCTGGACGCAGAACGGGGGTGCCCCTGAAGCAGCGGCATCCAGGAGCTCGGCGACGCGTTCCAACAGCACATCATGACCGCTTTCTTGCAGTCTGCACTGCAGCAGCTCTCGCGCCACGGTGAGCGTGGCCTTCATGTTCGCCTGCTCCCGTCGGGTGTGAGGTGCCGTGGCCGCAGCATGGCTTGAGGCCCTCGCTGCCGATCGTACTTGCCGTGGAGTGAGGGCAGGCGATGCCTGACCACGTTGCCCACGCCACGCAGCGCTCTGCGGGGCACGGGCTGCCTGAGGTGCGGGGTTGAGGTCACCTTGGGCAGGCGGCACGGCATGGGCAGGCCATGCCGCCTAGCGGTCGGAGTTGGCCGTCGGGTCGTCGGACATGGAGGCGGTGAAGTGGCGGAACGCGGGACGAAAGAAGGAAGGTTCCGGCGCACCCCTACCTGGCGCGCCAAATGTCGAATGTTGGGTTCCAGCAGACCCTTAAGGTTTGAACTCTGGGGTGCGCGCGGAGATCCTCCCCCTACCGATCCACGTCCCATCGCCTCGCGAGAATCTAAACTAAAAAGATGAACAACACAAGGGACACAAGATTTATTCTGGTTCGGGCCACCGTTGTGGTGTAATACCCTACTCCAGTGTGTGGTGTGGTGGATTGCCTCAGGGGCTGATGATGAACAGTAAAGGGAAGATCTGCCTCGCAAGAGGTGTTCTTGATATGGTGCGATGAACTGCTTAGATGAGTTCGATCGCCTCTCGGTCTAATGAGCACTCGATCAGATCCTCTCCCTCCTCTGTGGTGGCTAGTCCTATTTATAGAGGCCCTGGTCCTCTTCCCAAATATTGAGCGAGAAGGGCGCCAACAACGGCCATTTTGGAGGGGACATCTAGTACAAGTTATCCTGACTAAAGTTGGTCTTCGGCTGCCAAAGGCACTGGTGATGACGCCGTCTTGGGCTTCACGGTGACCTCCATCCTGCCGCTCTGCTGGTCTTGGTCTCGTTGCACTGAAATGTCAACCTTTGCCTGATGCATCCGTACTCCACGCCTGTGCTTGCCCCCTTTGCACCAAAGGGGAAACAAGGACACTGCGTAGGCCGGTGCCCGCCTGGTCTCGATCGTCATGGCTTCCATCACGAGCACCTCGCGAGGTATCCTGCCTTGATCTCTCCGCCTCCTCGCAAGCCTGCCTAGCGAGGCCGTTCCTGAGGAAGTCTTGTGTCGTCCGCCCCACGAGGCTTGGCCCCTCGCGAGGGTCTTGAGCCTTGCATTGATGAAGATGGGCCGTACTAGGCCACCACTCGAGCCACACCGCAGGCCGCAGGCAGGCAAGTCTGGAGACCCCCGTTCCCAGAACACCGACACACACGCATCTCCCACCATCGTTCCTTTGCTGCTACTGCCGCCGGTGACTCCATCCTATCCAGCGCATACACGGTCGATGGAGAGCAGGTCTCTGAAACCCCACCTCTCCGGATCATGTACGGGAGAGGGGCGAATAGGTTTTTGGATTGTTGAATAAGTAGGCAATTTTTCGACTAATTTAATCCATAAACAAATCACTAGCATGGCATTGACAGAATTAACAACATACTAATTTTGATCTAGACAAGCACGTACTATGCAAACATTAGACACATCTGCACGTAATGCTAGTACTGCTAAAGCGGAAATAAACAGGAGCGGGATAAACGTGTTATACCCTCCAGTAGGACAGGCAGAAGCCGCGGCAGCGGTGGTGGCGGTAGTGGCATCCTCGGCGGCCTTCTTGTCTACCTCGAGCTTCTCAGCGGTGAGATGGTCAGCGTCGGACTGAGACATGGTGATGACGAAGGCGACACGGACGTAGACCTATTATGTGTAGGAATTTTTCGGCAAGTGGCTTTTCCGCTGCACTGAAAGCAGATAAATTTACCGGTACGTACTTTAAGCATTGGCAGACTAAGACCACTTTATGGCTCACGGCTATGAACATGTTCTGGGTCGCCGGTGTCTCCACGGGAACGATTGCTCTTGAACAGGAGAAAGCGTTCAAGGATTCCACCGTCGTATTTCTCGGAGCAGTACTTAGCGTGATCGGCGATAAATTGGTTGACGCATATTTAGATGTGCATGTTGACAAGGACTTGTGGGAGGCGCTCAATCTAAATTCGGGGCCACCGATGCTGGGAGCGAGATGTATATTATACAGCAGTTCCACGATTACAAGGTGGTTGAGAATCGTCCTGTATTGGAGCAGGCTCATGAGATAATATGCATCATTAAGGAGCCTGAGCTTCTTAAGTGTGATTTACCGGGCAAGTTTGTCGCGGGATGTATAATCTCTAAGGTCCCTAATTCGTGGAGAAACTTTCCTACCACTCTGAAACATCACATGCGTGAATTCTCAATAGAGAATGTCATCGGCCATCTGAGTGTTGAGCAGAACTCGAGGGCAAAGGACTCACACGGAAAAGGGGTTGAAGGAACTTCTGTCGCCAACATGGTGAACCAGAGGAACTTTAACTCCCACAAGCCCAAGGGAAAGAATGGTGTCCAACACAATACTGACTTTAAGAAGAAGGGAAAGAAGACCTTCAAGAAGAACAAGAAGGATGAGGGCTGCTTCACTTGTGGTTCAGTTGAACATTGGGCTAACAAGTGCCCAAACAAGTATAAGAAGCCAAGACAAGACTCCAAGTCTATTAACATGATTGTGGACAACAATGAGAATGGTGCACCTGGGTACGGTAATTTATTTACTATTTTTTCAGTGTTTCAGCCCGTCGATTGGTGGGTGGACACGGGTGTAGGTGTTCATGTGTGTGCTGACATTCCATTGTTCACTTCTTACCAGGTCATAGGCCATGGTTCCGTATTGATGGGGAATGGAGCAAGTGCTTCTGTTCATGGTGTTGGCACAGTCGATCTAAAGTTTACTTTGGGAAGGATCGTGCAGCTGAAGAACGTGCAACAGGTCCCTACAATCAAGAAAAATCTCATTGACTCCCTTCTATGTAGAGAAGGGTTTAAGTTGGTCTCGAGTCTAATAAATTAGTTGTTACTAAATATGGACTATTTGTTGGAAAAGGTTATGAGAGCAGAGGGATGTTCCGCCTTTCCCTCGCAGATTTTTGTAATAAAGTCGTGAACCATATTCATTCGAGTGTTAATGAATCTGAAGTTTGGCATTCACGTCTTTGTCATAGTAGTTTCAGTGTTATGATGCAGCTAGCTAAGTTGAATTTAATCCCGAGTTTCACTTTAGCTAAAGGTTATAAGTGCCTTCATGTGTGCAAGATAAGCAACCTCGCAAGCCTCACAAGGCTGCAAAGGAGAGACACTTGGCACCGTTAGAACTCATACATGATCTTTATGAGATGAATGGTGTGTTGACTAAAGGTGGAAAGAAATACTTCATGACATTGATAGATGATTCCACTAGATATTGCTATGTGTATCTGTTAAATACTAAAGACGAGGCTCTACACTACTTTAAAATCTA
Organism: Aegilops speltoides; assembly: GCA_021437245.1. Lineage (NCBI taxonomy): Eukaryota > Viridiplantae > Streptophyta > Magnoliopsida > Poales > Poaceae > Aegilops > Aegilops speltoides. The sequence goes on along the minus strand of CM038146.1, from coordinate 194,709,584 downwards.
TAAGGCAGAAGTTGAGAATCAACTTGAAAAGAAAATTAAACGAGTCGATCGGATCATGGTAGAGAGTACTTCTCGAGTGAGTTTGATTCTTTTTGTGCGGAATACGACATTATTCATGAGAGGATGACTCCCTATTCACCCAAGTCAAACGGGGGTGCCGAGCAAAAAACCCGTACTGTAACTGATTTGGTTAACACCATGTTAGATACATCGGGTTTATCCAAGGCATGGTGGGGAAGGCTATATTGACGGCATGTCATATCCTGAATAAAGTTCTGACAAAGGATAATGAAATCACTCCCTATGAGAAATGGGCGAAGATAAGGACAACACTCTCGTACTTGCGTACTTGGGGCTATTTGACGAAAGTCAATGTGCCTATCCCCAAAAAGTGTAAGCTTGGACCAAAGATTGTGGACTGCATTAATTTGTGATACGCTAAGAATAGCGTTGGCTATAGATTTCTAGTAGTGAAATCTGAGGTACCTGACCAGAAGGTTGGTACAATTATGGATTCTAAGGATGCTACATTCTTTGAGGATATTTTTCCTATGAGAGATATGCAAAGCACTTCTAGACAGGAATCTGAGGAGACTCCTGAGCCTGCAATTCCTATGGAATATTATGAACAAACACATGATGAAGATCCTGAGGGGGATCACAAGGAAACCCTTGGTAGGGACAAGAGACAAAGGACTGCAAAGACCTTTGGTGATGATTTCTTCATGTACCTCGTGGATGATACTCCCACTTCTATTTCAGAAGCGTATGCCTCTCCAGAAGCTGACTACTGGAAGGATGCGGTCCGTAGCAAGATGAATTCCATCATGGCTAACAGGACATGGGAGATCACTGAGCGTCCCTATGGTTGCAAACCATTCGGGTGTAAGTGGGTGTTCAAGAAGAAGCTTAGGCCCGATGGTACGATTGAAAAGTACAAGGCTAGGCTTGTAGCCAAGGGCTATGACCAGAAAGAAGAGGGAGATTTCTTTGATACTTTTTCACCTGTGGCCAGACTGACCACCATCCGAGTATTACTCTTGTTGGAGGCCTCGCGTGGTCTTCTCGTCCACCAGATGGATGTTAAGAAGGCTTTCCTGAATGGAGAGCTACACAAGGAAATCTACATGCAATAGCCAGATGGCTTTGTGATAGATGGTCAAGAAGGAAAAGTGTGTAGGTTGCTGAAATCTTTATATGGCCTGAAACATGCACCTAAGTAATGGCATGATAAGTTTAATACAACTCTGACATCTGTTGGCTTCGTTGTTAATGAAGCTAGCAAATGTGTATGCCAGCGCCATGGTGGAGGCGAAGGAGTTATACTGTGCTTGTATGTTGTACTGATATTCGGAACCAACCTCAAAGTCATTGAGGAGGTCAAGTCATTTCTATCTGAGAACTTTGAGATGAAAGACCTTGGTGTGGCTGATGTTATCTTGAACATCAAGCTACTGAGAGATAATGAGGGTGACATTACACTTCTTCAATCCGATTATGTTGAGAAGGTGTTGCGTCATTTTGATATTCAGACTACAAACCATCTCAAACACCATATGATCCTAGCGTGTTGGTTCGAAAGTTCGAAGGCATGGCTAAGGATCAATTGGGATACTCTCAAATCATTGGTTCACTCATGTACCTAGTGTGCGCAACGAGGCCTGACATCGCATTTGCTGTGAGCAAACTGAGCCAGTTTGTTGCCAATCCGGGTGATGTTCATTGGCATGTTGTTGAAAGAGTCATGCCCTATCTAAAAGGTACTATGAACTATAGACTTCACTATACCAGATTCCTGTTGGTACTTGAAGGGTATAGTGATGCGAATTGAATCTCTGATGCTGATGAGATGAAGGCCACAACTAGTATATGTTTACTCTTGGAGGTGGCATTATTTCCTGGAAGTCTTGCAAGCAAACAATTTTAACGAGATCGACAATGGAAGCAGAATTAACAACATTAGACACATCTGGTGTCAAAGTAGGATGGCTTCAAGATCTTTTGATGGACTTGCCATTGGTTGATAAACCGGTTCCGGCTATCCTTATGAACTGTGATAATCCAACTGTCATCACCAAGGTGAAGAGTTCAAAGGACAACATGAAGTCCAACAAACACATAAGAATTAGATTAAAAGCTACCACAAAATTAAGAAACTCCGAAGTGATAGCGTTGGAGTATGTCCAAACGGCTAAGAATGTGGAAGATCCCTTTACAAAAGGGCTATCATGTGTTGTGATAGATAATGCATTGAAGGAGATGGGTATGAGACCCACATGAGTTGCCATGGTGGTAACCAAGCTATGTGATCGGAGATCCCGTGAAGTAGGACTTGGGAAAACAAGCCACTGGTGAACTGAGGAGAGTAACTATACTAATCCACTCCGTTGGAGATGCAATACTCTCGATATTGTATGGTAGGATGATTATTGTCTTAATGTGTTCTGTCGAGGATATAACTATTGAATGTAAACCGCCCAGGAGGGGCCGGTTCACGCTCATCTATATGGAAGCCCATGAAGACTAAGATGGCGCTCTACCATTAAAGCTTGAAGGCCGGGAGCCCAAAGGCGGATTAGGGCCCATAGTTGTAAACCGCCATAGTCGTATAACTTGTATTGTAAGTTAGGGAAAGGAAGAGACCGAGCCGGACACTTGTATGAGCCGGCCTCTGGACTCTATAAACCGGCCGGGCGTCAACCTGTGTATATAAAGGGATGACCCGGCGGCGGTTCAGGGACAGACAACAGCAACTCGAGACTCAGGCAAAGCGTATTCGCTCCCTAGTCATCGAAACCCCAATAATTCCATCACAACTAGACGTAGGCTTTTACCTTCATCGTAAGGGGCCGAACTAGTATAAAACTCTTGTGTCCCTTATCCGGTTTAACCCCTTTAAGCTAATCTCGTTGCAATGGCTCCACGACTAAGTCCTTCTGCTAGGACATCTGACGTGTTAATTCCACGATAGTTGGCGCCCACCGTGGGGCTATTGCACGATGGTTTCGAGTTCTTAAAGGGCAACTTTGAAGGACTCAAAGGGTACGCGGTTGGCCGGATGACCAAGAGTCGTCGCGGCAAGCTCTACATCGACGATGCAGGCTGGGGCCCCGAGGCCGGCTCAATCGAGTACGGGTACCGGGTCCCCTTTGGCGGAATTCACGTTTTCATCGGCAAGATCAGCGAACCGGGCCCTGAGCCGGACATCTCCACCGACCTCGTCGAGACGGCTCAGCGTGCAAGTCCTGCCCAGGTTCAGCATGCCATGAAGCGTGCATTCGTAGGGTTCATCCATGGTGCGGAATTCGAATCGGTGTCCAACGGTGGGACAACCATCTACTCAGATGGTGAATCATCTACTGGCAAGACCGAGTCGTTGTACCAGTTGCAAGATGGCAGGATTGGGGGATACTCCGATGGCGACAGTATTCCGGGCCCCTATGAACCGCCAAACCAGGTTGCAATCTTCATGGCTGGTACGCAGCCCACCGTGCAATCTTCATCTACAGCAGCAATGATCTTCGGATCGGCAGCCGCGGCAGGAGGCCCGGCGCGCCGGCCGGCTCAAGTTCTTGCCGGTTTGTTGGACGCCTTGATGGCATTGCTGACCACAGCAGTCACCCCGGAGACCCAAGTTCAGCATAATGCGGATGTTACAAAGCTAAAGGACCAGATAACTCAGGCCAAGGCAGACTTGGCGACTGAGGAGGCCAGGATGGATGAAGAGCGGGCCGCTTTGGATGCCCAATCGCAATAGATCCAGGTGCAGAATTACCGGATTATGTTGGATTAGAACGCGTCAAACGAAGTAATGAGAAGGAAGTACAGGTCTCGTCTGCCGTAGATTTACGAGGGTATGAATCTCTTCAGTACGCCAGGAGCCGGAGCCAGTAATCTGGCAGCGGTAAACCGGACTGAGGCACCTGGGTCGGCGCCGGATTAGTCACGGGAGATGGACCCGCCTCGACGACGGACAACCCGCCGCAATATGTAAACCACCGGGTCACTTTTCTAGCCCTTTGGATAATATGATTGCTGCAGCGTCGCGTTTGGCAGCCATTCCGATGGAGGGCGACTCACTAGCAGCGATTGAGACACGACGGGCCAGGGATCTTCTTCAAACCGCTGTTGTGCAGCAGCAGGCTTATTCCTACAGCCGAGACATAATACATTCAACCCCCCCCCCCCCGTCCGAGAAAGAGCTATAGCAGGCACATGGACGAACCGGTCGTGTCAAGCAGTGTGCGGCGTCGTGATGTCCCTCGAGGGCCTAATCTGGCGCACGGCGGTTTGAATGCTCAGGATGTGGTGAACAACGGCAAAGCACGACGTGAAGCAGAGTTAGCGGCACAGTTGGCAGCACAGTACCAGAATCAACCCGCTCCGGTTCAGCCAGCGGCATCAGTTGAACGTGGTTTGGCCTTTAGCTCTTGGGGAGTACCGTGTCTCACCCCGGCTCTGCGTAATGTGCGGCTGCCCAAGGATTTCAAGGGTCCACGTAAAGTGCCTAATTATACTACTGATCAACCCCCCGAGGCGTGGGTTGAAAGTTATGAGATGGCAATGGAGATGCTAGATGTGGATGAAGCAGCGTGTGCAAAATACTTCACATGATGTTAGAAGGAACGGCTCGTACCTGGGTAAAGAGTCTGCCTGTTAACTCGATTAGTTCATGGGATGAGTTGAAGGCCAAGTTTATAGCGAACTTCAAGGATACGTGCAAGCAACCCATGTCCATTGTGGATCTGGCGGCTTGTGTCCAAGGAGAGAATGAATCGACAACCCATTGGGTGCGCCGGGTTTCAGAAATTTTGCATTCGTCAGGCCGCATCAATCCTGACGCAGCAATTGTGACCCTGGAAGGTAATAGCCGGTTTAAGTCATTGAAGATGAAGTTGGGACAGCTCAAGCATCACTGCAATGATATGGGAACGCTCATGGCGGCTCTGGTTAAGTATGCTGATTCTGATAATACCAAGGACCCCAATTCTGACGAAGAAAAGCAGGAGAAGGGAAAGAAGAATGCCGGTTCAAAGGGACAGCATAACCAGGCGAGCCACAGGAACAATGGTAAGCGTAAATCGGACAATTTAGATTTTGTGGCTAACACCAGTATGCAGAGCAATATGCAGCGCCGTAAGGGTAAACCGCCCCAGCGCGGTGGAGGCATGAATTTGGAATGCTTGTTAAACCAGCCCTGCCCAAAGCACGGGACAAAGGAGGTCCCGGCCACACACCTCTGGAAGGATTGTCACATCACGAGGGAATTCAAAAACTCTGATCTCTTCTGGTATGATCAGGGTCCATCCGGTGGTTCCGGTCCAGGATTTCACGGGCTGGGTTATGGTGGTGGCGGTTCAAACTCAGGATTTCAGAATAATCAGGGCAATCAGAGCAACCAAGGTGGTCACAATCAGCAGAGTAATCAGGGGAATCGGCAGCAGTCGGGTTATCAGAGCAACCCGAAGCAGTTAAACGGTGGACAGTATCACGTCTTCACTACTAGTTTGTGCAAGCCCAATCAGAAGCTCCATAAATGGGTAGTAAACTCTGTTGAACCAGCAGTGCCTTGTTATCTACGATGGTCTGACCAGCCTATTGTCTGGAGTCGGGAGGATCATCTGCCCCGGGTTGACAATCCAGGCCACCTAGCTTTGGTGGTGCACCGCAGGTTGGAGGTTATAAATTCACCAAGGTGCTCATGGACGGAGGGAGCAGTGTCAATATCCTGTATTACGAAACCTTCCGGCGTATGGGGTTGACAGATAAGAACCTTAGACCGTCAAATACCGTTTTTCACGGTGTGGTGCCTGGTAAATCGGCTTATCCAGTTGGTAAGATAGCTCTTGAGGCAGTTTTTGGAGATGATCATGATTCAAGATCCAAGACAGTGACCTTTGAAGTGGTCAAGATCAGAAGTTCGTACCATGCTTTGTTTGGACGGCCGGTTTATGCTAAATTCATGGCAAGGCCGTGTTATGTTTATTTGCAGCTCAAGATGCCGGGTCATAAAGGGACCATCATGGTTCATGGTAGCCGCAAGATTACGCTGGAGTGCAAGGAAGGTGATGCGGCATATGCTGAATCGGTTTGTGCAACAGAGGAGTTGAAGTTTTATAAGGACAATGTTGATCCGGCAGATATGACTTCTCTAAAGAAGCACACTACAGAGCATGATCCGGCTTTGAAGTTTAAATTGGCTGATGAAACTAAATTGGTTGATTTTGTTCCTGGCGATTCATCCAAGCGATTCAAAGATCGGCGCCAACTTGATCCAAAATAGGAAAGCGCGCTCATCGAGTTCATCCGTGAGAACCGGGCATCTTTGCATGGAAACCTTCTGACATGCCAGGTGTATCGAGGGAACTCGTTGAGCACACTCTTAATATTGATCCAAAGTTCAAACCGGTCAAACAGTTTATTTGCCGCTTTAATGAGGAGCGACGCAAGGCCATTGGTGAAGAGGTAGCCCGGCTATTGGCAGCAGGGTTTATCGTGGAAGTGTTTCACCTAGAGTGGTTGGCTAATCCGGTGCTGGTACTTAATAAAAATGGCACTTGGCGTATGTGTGTGGATTACACAGATTTGAACAAAGCTTGCCCAGCTGATCCCTTTGCCCTCCCTCGTATTGATCAAATCATTGATGCTACAGCGGGTTGTGAGCGTTTGAGTTTCTTGGATGCTTATTCTGGTTATCATCAGATCAAGATGGCAGTTAAGGACCAGGAGAAGACGGCTTTCATCACTCCCTTTGGAGCCTTTTGTTATGTGTCTATGCCATTTGGGCTCAAGAGTGCCCAGGCAACTTATCAGCGATGTGTGCGGAATTGTCTTCATACTCAGATTGGGTGCAATGTTCATGCTTATGTGGATGATATTGTGGTGAAGTCCAGGAAAGCAGAGACACTTATAACTGATTTGCAAGAAACCTTTGATAATCAGAGAGTTTATAAAATGATGCTCACTCCGGCTAAGTGTTTCTTTGGTGTACCGGCTGCCAAACTCTTGGGTTTTCTGGTGTCCAACCGGGGCATTGAGGCTAATCCGGAAAAGATCAAGGCTATCACATCCCTGGCTAAACCGGCATGTATCAATGATGTTCAACGTTTGGCGGGTCGACGCGGCTTTGAGCTGGTTTATCGCCAGGTTGGGAGAAAAGGCGATCCTCTCAGACGATGTTGAAGAAGATGCAGTTTTGTCTGGAGCGATGCTGCTGATGCGGCGTTTGAGGACTTGAAGAAGCAGTTGGCTGAACCGCCGGTTCTTGCTCCACCAATTGATAAGGAGCCACTGCTGTTATATGTGGCTGCTAATGCCCGAGCTGTCAGTGTAGCTATTGTGGTGGAGCGCAAGGAGGCTATGAAGGAGTACCCGGTTCAAAGGCCGGTTTATTATATCAGTGAGGTGCTCATTGAGTCAAAGCAAAGATATCCGCATTGGCAGAAGCTGGTATATGGGGTTTTTATGGCAAGTCGGAAGCTTAAGCAGTACTTTCAAGGTCATCCCATCAAAGTGGTCGGTTCTGCTCCTTTGGGGGATATAATCCAGAACAGGGAGGCAACTGGCCGGGTTGCTAAGTGGGCTATTGAGCTTGGACCACACGGTTTGAAGTACATGCCTTGAACAGCTATCAAATCCCAGGCCCTTGTGGATTTCATCAATGATTGGACAGAGTTGCAGATACCAGAGGACAAACCGACAAGACATCTCGGACTATTCACTTTGATGGGTCCAGCAATTGGAGGGCTCGAAATGGAGTTGTCCTTACTTCCCTCGAGGTGATAAAATTCATTATGTTCTTCGCTAATGTTCCTTGTACTAACAATGCAGCTGAGTATGAAGCCTTACTCCATGGTCTTCGAGTGGCTAAGGAAATGAACTTAAGCCGAGTACGATGCTTTGGAGACTCGGATCTGGTAGCCCAGCAAGTTTCAGGAACTTGGGATTCCAAGGATCCACTCATGGCGGCTTACCGACGAGAGGTGGATATTGTTGCTGGTCACTTCAAGGGTTATCAACTGGAGCACATTGATCGGCGCAAAAATGAGGCAGTTGATGCTTTAAGCCGGCTGGGGTCTCAGCGTAAACCGGTGCCACCCCATACCTTTTTGGATGTCTTGCACAACCCGTCGCCTTCGATTGCCTCTTGAGGAGGACCTCGCTATTCTCGATCCGGAGGCACGCTTGTTGGCTGCTTTACACATTATTCTGGATTGACGGTTCCGTACTTGGCGTATATGAACCGGGGCGAGTTGCCAGAGGATGCAGTCTTGGCCAGACAGATAGTCCGGCGATCCAAGTCCATGGTGGTTCACAATGGCGAGTTACACCGTTGCAGTGTCTCTCGTGTGTTCCAGCGCTGTGTTTCTCCTGAAGAAGGCCGTGAGATTCTATGAGAAATCCATGAAGGAGACTGTGGTCATCACGCCGGTTCAAAATCCTTGGTTGCTAAAGCTTTTCGTCATGATTTCTATTGGCTGACGGCTCATGCGGATGCTGAGGACTTGGTGAGGCGGTGTGACGGTTGTCAGAAGTTCTCACGACGAGCTCATGTTCCGGCTCAGGAGCTACGGATGATTCCCATCACCTGGCCGTTTGCTACTTGGGGGCTTGACATGGTAGGGCCTTTCAAGCGATCCAAGGATAAGAAGACCCACCTGTTGGTGGCGGTTGACAATTTTACTAAATGGGTTGAAGCGGAGCCAGTAAGCAAGTGTGACGCAGCCACGGTGGTTCAATTCATCAAAAAAGTGATCTTCTGTTTCGGTTTTCCACACAACATTATCACAGATAATGGCACGAACCTCTCCAAAGGCGAGGTGGAGGAATTTTGTCAACGAGAGCACATCCGGCTTGATGTGGCATCAGTGGCTCACCCCCAATCTAATGGTCAAGCTGAGAGAGCCAATCAGGAAATCTTGAAGGGCATCAAGCCCCGGCTTATGGTTCCTTTGAAGAGGACGCCGGGTTGTTGGGTGGAAGAGTTACCATCTGTGCTATGGAGCATAAACACCACCCCAAACCGATCTACATGTTATACACCTTTCTTCATGGTTTACGGGGCAGAGGCGGTACTACCAAGTGATATTCGTCATGACTCGCCCCGGGTTGCCAATTATGTTGAAGCGGACAATGAGCAAGCACGTCAAGAAGCACTGGACCTGTTAGATGAAAAACGGGACATGGCATTGGCTCGTTCGGCGGTTTATCAGCAAGACCTGCGGCGTTATCACAGTCGCCGGGTTAGAACAAGAACCTTTCAAGAAGGCGACTTAGTGCTTCGGCTCATCCAGGATCAGACCGATATGCACAAGTTATCCCCACCTTGGGAAGGGCCCTTTGTGGTCAGCAAGAATCTGCACAATGGATCGTACTACCTCATCGACGTTCGCGAGCACAAAGACTCAAGCAAATCGGAGGAGGAGACCCGTCGGCTGTGGAATATCGCTCTTCTACGACCTTACCGCGCCTGAGCCATAGGCTCTCATTATGTACATATTTTGACAATGTATATACTATGATCAATATAATAAACCGGCATCCTTGCTACAAGCAGGGCCTCTGCCGTTCTTCCAATATTTCTTGGTTACAAGGGGGCTTCTGCTTACAAAGCGACGTCCTGTTTTGTCCATTAAACCGGCTATCATGCCACAATACAGCTTGGGAGCTTCACACCCAAGGGGCCAAAGAGAGTATTGTTGCTAAAAGCACAACTCGAACATAGGCACCCATTGAGCACAACTCACAAAGTTACTTGGGGGCTCTTTGTGTAAAGTAACAAAGAGTTTGAAAGGACCCTTGTAATTGGGTATCGACCCACGGCTTGGAAGCCTGGTGTATTCACCAAAACCCGGGTTAACTCGCCTTCATCAAGTAAGCCACTCCTATCCGTAATCTGGCATGACCCATGAACGCTTGACAAGTTACTCTTATACAGACCCTGAACTTGTCAAAGTTACAACGACGATTGGTTAGTTGGAGGCCCATCTTAAAAGGCTTTGTCAAATGGTTTAACTCAGCGGCCTAGCAGCCCACGAAAAGCCTCGAATTTGGGCCTGGCAGCCCTCGAAAAGCCTCGACTACAAGTTTTATTTGATTTTGTTCTTTGCAAGTTTTATCACTTGTTGATAAAGTTCTAAGATAAACCGGTGTCTTTTGACCCGGCCAGACTATATATCTTCACATCAACCTAGTGTTTCTTAACCCGGCGTGACTTACAGTTATCAGCTGTTAACACATAATCAATTATGAACCGGCATATCTTAATTCGGTCTGGCATTGACTATAAGTCGCCAGGATGATCATCCGGTGTTTATCATAACCCGACATGGCTTATTATGCACCAGCATAAGGCGGCGGGCGTTTTCAAACACTTAAGGTTTGGGTTATCACCCTTACTACACAAGTTGGTATACCAACAAAAGTGGTTTAATATCACAGGTATGATATATTCCATATTTCATTACTTTATAACTTGGTTATGAGACTTCTGGTTCTGTATTGGGTATCATAACCCGTCCGGCGGTAAACCGCCAGGACATGTTTAAGTATTTCAAATGCAGAAGGCAGGATTTTATATGAAATACCAAGGCAAATAAAGCAAGCATAGCAACAATCATGCCAGATTACAGTATCAGGTAGCAGTGCACGATGGCAGAAGATCAAAGTATTTCAACTAGCCTATTACAAGGCGCTTTGATGCCCAAAAGAATAATTGTTTGTTGCCCACAACGCTATCTGTGAAAATTAAACCGGCTGGCGGATTATGATTCATCACTAGGCTGACCTAAAGTTGAAGGATCATCTCGCGTTGGTTCAACCTCCTCCTCCTCACCCAGTGGCTGGAAGTCAAGGGTGGTCCAATCAATCCTGGTTAAGGCTTGAAAGACAGCTTCGTTGCTTATAAGGTTGGACGGTTCAATGTCAGGGGCATAGGTGTGCTTACGGATTGGAGGGATTAGATTCTAAGCTTCTTTCACAGCTGCGTCAACCCGTTTGTTGTCTGCGTCATAGCTGGATCGATAGACAGACAAGTCAGCCTCTTCAGCCAATTGGCTTGCTAGTGGGCGCATCTCTTTTGTCAAGGCTTTGAGGGCTTCATTATCAAAGTCTGATCCATCTTCTTGTTGACCGGGATAGCCCTTTGCGATATCTGCCGGATCAAGATCAGCAATCCAAGCTTTGGCCCGAGTCAGTGCTGATAAAGCGCCAGCTCTTGCGGCAGATCGCTTTACCTCTTCCATCTGGGCTGGGGTCATAGATAATTTGGCCAAAGTATCCTTGATCAAGGTTTGTGCCGATTTGTTGAAAGAGGCCGCACTGATGACTCATTGAGCTCCAGTATACAATTGTTCTACCAATGTGTAGGCTGCTTTCAACCTCATCCGCATATCTGAGCCCAGATGAGCAACACGACTACCTACAAATGGTTTAAGAATTTGCTGTTAAACCGGCAACTTCAAAAATGTTTAAGGAAGGTGCTGACAAAGGGTACTTACCAAATATTGCTGAAGTCATAGCATTGACTTGATGCTTCAGCCCAGTTAGCTCCTCTGCCACCGGTTTAAGCACTGCTTCGGCATCTTCAGCCCGCTTTAAAAGAGCAGCCTTCTCTGTTTCCCAATCCGCCCGCTCACTTTTGAAACCATGCTTCAATTGTTCCATGGCAGTCAAAGCGCCCTTCAGTTCATTTTTGGCCTTGGAGGTTTCTGCTTGTTGGGATTTAATGTTTTCTTGAAGATCAGCAATCTGGGAATCTTTGGTGTTCAAGTCAGCCTGCACAAGACAGATGATAAAGATGTTATGATTTTTTCTCAAAGTCCCAAGCACATAACAAGTTATAAACTTGGCACTTGGGGGCTAATGCGGATTGCTTTTTATTTTGACTAGTATTCAAAGTCCCAAGGCTCAATACAAGTATTAATCTTGGCACTTGGGGGCTAATTCATAATTGATCAGAAAACTCAAAGGTGAAGGAATTCAACAAGGACAAGTTTGAAACAGAAAGTCCCGGTTCATCTTAAAAAGATAAACCAGCCCTTGGGGGCTACACAGTTGAAAGTCTTTTTCTTTAAAGTCCCAGTTCATCTTGAAGGGATAAACCGGCCCTTGGGGGCAACAATGGAGTTGATATATAGTGCAAAGAAAATTTATGAAGTGTTTGGAAGTTACCTCATAACGCTCCTTCATCAAATTGACCAAACTGGCCTCATAGTCACGGCTGGTGTATAGGCGGTTTAGATATCCAGAATGAAGTTCCTGAGCGGGGAGATGAGCATAACTTGACACATCAGTCTTCCACTTGCCTCTCTCTTCAGCAGCAGATTCCACTTTGGCACTATGCTTTGCCAAAGTGACAGGATTACCAGGAGAAGTATGGCCAACCCCAGTAATTACAACATCATCAGTTGCTGTATTTGGACTCGCCAGTTTATCTAAGGCCTTGGCCGGGCTTGGCGGATCAGCAGTTGGACTTGGAGGATTGGCTTGCGGGCTTGGTGGATCGATATGAGGGCTCGTCGAGTTAGCTTCTGGCGGATTAGCATCAGTGTCCTGACCTTGTGGCACAGGATCATCCATAGCAATGTCAGCATCTCCACCAACACCTTCGGAGGTTCTCTCCGGTTCAATCTCATCGGTAGGAGCATTGGTCTTTGCTTTCTTACTGAGTCGGGCTTTGGCGCTACAAAATGGCGAACAAAGGTTAAGTTGGTAAACCGGCTCGAGAAGGCAAAGTTAAACTTATTTGTACTTACCCAGGAACGGTCTTGAGGGGAGGCATTTGCGTGGTTGATGAATCGCCAGAGGATGAATTGGAAGTTACCTGATAATTTGAGTCAGACGGATTAAGAGGATGTCGGAAGTAACCCGCCAAGGGATAAGACTTGTTAGAATTACAAGAGACCTCTGCACGGTGCTTCCGGATTGGAGTGTCTGGTAAACCGGAGGAAGTGACTTGCTGGCCTGCAAATGAGTGAAAGGATGTGAACGCTTCACTTTCCGGACTGCGCGACGGATTTTTCTTACTGGCACAAGATCGGAATTAGAGGAAAGGGAGATTACCACTACATGGTCAGCACGGCTGGCTTCCGCATCATCCTGGTAATGGTCATTGTCAATAAGATGTATGAAAAATGAACCGAGGGAGTCAAGTTCTACCTCTTGTTCCGAATCATCAACATCTTCAGGCGGATCAGAGGATTCGGCGGTTTTCTTCTTTGCTGGCTTCTTGATGGCCTTGCTCTTAGCACGAGCAGCCCTCACCGGTTTATCTTGAGCCTTTGCCGGTTTGTCTTGAGTTTTCCTCTTCCAGAAAGGATCTTTGGCCTGTAAGAATAAACAAAGGGTTATCAGAAAAATGTTAAAGCGGAGACGGATCAAAAAAGCAGAAGGATAAGATTTTTACCGCTGGCGGTTTGTTGGAGGCATAAAAGGGACGCAACCCAGTCTTGCTGCACTCAGCGATCGGTTCATCTAGCATCTTCTTCACAGACTCAGTAACTTCATCATCAGTCATCTGTATTTCATGATGCCGTTGAGGGTCCTTGACGTCCCCGGTATACTCATGCATCAACCTGGTGCGGCGGCTTAAGGGCAGGATACCCCACGAAACCCAGCAATGGACAAGGTCAATGCCGGTTAAGCTGTTTGCTAGGAGAGCCCGGAGCTTAGCGAGTTGAGGTGCATATGTTTGTCATTCTTTAGCTGTGAGCCGTTGAGGCAGTGGATGTCCATTGCTGAGCCGGTGAGTACGGTAACCCGGCAGAGGGTTTTCATCAATAGGAACAGTGTTCTGACAATAGAACCATGTTTGATTCCAATCTTTTGGGTGGCTGTGATGTTTGGCATGAGGAAAATCGACTTTCTTTTTTCTGAATCGACACTCCGCCAAGTTCAGTATTGGGGCCGTCAGAGAATTCAGTTCGGCGGTTTAAGTGGAAGAAGTCCCTGAAAAGCTCATCAGTCGGTTCTTCTTGAAGGTAAACTTCACAGAACACTTGGAAATTGCATATGTTGGACACAGAGTTCGGTCCAATGTCTTGAGGATGGAGTTGGAAGTTTGCAAGTACATCCCGGAAAAACTTTGATCCGGGAGGACTAAATCCCCGGTCTAGATGCTGCATAAATACAACCACTTCTCCATCTTGAGGTTCAGGAGGGCACTCAGAGCCAGGGACTCGCCAATGAATGACCTCCTTCTTGGCCAAAGCGCCAGTGAGAACATATCCATTGAGTTGTGTCTCTGTGATCCGGGAAGGGACCTAGTTGCAAGAGGAGAATTGCTTGGCCATTTTGGAGGACAAACTGTAAAGGAAGTGCAAAAGTCGGTTCATGGTTCAAGATTGATGTGCACAAACCGGTGTTAAACCAGGGGATTTAATGGGAGCATACATGTACGATAAACCGGATTTTTGATGCTCAAGTTAAGATGGCGGTTTATGTGAGGGCTAATGGTACCTGCCGGATTATTATTTTCTAAAGGTTAAACCGCCTACAAATGGAAGAAGCACATATGAAATTTACTAAGTACTGAAGAAACAGGTTTCACAAGATGGTATTATAATTTTGGATCTACCGTGGCCTAGTAAAGAAAAATTTCTGAGCCCTAAAAATGGCGACGATAGAACATTAACAGTCCAGATGGGATCTATCCAGGAACAACGAGATGCTATGGCGGGACAGATTAAAACTACGGTTTCGGCCACGAGAAGAAGCTGCCAGGCCTAGCTAGATTCAATGAGGTGCTAAGGGAAAACAGATGAGCACCGATGAACGCTGATGAATACTGAAGAACCTTGGAGCCCTAATGCAGATTTGATAGTTGAGGAAGGGAGTACTTACCAGGGCCACGTAGCAGCGGAGGAGTGTCGCAAGGTCTCTGGTACGAACAGGTTGATGCAGTGGCCTAGTCGGTGCAGATTCAAGGGTCGACGGCGGCGGCGATGCTTGAGCTCTTCGGGGTCGCGAGGAGGACGAAGATGCGAAGAGGCAAGGGGGAAAATGGAAAGGACCCCGGTCTTATTTATAAAGGCAAAGGGATAAGTGACAGACGCGAGAATCGAGGAGCCTGAAGCGGCAAAATAGGGCGCAGCTGTCGCCTCGATCTTCAGAAGCTAATTAATGAAGGGATTCTTTATAATCTTTTTATACATAGATGACGTCATGACGGTTTATTGCAATTTCAGAAGATGATGTCATGGCGGTTCACCAAAGTTTACAGGGAGAAGATATCATGGCGGTTTATGAGGATCATAAGAAGATGTTCAGAGAATTTTCTAAGTATTGAAGATTGACATGAACAGGTTCAAATCAATCTGGGGCCTAATGTTGAGGATATAACTACTGAATGTAAACCGCCCAGGAGGGGCCGGTTCACGCTCATCTATATGGAAGCCCATGAAGACTAAGATGGCGCTCTACCATTAAAGCTTGAAGGCCCAGAGCCCAAAGGTGGATTAGGGCCCATAGTTGTAAACCGCCATAGTCGTATAACTTGTATTGTAAGTTAGGGAAAGGAAGAGACCGAGCCGGACACTTGTATGAGCCGGCCTCGGGACTCTATAAACCGGCTGGGCGTCAACCTGTGTATATAAAGGGACGACCCGGCGGCGGTTCAGGGACAGACAACAACAACTCGAGACTCAGGCAAAGTGTATTCACTCCCTGGTCATCGAAACCCCAATAATTCCATCACAACTAGACGTAGGCTTTTACCTTCATCGTAAGGGGCCGAACTAGTATAAAACTCTCGTGTCCCTTGTCCAGTTTAACCCCTTTAAGCTAATCTCGTTGTGATGGCTCCACAACTAAGTCCTTCCGCTAGGACATCTGACGTGTTAATTCCATGACATGTTCCAAAGCTTATGTAAGCAAGATGCTATCCGACAGAGCGATCTTTGGAAAAACACACCTACATGAGCCCGACTGCTTGTCACAGTCTACAAGATTGGGGTGATCTTTAGTAAGCTCATGAATAGGCCAGGAGTGTGACTTATATGCTCCACCCGAGGGGCCAGGCTTCGGCAGTCTAGTACTAGTAAGACATGTGGTGAAGCTTCTTTACGCCAAACTGACAATTCAAGGCATAGTCCATTGTTCATTGTGAAGGGGTGTAGCTAGGTGAAGTTCAACCCTAACAGGTCTTCACCGAAACACTGGTATATCAAAACAACAATTGGAATATAGGACATAATGGTCCCTCGAGATCTGGTCGGGGATTGTTGAAATATTATGGCGGGACTAGGGCCCATGTAACAATTTCTGAAAATCTCTAAGGGCCCATGCGGTTTTAATTGGCACTAGGTGTAGTGGGAAATTTAGTCTCATCCCGGAAGTTGGAGAGGAGTTGGACCTACTTATAAGGGTTCCTCTTCCACATGCTATTCGAGCTTGAGAATAGAAGAGGCCCTCGCGCACTCCTCCTCTGCCGCCTGCCTCGCCACGCCATGCCTCGCCTCGTCACGACGCCCCGCATCGCGGGTTGCGGGAATGAGCCGAGCCGAGCTCACACCTATGTGCTTTTTTCTTGCCGGTCAATAACGGAGAGATTCTGATAGCCGGGCCACGATCTAAGACGTCGGATCGTGGGCTGTCTCGGACTCGGACACGGGTCGAGCCCACGTCTCTCCACGCGGCCGCGCCTATAGAAGTGTGAGGCGTCTCCTAACCCTAGCCGTCATGAACAGATCACAACTGCTCCACGCACACCTCCCACTGTCATTCCTTTGCTGTTGCCGTCGCCGGTGACTCCATCCCCTCCGCCGCGTACACAGTCGATGGGATAGCAGGTCTCCGAAACCCCGTCTCTCGGGATCATGTGGAAGGGGGGCGAATAGGTTTTTGGGAAGCGACTATGCGACTGCTTGCCTCCGTTCGTCTGCTTCCTCTACGTGCGCGTCGCCTTCATCATCACCATGTCTCAGTCCGACGCCGACCGTCTCGCCGCCGAGAAGCTCGAGGCCGACAAGAAGGCCGCCGAGGACGCCACTGCCGCCGCCACCGCCGCCGCGGCTTCTGCCTGACCTACTGGAGGGTATAACACGTTTATCTCGCTCATGTTTATTTCCTCTTTAGCAATACTATCATTATGTGTAGATGTGTCTACTGTTTGCATAGTACGTGCTTGTCTAAATCAAAATTAGTATGTCGTTAATTCTGTCAATGCCATGCTAGTGATTTGTTTATGGATTAAATTAGCCGAAAAATTGCCTACTTATTCAACAGTTACCAACTTTCTTGAGATGCATAGACAATTTAGAGATCAACATGTGCACATGCAACTTCTCAATAATCTTGTGGAGCATATTTGGATCCGTGCTAAAAATCAACGAGCTATGTATTTTATGTTACAATTAAGCACTATGAACAAAATTTATTTGAGCTATATACTTTTATGTATGCATAATTTTTATTTGTGTGAACAGTTTATTGTTTTTGTGTAATAATCGATGTGCATGTGTTTACATGGATTTGAGATTTAAAAAGAAAATGTAAGTAGAGTCGAGAGTCTTAAAATGTTCAAAGAGTCATGAAGCACTTTACGCGGTATTGTTTTCCAAAATCCAAACCGGAATTTGGCCCTCCCTGGTGCTGCTGCGCCACCGCCGAGTGGAGTGAGCTCACACGCACTTGTGACCTCTTCCATGGAACCTCGCGCGCACGGCGTCCCCTCCCTCTGCTCTGCTCTCCACTCCGTGCACAGTTACGCGGTGGCCATCCAAAAGGCCGGGGCGGCAAAGCAAAAACATCAATGAAGGCGTAAGAAACAGTTAAAAAAGCAACGCAAAGCAGAGGTTTTGTACTGCGCTCCCCTCCCCCTTCACCTGCGCCATTGCCAGTTGCCATTTGCCACCCTCGCTCGATTAAATCTCCCTCCAGTCCCCCACGCTCTTCCCATTGCCACCGCCGCTCCGCTTCAAGAAGAGCAGGTCACTCACCTCCCCCAAAGCCAGCAACTGAGCCGCCGCACGCAAACAAAGGGAGGCTGCCGGAGTGGAGAGGCGCGTCGCCCCAACCAAGGCTGGCCATGGCGCCGCCCCTTGTCGCCGGCGGCGGCCTGCTGCTCGCCGCCTTCCTGGTATTCTCCCTTGCGGCCTCCTCGGCCAATGCCGCCGTCTCCTACGACCACCGCTCCCTCGTCATCAACGGCCGGCGGCGCATCCTCATCTCCGGCTCCATCCACTACCCGAGAAGCACACCAGAGGTACGCCGCCCGTAAGCACACCCCAGCCCCCGTCCCCGCCCGTAGCGCCGCGTATCGCTTCCCGCGCCCAAATGCAGCCTCCCGGTACCGACTTAGCTCTGATTTTTCTTCGTGTCGTTTGCCCCGTGACCCGCGCGCGCTCTGCAGATGTGGCCGGGGCTCATCCAGAAGGCCAAGGACGGCGGCCTCGACGTCATCCAGACCTACGTCTTCTGGAACGGCCACGAGCCGGTGAAGGGCCAGGTACTATCGTACTCGCCTCGCTTGTGTTTGCTGCGTTTCTTGCTGCCGCCGTTGCGAGTTCATGGCTGACGGGTTCTTGGATGAACTGCGCAGTACTACTTCAGCGACCGGTACGACCTGGTCCGGTTCGTGAAGCTGGCGAAGCAGGCCGGCCTCTACGTCCACCTCCGCATTGGCCCCTACGTCTGCGCCGAGTGGAACTTTGGGTACTAAACTAAACACACATAAACTTTTTCTTTTGACAAAAGACCCACACATAATCTAATCCTCCTACAATTTTTGGCAGCTTTTACTTGTATATATGCTCCTATATGCTAACGAACTCTTGTTTGTTGTGTTTGTTGCAGTGGCTTTCCTGTTTGGCTCAAGTATGTGCCCGGCATCAGCTTCAGGACAGACAATGGCCCGTTCAAGGTGACGTCTCACTCTCACCAGACGAAAACCTTTTGATCCCATCCATCATTCACAAATAGTTTCATCTCAGAACATGAACAATTTGTGTCTAATTTGTTTCAGTACAAATTGTGCCTAATTTGCTGATGTTTTGGGTCATTGTAGGCAGAGATGCAGAGGTTTGTTGAGAAGATCGTGTCGATGATGAAATCCGAGAGGCTGTTCGAATGGCAAGGCGGTCCGATCATCATGTCTCAGGTGAGGAAGCAAGCCGGGGACTCTCGATCAGTGGCATTGCCATTTGCAGTGCAGATAAAAGGTGGACTAGTGATTGAGAGTCTCTCTGGCCAATTGTGCAGGTGGAGAACGAGTTTGGGCCGATGGAGTCCGTCGGGGGCAGCGGTGCCAAGCCGTATGCGAACTGGGCCGCCAAGATGGCCGTCGCGACCAACACCGGCGTGCCATGGGTGATGTGCAAGCAAGAAGACGCCCCAGACCCCGTGGTACACATATAGTACTAGTAGCTTTGTTGCTGGTGTGGCTGGTGTTGAATAAATGTGTTGATAATTATATGTTGACCACTTTTCCAACTAATTCTCACCTTTCTGGATCGTGGCAGATTAACACTTGCAACGGCTTTTACTGTGATTACTTCACCCCAAACAAGAAGAACAAGCCGACCATGTGGACTGAGGCCTGGACCGGGTGGTAGGTTTCCTCGATCATACTTGTTCATACCAATCCAAATGCAATATTCATATTCCAAACACTGAGAGCGATCAATAAAATTCATAATTTTATTGTCCTAAGGTTTACGTCGTTCGGAGGGGCGGTGCCTCACAGGCCGGTGGAGGACATGGCCTTTGCGGTGGCCAGGTTCATACAGAAGGGTGGCTCCTTCGTCAACTACTACATGGTGAGTAGAGTAGGGGATCACGGTCACGCCTGCCATGGCATTGCAGTGAAAGCTTCTACTTGCTCTGACCACGTTTACATGTTACGGTGCAGTACCATGGAGGAACCAACTTTGGACGTACCGCAGGCGGTCCCTTCATCGCAACCAGCTACGATTACGACGCCCCGATCGACGAATATGGTATGCAGTGACTGCTGTATTTGACAAACAGGAATTCCTACTGGCCTTTTGGAGCTTCACCATATTCCTTTTTTATCATCTTGATTGGCATAGCTTGTGGGAACACCTAACAAATTTTCACATGTATATCTCAGGTTTGCTTAGGCAGCCGAAATGGGGTCACTTGAGGGACCTGCACAAGGCCATCAAGCAGGCTGAGCCTGTGCTGGTCTCTGGTGATCCGACTGTCCAGTCGCTAGGGAACTACGAGAAGGTTCAAATCTCTATGAACATGAACAATCTGGCAAGGGTCTCCAAATGCAAAAGTTACTAATCATATTCAATGACTACTATTCTTCTTCAGGCATACGTCTTCAAGTCGAAGAATGGAGCTTGCGCCGCCGCGTTCCTGTCAAACTACCACATGAATGCTGCAGTGAAAGTCAGGTTCAATGGGAGGCACTATGATCTCCCTGCTTGGTCCATCAGCATTCTTCCAGACTGCAAAACGGTGGTTTTCAACACCGCGACGGTGAGTGGAACCCTGAATCGCAAACCTCTCAGTGAACTAGGCAAGAGGAGCATATCGTCTAAACAAGCAATTGTTGTAACCGTGCAGGTGAAGGAACCAACACTGCTGCCAAAAATGCATCCGGTGGTGCGGTTCACTTGGCAGTCGTATAGCGAGGACACAAACTCACTCGACGGCAGCGCCTTCACGAAGAATGGCCTGGTTGAGCAGCTAAGCATGACATGGGACAAGTCAGACTACCTGTGGTACACCACATAGTGAGTGGCTGACAGACCTTGATAGTCGACATGGGCGATTTCGACCAATCATATCTGAACCCATGCCTTAAACTCTGGTTTGGTCTTGTCGCAGCGTTAACATTGGTGCCAATGAGCTCTCGAAGAACGGCCAGTGGCCTCAGCTCACCATCTACTCCGCTGGGCACTCGATGCAGGTCTTCATCAACGGAAAATCATACGGTACTAGTAGCACTTTCCTAGAGCCACACTACACTGCAGTTGCAGATCGCATCAAGATCCAAAATGTTGATTACCTTGGATGATTGTGTTTGTGTTGCAGGTTCTGTTTACGGCGGTTACAACAACCCCAAGCTGACGTATGATGGGCATGTGAAGATGTGGCAAGGGAGCAACAAGATCTCCATCCTGAGTTCAGCAGTTGGCCTTCCTGTAAGCTTTCCACAGCTGAGTTTATTTATGCCCTTGGATTCAAAGCTGTTTGTGACACTGTTATATGGCATTGGTGTGCATGTAGAATGACGGGAACCATTTCGAGAGGTGGAACGTGGGCGTCCTCGGGCCGGTGACCGTCTCCGGGCTAAATTCGGGGAAGAGAGACCTGAGCCATCAGAAATGGACATACCAGGTACATTCGGGAGTCGCTAGGGTTTAGTACTTTCTCCTTGGCTTAATTTCGTGCGGAACTGTACTGACTTGCGATTCTGGCGGGCACGCAGGTCGGCCTGAAAGGTGAGTCGCTGGGGCTCCACACCGTCACCGGAAGCTCCTCCGTGGAGTGGGGCGGTCCTGGTAACAGGCAGCCACTGACCTGGCACAAGGTCAGTGCTCGCAGCAACAATAACGCACCTTTGCAACATCAGGAATCAGTTTTTTTTTTCTTTCTCTTCTCGGCATCTCTGATGGCAACTGTGGTTGTGGTGATGGTCTGGTAGGCCTTGTTCACCGCGCCGGCGGGGAGCGACCCGGTGGCGCTGGACATGGGGAGCATGGGGAAAGGGCAGATGTGGGTGAATGGCCACCACGTCGGCCGGTACTGGTCGTACAAGGCCCCCTCCGGCGGCTGCGGCGGGTGCAGCTACGCCGGGACGTACCGCCAGGACAAGTGCCGCTCCAACTGCGGCCAACTCTCACAGAGATGGTACTGTACTAAGAACTCACCCCGTTTGCACGACTTGGTAACCTTTTTCCCCTTATTACGACGTTGAGAAAATGAGAATAAAAGTGTTGTGTGCATGCAGGTACCACGTGCCGCGGTCGTGGCTGAAGCCGGGCGGCAACCTGCTGGTGGTGCTGGAGGAGTACGGCGGCGACCTCGCCGGCGTCGCCATGGCCACGAGAAGGACGACATGAGCTCAGAAAGATACTAGTACTACCGCCCTGCTGATTGGTTCGTTTCATTTCTTGATTGATGATACTACATACGTACTCACGAGGGACGTGTCACGTGTGGATAACATATATATTGTTCACGAGCGAAACAAATAGTGCCAAGCTAGAGATTTTAGTAGAGGGCCAGGCCAGGCCACGGAAGGGGTGGAAGAGGTGGTGGTTGGCTGGCTGGCTGGTTTCGTTTCAGCCATCAGTGCAGTGCGGCTGCAATCAATCAGCCAGCTCAGGCTTTCTTCTTCACGTGACGCAGGGATACCCACCAGTAGAGTATAGTGCATGGGCTGAGGTATTCAATTGTTTGTTACTGCTCGTGACAACCATTTTGTACTACACAACTTATGCATTTGCGACATATGAGTTGCAGGCGCGGCCAGCATTTGTCGATGGACGTGTAGCCTGGTTTCCCCAAGGATAATAAAAAGTAAACAACCCCAACATTTGTCCATGTCCATTTTGGAGTAATTTACGTTTCAGCTCAGGCTACGGACGAGCTGTCTCCTTAGGCCCTGTTTGGTTTCAAATAAGTCACCAACTTATAAGTTGAAAAGTAAAAAAAAGACTTATTTTGCCAAATAGACTCAACTTATAAGTCACCCCAACTTATAAGTTATAAGTTGCTCCATCCCAACTTAAAACTTATAAGTCACCCTCTTTTGTGTGGGTCCCATCACATGCATGAGGGCATCTCCAACGGGTTGTATGTTAGTCTTGTTGGTAAAATGTTCATGTCATCAACCAACAATCTATCATACAACTACTGCAATGGGTTGTATGTAAGCTATCCAATAGATGGTGGGACAATAAATGTAGTTGCTCTCTATTTCACCTTGGAGTTTGTGCAAAGGTTGTTGGTTAATCTACATACAAATTTGCTCTCTCTCTACATTTAATACATGCCACATCATCACTATGTCCTAGATGGCAAATTTACCAACACCTATCTTACAACTGTTGTAGATTCCCTGATGTGAATTGATGTGGGAAGGTGTGTCAGGTGACTTATAAGTCAAATGACAACCAAACAGGCGTGACTTATAAGTCACTGGTTTTAAGTCACCTGACTTATTGGAACCAAACAGGCCTTTATTTTCTAGCCTAGAGATGATAAATGCGGCCCGACGCAGAGATATATGATGATGCAGCTGTGACTGTGAGCCTGTGGCACCAGTCGTCTGCAGTGTCTCTCTACCCGATGCATGCATATCTGACACAGGCGGCATTTACTACTACTACTGGAAAAGTTGCCGCTCATTCGCAAAAAAAAGAGAGGAAAAGTTGCCGCTGTGCGACGCACTGTTCCTCAGCGCGTCAAACTGAAGAGAGTCCCACAAAGCAAACCACGTAGCAGTGTAGAGCGAAATCTCGAATCCAAAGTGGCGCCAACACTGAGCGCGAATCGCATGCATATGGGCTACCGAAGCCTCACCACGAAGCCTGGCCAAGGCTCATTTTCATCAGGTGGCCTTTCCCCTGGAATTCCCTATATCCAACGACTTTGTGGTCAATGTGAACATCTCTTCCTACCAAATGCGTATCGGCGTTGAAATAAACTAGAGGCAAATGCGCGCTTCGCAGCGCCGTTCTTCACTCGTGAAATTAACTTTCTATTATCTATAGATTATTGTGATTAGTTGTTTTGTTGTGATTTTATCTGTGTTGTCTTTGTGTTTTAATATTTTATTGGTGGTGTTTTTTTTCATACATTGTGTTGGGTTGATGTTGGAGTATTTTTTTTTCAAGAGAAGAGAGGAGTTATTTGATGTATGGTTGTGAAGTCTTTGCACATTTTGGCCTTGATGTCACCCCGGTGGTGATTGTTTGAGCCTCTTGGAAATCCTTATTTCACGCTAAATTCATGAAATTGCTATTGTGATGCTCACATGGGTTAGCGCACGAAACTCTTGCTCTCTCGGTTTAGGTCCCTGCTCCTCTTGCTTGTTTAGTTTTTCTTCTCTAACCCCACTGCTAGCTCAAAAAAAAATCACCTATATTTTTTATTTGAAAAGATTAGTTAAATTAAATATATTTTTTGCGAATCAAAAACTAAATAATATTTAAGGAACTTAAAAAGTATTATGAATTTTAAAACATAAATTTTACAAACATTCATGAATTAAAAATATATTCATGGTTTAAAAAATATTGCCCAAATAAAAAAATTAAATTTAAAAAATGTTCACAAACTTTAAATAACCGTGAACTTGAAAATATCCTCAAATTTAATCAACATTACTGAATTTGAAGAACTGTAAAATATATTTGTCCTTCTTAAAGTACACAAATTTTAATAAGTGCTCATGAATTAAAACGTGAAACAAATTAAAAAATAAAAAGAGAAGAAGAAATAAAACTAAACAACACACACTTACCTATGGGGCCCTTGTGACCCCACAATCCTCGAAGCACCACAACGCTTCAATTCAAGGGAGTTTAGTATCTCTATAGATACACTAAAAGACGACCACCAATACTAAATTTAGTACTTGAACCCCGTGGGTTGGTTCGACCACAAGGCAGTTCACCGCCGCTTTTATTTTTCTTTCGCTTTTTCATTTCCTTTTCTTTTCCCTTTTTTTTCTTTTGATTTCCCTTTTTCTTACTTCTACATATTTCTGTCTTAAATTCGTGATTCTTTTTTTAAGTAGATGAATTTAATCTGAGAATATTTTTTAATATATTGAACATTTTTTCAAATTACGTAAAGTTTTGAAATTTATATTTATTAAATAACTAGGAACTATTTATAGACTACAACATATTTAAAATTTGTCATTTTTAAATTTCAATGATTTTATGTAGGTTCAGGAATATTTCCGAAATTCATGACTATTTTTATTTTTTTTCGGATTTTTCTTCCAAAGTTCACAACATTTCTATACTCCTATATAATATACCAATATTGAGTCATACGAACCGTTGAATCTGTGTAATTAGACGGCTCACATTCAATAGCTATAACTAGAGGACCACGTGGCCAAATATGCACCATTGGATAGGACAATCTGACGGACCACAGAGCTGGGATTCGCGGTGGGGGCATTACTACCCTGCCAGCCCGCCGACCACACGCGGTGATTCTATCCTTGACTAGAAAATTCTAGCATGCTCATGTCACATGAGTACTGTAGTACATGCAGCCTACAATTGTATACTATAGACTAGAATCGACCAAGCAAGTGGCCGAGAGAGCCCTACAGTCCTACCGTAAGACAACTACTCTAGTAATCCCTCCGTTTCAAAATAGATGACCTAACTTTGTACTAAAATTAGTATAAAGTTGGGTTATTTATTTTGAAACGGAGGGAGTAGTAGAAAGAAAAACAGAAACGTACACGAGTAAAGATGAGAGAGAGAATGGATGCACCAATGCAGCCATGGTAAGGACAAATGCACAATTTACCAAATTAGATAAATGCAAGTAAAGTAAACGGTCTAATATGTGTTATATGAAAATAGACTTTACTTTCTTTTATAAATTTATTTTCAAAACATTATGATATGTACTTTTCTTTGTTTTTGCTAGCAATTTATATTTGTAAAAGTCTAATCTATTATTTTTAGCGTAAAATTGTAATCTATTATACGGCAAGTGTATGGAATTTGTTTCAGAAATGGAATTAACAAATATTGACAATGGAATTATATGAGGGACGGAGACAAGGGGGGTGAGCAGGGGCTAGACCCCCCCCCCCCCAAAGAAAGAAGGTTGTGTATTGTACAATGCTAATGGCCGCAGATAATTGCATCATTAAGCCCGTGTAAAAACTAGTAAATGGCACGTGCCATGCACGTGTTGTGAAATGTCATCACGGGGGAAATTTGTTGATTTTATACTTATTTTATTCAACAAAGATACATCTGCTAATCTCACAAAGTTTGTAGAAAAAAAAGTAATTCAAGATTGTATCATCAACTAAACTATGGTGAGCTTATTTGTGTAGCTCATTAAGTAATTTGTGATCAACAGTAAACAAAAATTAGAAAAATTGTAGTAGGTTTTAACGTTTTATATAGTACTGAAGAAAAAATGGTATCCCTTCAAGTCTCTTATTATGGTCTAAACCATATGATTATTCAGAAAATCGACTACGTAAGTTTAATCGATTCTTATACAGAAAAGTTATTAGTAAAAATAAAGGAAAACCATTTTACAATATTTGTAAAACGGATCTATGAGCGGAGGTAAAAGATATTTAGTTACAACATAGTATATCACATTCATAATTTGTTTTGAGGTGTACCACATACATACTTCTATTTAATTTGTAGTTCTCTAGTTAGATTTAAAAAAAGTACCTTTCCATACGGTGTACCGCTGCATGTCATTTCTCTCCTTGTCTAATTTGCTTGCTAATTGCTACTCCCTCTGTCCCATAATATATGACCTTTTTTGTCATTGGTGTAGTGTTAAAAAACGTCTTACATTATGCGATGAAGGGAGTAGTACTAACGCGAGCATATCAGAATTTTCTAATCCCTCTCCTAGCTCTCTTCTGTTTGCTTGTGTAGTACTGTAGTTGCTAGTACTGCACATGCTCAATCTCTCTCTCTCTCTTGTTGCTTGCTGGTAGCAGTTGCTAGTACTACTAATGGGGCTAATCTTTTTTAAATAATACATTTTTATGTTAAATTTCAGAAATATTACGCCATAATTATATATTTTTAAAATATTACCCAGTCGGCCTACTGCTGACCGATTGGATCCAGTTGGCCTACTATCGGCGGTTATTCTCAATGCCCATCGCCGTCGACAGATCCGATCGCCAAGCTAGCTGCCGATTGGCCCCACTCGGCTTCCTCTAGGCCGACAGATGCAAATAGGTATTTGAAAAATGTTGAAGAAGTATTTGAAAAAATGTTGATCATGCATATAAAAACGTTAATCAAGCATTTGAAAAAAAATGTTGAACAAGTATTTGAAAAATGTTGAACAAATATTTGAAAACTGTTGAATAGGTATTTGAAAAATGTTGAAGAAGTATTTAAAAATGTTTATCATGTACTTTTCCATCCCAAAATAAGTGTCTCAACTTTGTACTAACTCTAGTACAAAGTTGTACTAAGGTTGAGACACTTATTTTGGGACGGAGGAAGTATATAAAAATGTTAATCAAGCATTTGCAAAATATGTTGAACAAGTATTTGAAAAAAAATGTTGAACAAGTATTTTATATTGATCATGTATATAAAAATGTTGAACAAGTATTTGTAAAAATGTTGATCATGTATATAAAAATGTTGAACAAGTATTTGAAAAAAAGTTGAACAAGTATTTAAATTTGTTTGAACAAGTATTTTAAAAAGTAATATAGAAAGAAAAGAAAAAAGAAAGAAATAATAGAGAAGACCGGCTCAGTCACCTCTAGTTGGTCGCGATCCCTCTTCTAACTAGTAACTGGAAGCTGATGGGGCGGTTAGCTGCGCTGGTGATTGCCATGGCAGCTTCCAGATGTTAAACATTTTTTCAAATACTGGTTCAAACTTTTTAAATACTTGTTTAATATTTTTTAAATACTTGTTCAACATTTTTATATACATTATCAACATTTTTACAAATACTTGTTCAACATTTTTATATACATGATTAATTTTTTTTTCAAATATTTGTTCAACATTTTTCAAAAACTTGTTCAATATTTTTGCAAATGCTTGATTAAAATTTTCATATACATGATCAACTTTTTTAAAATACTTCTTCAATATTTTTCAAATACCTATTCACCAGTTTTCAAAAATTTGTTCAACAATTATTCAGATACTTGTTCAATATTTTTTTCCAAATGCTTGAGTAACATTTTTTTATGCATGATCAACATTTTTTTCAAATACTTTTCAACTTTTTTCAAATACCTATTCAACAGATAAATGGGTGCATGCATCTGTTGGCCTAGAGGAAGCAGACTGGGTGCCAATCGGCCAGTAGTGGACCGACTGGGGCCAATCGGTCAACAGTAACGATCGATCCAATCATCCATGGAGCAATAATGGGGTCAATCGCCGATCGATCCAATCGGTCGCCAGAGGTCGATCGGGTAACATTTTTAAAAAATATAATTACGGCGTAAAATTTCTGAAATTTAATAAAAAAATTGTATCATTTAAAAAAAATATCACTAATGGGAGGATGCCCGAACTTTCTGGACAGAGAAGGGACACTCACGCATGCGTACTTGCCTGTTCAGAGAGGGGTACGCTTAGTCTTGGCCATCTCAGGCCCGGCCCTGTCAGCCCACCCAGGCCCGGCCCTAAAATCCAGGGCCTAGGCCCATGGGCTTGCTCGTGGGCCGGGCTTGGGCCTAAGTTTTGAGCCCATCAGTTGAGCCTGGACGGGCTTGGGCTTGGCATATTGGCATTTTAAGGAAGAGGCCCGGCCCACGGCCCTAAGCCCTAAGGGATTTTGAGGGCTTTTTACCAAATGGGCCGGGCTTGGGCTTGAAAAGTAGGCCCGATGGTAGGGCCTGGGAGGGCCTGGGCCTCAGTTTTCTGCCATGGGCTTTTTTAGGCCCGGCCCAAGCCCGGCCCGGCCCGACCCATGGCCAGATATAGGTATGCTGCACAGTGGCCACCGTGCCCGCCACTGCTAATCCCTGCATTGTGGACCGTCTGATTAGTCTATCCGACGGTGTGAGCCGTCGGATAAGAAAGATCTAACGGTCCATATGACTTCATACTCATACACTATATAGTAGTATAGATACTCCTATATAATATACCAATATTGAGTCAGACGGACCGTTGAATCTGTGTAATCAGACGGCTCACATTCAATAGCTATAACTAGAGGACCACGTGGCCAAATATGCACCATTGGATAGGACAATCTGACGGACCACAGAGCTGGGATTCGCGGTGGGGGCATTACTACCCTGCCAGCCCGCAGACCGCACGCGGTGATTCTATTTTTGACTAGAAAATTCTAGCATGCTCATGTCACATGAGTACTGTAGTACATGCAGCCTACAATTGTATACTATAGACTAGAATCGACCAAGCAAGTGGCCGAGAGAGCCCTACAGCCCTACCGTAAGACAACTACTTTAGTACTCCCTCCGTTTCAAAATATATGACCGAACTTTGTACTAAAATTAGTATAAAGTTGGGTTATCTATTTTGGAACGGAGGGAGTAGTAGAAAGAAGAACAGAAACGGACGTGAGTAAAGATGAGAGAGAGAATGGATGCACCAATGCAGCCACGGTAAGGACAAATGCACAATTTACCAAATTAGATAAAGGCAAGTAAAGTAAACGGTCTAATATGTGTTATATGAAAATAGACTTTACTTTCTTTTATAAATTTATTTTCAAAACATTACGATATGTACTTTTCTTTGTTTTTGCTAGCAATTTATATTTGTAAAAGTCTAATCTATTATTTTTTAGCGTAAAATTGTAATCTATTATACGGCAAGTGTATGGAATTTGTTTCAATATGGAATTAACAAATATTGACAATGAAATTATATACAATGCTACTGGCCGCAGATAATTGCATCATTAAGCCCGTGTAAAAACTAGTATTACACTGAATATAGAAGACTTAAGCCCAATAGCTCATACATATGTAGGGTACGGTCATGGCTGGCTATTGTTTCGGCTCTAAGACAATCTAGATAATGTGATCCATCCGATTGACTGATCTAGGTGTGTATTGACTGCTTAGGGCTTTTGCCATTGTCGCCGCCCGCCAATCAAGCCATCCGCCATCACGCGTGTCCTGCAAAGGGCGACGGCCATCCACTCGCCGTGCAGACGACACCATCCAGTGCTGTCCGCTATCTGCATACGTCTAGACGCAGGTGGACCGATCAGATTGAAGACATTGGCAGCAGGTATCACTACACACCAGTATCTATTAATATTTATATATTTTTCATGAATTATGATCTTGGTCATTAATTAGCATTGCATATAAAATAGAGCTTTTGACACTTTGTGCATTTTCGGAGCCTGACCCTGAGTTATTTGACGTGTCTAATATATGCATCGTGATGGATCTATCATCATGTAGTCTTTTCTAGTTAAGATGGCTCAACTAGAGTATCAACTTGCCCATTTCTAGTTGGATGTTTGCAACCATCTAGAGTTTAAAATCTTGACTTCACGTGCCGATTTGTCTGGATAATTCTAAACAAGTTATCTACTACTACATACTCAACTATTGATAGACTACTACGGTTGGTCGTAGCCCGACAACCGAACAAACGCTTTCTCCTTGAAACTAGTTAAGACACGTTTTCGAAAGAAAATAAAGACGATTTCCTTCAACATTACATGATTGTCTATATTGGTCTGGAAAATTGTGAAGTCCGCATTATCAACTAGTTCAACGCTAGTGGTTGTAGAGTTCAATCTAAGTTAATAGAAAATGGAACATGACTTTGTAATTCCGAACATATGTTTTTATGATTTATCATGAGACTTAAAATATCGTGACGTTCCATGAGTTGTGTTAACATTGGCTTTTCACCCCCCTCAAGTCCAAATCCTGGCTCCGCCCCTGATTATATGCTACTCCCTCTGTAAAGATATATAAGAGCGTTTAGATCACTACTTTAGTAATCTAAACACTCTTATATTTCTTTACGGAGGGAGTAGATTGCAACCAATCCTTCCATCATATATTATTTCAGATTCCTTGTGGTAGATCAACCGGGTTCAAGTCCTAAACTTAACGTAGGGTGTTTGTGCGTGCGTTCATACTATTGCGTCTATGTGAGTATTTGCGTTTATACTGCCCTGGAAAAACTTTTACAACATACAACATTTCATAATACTTATTATCTACACGTGCATGTCACGTGCCATTTACTAGTTGTATAAAAGAAGCCAATGATATTCGAATAAATTGGGATCGTGTGAGGTGAGGTCTCAACAGAATGGTCGGCACACTTTATATAAACAATATAGTACTAACGTTCTAGAGCGCACATGTCTTTTGAAAGAAACGGCTAAAAACTTGAAGAGACAAAACTTTTTTCTTTGGATAACTCTGAAGATTCAAAACTGAGCTAACAAAATCGTCCCAGGGGATGGATCCTTACTGGACGCACCCCAAGTGGGCCGGCCCCGTTCCACGAGGAGCGTTCCAGCGTTTCCTGAAATTTTGACACAACGAGCGTTATACAGGAGAATCCTAATCCTATATTTTTTTTGAAAGGAAGGCAAAAGATTTGCCTCATATATTAAATAAGGAGGAGAGAGAGTTTGTTACAACACACATCCAAGTTACGGCATGACAATTATTCTCGCAATAAAAAAGACCCTAGTTTCTTTGCCCCAGCTTTGATCCAAAGATTTGCCTCGTCTTCAATGATGCCGAGCAAGATTGCGGAGGTGCGCTCTTTTGCCTGAACACTCTTGCGTTGCGCTCATTCCAGATGACCCATGACACTAGCATGGTAATTGATGCCTTTGCTTTTCTGTCGGTGGTGCCCGTGGTGCATGTGCTCGCTCACCAGGCATGAACGGAGTCAAACAGGTGCCATGTGTACGTGTCCATGTCGTGGATGCGAAATTTTTGAATAGCCATGTTCCAAAGCCTGAGAGTGAAACGACATCTGAAGAAAAGATGAGGGCCACATTCCTGCACCGTCGGCACAAGGGGCAGGGGCCATAGTTAGGCCATCCTCGCTTCTCCAATCTGTCCACAGTCCAGATCCTATCCTGAAGCGCGAGCCAAGCAAAGAACTTGACTTTTGGTGGGGCCCAAGCCTTCCAGACCATTTGGTCCATGGGGGAGAGGACCAAGCCCAAAAATTGTGCCCTGTAAGCGGAGGCCGCGGAGTAGTGCCCAGATTCCATGTGCTGTCATCCTCAGTGAGCTCATCCAGGTGCACCTCGTGCAGTAGCATCCAAAGGGTGAAGAATTGCGCAACATGCTCGATGGAAACCGATGCGGGCGGTCTGATTTTGAGGATCCACGCGTTGTCCTTGAGGGCCTCCCGTACTTTCCAGTGCTTCCGGGAGGAAGTCTCATAAATGAGCGGAGCAATGTCTTTGGGCTTGCGACCAAGGAGCCAAGGGGAGTCCCAAGATGGAGTCTTCGCACCGTTCCCGACCGTGATGGTGGTACAGGCGTAGAAAAAGTTGAGGTCCTCCTCATCGCATGGGTTCCCACTCCCAACCACAACTTTGTGGGCTCCTTCCACTCGTACCAAGGCCACCGCAAACGCAAAGCCCGCGTGAACTTGTTAGTGTTGAGGACCCCGAGTCCACCATAGGCGAGCGGCCTGCTGACAACATCCCAATTGACCTTGCACTTTGCCCCGGATGTCATATCGGACCCCCACCATAGGAAGGCCCGCTCAAGCTTATCGATGTTTTGCAGAATGGTGGGTTGTATGACAAGTGGCGTGATGAAGTAGATCACTTGGGAAGCGAGCACCGACTTAACAAGGGTCGCGCGACCAATGGTGGTGATGTTTTGGCCGTGATATGTAGTCAGTCTACTTGCCACTTTATCGACAAGAAATTGTAGGTCGGCGAGCTTCAGCTTCCACACAGATAGCGGGAGTCCCAAGTAGCGAAGCGGAAAGGAAGCCCTAACAGCCGGTAGCCCTTGCGTGATGTGGCCCAAGTCAAGGTTGCCGCACCGAATGGGGACCATTGAGCTCTTATGGAAGTTGGTGCAAAGGCCAGTGACTTCACCAAAACCTCACAGGATGACCGCGAGGTTGTCCACATCTCTTTTGATCGATGCTACAAACACAGCCGCATCATTCGCATAGAGAGAGGTTCGCACCATGACCCCTCTCCCTCGGACCTTGTGAAGAAGGCCCTTCCTTGTCGCCACATCAAGGATTTGTTTCAATGGGTCAATAGCTATCACAAAAAGGAGGGGAGAGACGGGGTCCCCTTGCCGTAGTCCCTGGCCATGCTTGATGGGGGTACCAGCTACCCCATTCAAGAGGATCCTCGAAGATGAGGACATACCAGAGCCGCAATCCACTCTCGAAATTTGCTTGGGAAACCTCGCCTCCGTAGGAGGTCAAGCATGTACTCCCATTTGACAGAGTCAAATGCCTTGTGGATGTCCAGCTTGAATAGGAGAGAGGGAGTCTTGCTCTTGTGCAAGCGTCGGGCAAGGTTTCTAACATACATGAAGTTGTCGTGGATGCTCCGCATTTTGATGAGTGCACTTTGAGCGTTGGAGACGAGGGCGGACATGTGCGGGCCAAGCCGGATAGCGAGTACCTTCGCGATGATCTTGGCGACTGCATGGATGAGGCTAATGGGCCTAAAGTCGACGATGCTCTCCGCCCCATCCTTCTTGGGAAGTAACACAATATTCGCAGAGTTGAGCCAGTGTAGGTTTGTTGTGTGGAGGGAGTCAAAGCGTTGAATCACCCTCATGACGTCGTGCTTGATGATGCCCCAACACTTTTTGAAGAAGAGGCCGGTGAAGCCATCTGTCCCAGGCGCCTTGTCGCTAGGCATGCTATTAATCGCCTCGATGACCTCCGCCTCAGAGAGGGGAGCGTCAAGCTCACGCAGGTCATGCGACTCCAGATTGAGCTCCTCCCAATTGAAGTCCTTTGTGCTTCCGCTTCCTCTTTTCATTACTTGCGAGAAGTGGTCATGGATTATCTTCACCTTGGCATTGTGTTCGGTCACCCATCCTTGATCCTTCATAATCCGGTGAATATAGTTTTCCTCCTTCTCGCGTTAACGCGACGGTGAAAGAATTTGGTGTCGGCATCCCCTTCCTTAATGTTTGCGATTCTAGCACACTGCTTTTTACGTGCTTTCTCTAGCACGGCTAAGCTTATGACCCTTCTCTTAAGCCGAGTTCAAAGGTCGCGCTCCCCCGGGGAGAGCAACCTTCCCTCTTGAGCAATGTCGAGGCGGAGGATCACCAAGAGGGCGGCATGGAGGTGGGTCTTGGCTTTAGAGAAGAGGCCTCTACTCCATTCCGTGAGACGCGTCGCCGTTTTCTTGAGCTTGTGGAAAAGGATCATGTATGGGTTGGTATGCTCAACTGGCTCGGCCCAGGCCTTGTGGATCACGTCATAGAAGCCTGGCATAGAAGCCCAAAAGTTCTCAAATTTGAAGGTCCTAGGCCTCCTTGGCCCCTTATCTTCAGCAAGCAGAAGCAGGCAGTGGTCGGAGAGGGATGAGGAGAGCGCATGTAACACGTGGTCGTTGAATGTTGTGTCCCACTCCGCATTGCAAATGAAGGAGTCGAGCTTGCAAAGGGTAGGGTCGGACCTCTCATTGCTCCATGTGAATCTCCTATTCTGGAGGTGGATTTCTTTGAGCTCACAACTATGGAGAGTTGCACAAAACCGATTTATACGGCTGCAGTTCACGTTCCTCTTGTTTTTATCCCTTGCCCGGCAAATTTGGTTGAAATCCCCTGAGGCGATCCAAGCCACACCAGCGCGATGGCTTTTCGCCAACGAGCTCGGTAAAGAACACATCTTTGAGCAAGTGGTCGGTGGGGCCGTAAACGGTGGTTATCTTGAAGCTCACGCCTGAGTCTTTGACACAGACCATGGCCGAGAGGCAGAAGGTGGTGATGGTGATGCTGGACATCTCCACCAAAAGGTCATCCCAAAGAAGAAGGATACCACCCTTGGTGCCATTTGCTGGACGTTGAGCAAAGCTACGCAGCCTATGCCCCCCCAAAGAAAGTAGCCGTGTGAAAGTGCTACTATCGACTAGAGGGGGGGTGAATAGGCGATTTTTATGAAAGTCTTCAAAACTTGGAAGTTTCGAAGACAAACAACAGAAATGACCAAATTGTTATGTAGCGGAAGATAAACTACCCTAAGCAAGCCATAGTCAAGTATGCAATGATGTGAAAGTACAGGACAGATAGCAGCTAGGTAGTAAGGATCAAGATGGAAGATAGTATGAAGCCAATCAACAGTAGTAGTCAAGCAATGAAGTCAAACAGATACATAGATAGGCAATGACTTCACGAAGACAAACTTAAGTAAGGTTGGGAAGGGATAGATCAGTTGCTTGTTGAAGACACATGATTTGTTAGACTGGGCCCAGCTTGTTGTGACAACTGTGACGCTTGGTTAGGGAGGCTGAGATTTATCTCAAGACCGTGTCTTCACCTTATTCCCTTGAGCTAAGGACACCCAGTCCTCGCCCAATCACTCGTAAGTCTTCAAGGGAGACTTCCAAACCTTCACAGACTTTGTTCACCGGCAATCCACAATGACTCTTGGATGCTCAGAACGCGACGCCTAACCGGCCGGAGGATTCACAGTCCTCAAGTGTAATAAGTCTTCGTGTCACATGCATGTAAAGACTTTAGTGATGCCTAACACTCTTTGGCTCGGGTGTTTGGGCTTTGTCCTCACAAGGATTTTTCTCTCAAATGCTTCGAGGTGGGTTGCTCTCAAACGACAAAAGCCGTGCACAAACTCGAGCAGCCACCAATTTATGGTGTAGGGGTGGGCTATTTATAGCCACTAGGCAACCCGACCTGATTTGTCCAAAATGACCCGGTCACTAAGGAACCGACACGTGTTCCAACGGTCGATTTCAAACACACGCGCAGCTTTACTTGGGCTACAAGCAAAGCCGACTCATCCAGCTCTGGATAAGATTTGCTCTCATTGTCTTCGCTCAAGACATATGGTTTGAGTTGAGCATCACTTCACCACTCGACTTAGTTCACTTGGACCCCACTTAACAAAGACGATGGTTCCTATGACTCAACAAAGAAGAAAAGGAAACAACGAAATCACACGATCTTCAAGGCCCATTGTCTTCATGCAATGTCTTCTCATGTCATAGTCTTTAATATGAATATCTTCTCATACCACCATTGTCTTCAATGTCTTCATACATTTTTAGGGTCATCTCCGGTAGGTAAACCGAATCAATGAGGGACACTACTGCAAGTATCTCGCAATTCTCACAAACGATTAGTCCTCAACCAACTTTGTCGTCAATACTCCAAAACCAACTAGGGGTGGCACTAGATGCACTTACAATCTCCCCCTTTTTGGTGATTGATGACAAACTGGTTGAAGTTTTCAACGGGGATAAAGTATGTGAAATTGTATGGATAGGGAATTGTCTTCATAAGTAGCAAGGGCTCCCCCTGAAGATGTGCATATAAGTAATTTGCTTTTGGAATGCAAATGCACATGGCAGGTTGTACTTGTGGAGATCCACTTTTACTTATGAAGATAATTCATCATGCATGAAATGATATAACAAGTAGAATGAAATGCATAATGAAAAATGGACGTCTGCAGAATGATCTAAGTGCGGAAGTTATCATCGCACATGCGGAATTTATCATCGCATCACAGTAAAGCAAATAAGTAGCAGACGACCATCAAGTTTAGGTGTTACAACTCAAAGAACCAAATGTTTTTAAAAGGCAAGAGTTGTAAGCACGAGGCAAAATATAATGCAACCGCCCATATGAACCCGCTTGAAGACTATCAACATACGCTTCTCCCCCTTTTGTCAGTAAGGACCTAAAAGGTTTGAAGACATAGAGCATCTACTCGTCATCATGAGTAGGTGAAGCAGCAGGGTTGTCGTCGTTGGTTGGCGGTGCGATGAACTTGGTGCAAAGGTCGGCGCGCCGCATAGTAGGAGGTGGTGAAGTAGCATCATCTTCATCATCGATCACTCGCATTTACCGCTGCCGCGGAGGAAGAATATTCGAGTCTTCAAGAGATGGAGGCGACGAGGACAGCAGTCCGTGGAGGAGTGGAGTCAAACCGAATCTTTCATTGAAGCCATCGCCTTGAAGATCGGCTTCAAGATCGAAAGGTGGTCAAACTCTTCCATGATTGCCGCAAGTTTCATGAGCAACGAAGGCATTCCTGGTGGCAAGGTTGCGAATACGATTGACATCCACCAAGAGGCTTTGCATCTGTCTCTTGAGCCAGAAATGATGCTTATCCTGTTTCTGATGAAGGGCCACAAGAAGTTCTCGGTCATTGAGAACGCGAGAACGCTTCCGAGGCCTTTGTGCAATGGTGCTTTCAGTGGCTTCAGTGGGTGCTCGATGAGGCAGACGAGTGTTTCCAGCCAGTGGATAGATTCGTGTCGCTGCTTGAACACCTTCAATAGGCTGAGTGAAGCTTTGGTGCTCGGCATTCTGAAGACAAAGAGGCCTCTTGGCAGGGTCAGAGTATATAGCTTCAACTGACATATCAACCTCTGGCAGAAAGATCATATGATTGCGAGTAGAGGGCTGATAATTGACAGATGAGTGTCTCTTGATGAGGCACATGACCCATGGAGCATAAAACTTCGCACCAAATAGGTCGAGCCGGAAGCAAAGAAGTTGCGGATGAAGAATTCTTGAGTGTTGAAGCTGATGCCATTGAGAATATAGAAGATCAAAGTCTTCATAGCTTCTTCAAGCTTGGCCGCTGATGAATGTCCTTTGACAGGCCATAGAGTTCGCCTGATGATATGATATATGATGTGAGGCAGATACTCAAGGTCTTCAACAAAGAACTCTGTTGGATATTCAGCGTCAGATGGCAAGGGCTTCATCATACTCAACATCTGGCTCATATTGGGTTCTGGCTTATGGAAGATACTCTCTAATGCATTGCGGTGTAGCTGACAGTGAGGTTCATATAGTTCTCCAGGAGTGGCGAGCCCTGTAAGCTCGATGATATCCATAGCTTTGGCTTCATGATGAACATTTCCAGTCATCCACTCGAGAACCCATGTCTTGATGTCCCTGTAGTAGCCGCGAATGTGTAGAGTAGCATAGAATTGAAGCAATAGCTCTTCATTCCAATGTTCTTTATCTGTCACAAAGTGGAGCGCATCAAAGATCACGAAGCAATCAAGTGCTTCTTCTAAGCACGGCAGTCCAAAGAATGGCTTCAGATCAAGGCGCATATGAGGGAAAATGCGCCTTGATCATATAGTACGCATGAGTAATAGCTTCTTCGCCGATAGCTCCGTAACCGATCCGATGATATCCTTGGCTTGGAGTAGGGATTCTTGGCGCCGCTAAAGAAGGTATTGTGGCTTTTGAAGCCATTTGCATTGAAGGACCCTGGTGAATTGGCAGTACCTGGAAACCTTGGCAACCTAGGCTTTGGCTTCTGGACCTGAGGCCTATGCTCAACATGATAGTCAAATTGAGGTCCTGAGGTAGTAGGCGGAGGCACCAGAATGGGCCATCGGACAGTGGTAAGCTGACCATGACTGTATGCTTGCTCAATTGTGTGAGGCCTTGGTGGCGGAACAGGAGCAGGAGCAATAGCTGAGGCGTCAGGCTGCACAATAGGTGCTTCGGGAGCGGTTGTCTCATTAGCTTCAGGTGCAGCAGCCTCAGTGGTTTCAGGTTCAGTGGCCGCATTTGCTTCAGGCACACTAGTTGGTGCAGGCTCCACATTAGCGTCAGCCATGACTACGTCATTGGCTTCATTGGCGCTGGCGGTGGCAACCTCAACATTGTCAACCTCCTCTTGACGAACAGGAGGGTCGGGCACAGACACGTTCACATCAGAAACTTCTTCTTCTTCAATTGCTGGGGGAGTAGGTACACATACTTCTTCTTGATTTTCCTCGGCTGATGCAGCCGAAATGTCTTCAGCAGCATGTGCTTCAGACTCGAAGACATTCACAGTTGGAGCATGTTCAGAAAATACTTGACGGTAACAGGTGAACGTTGCACTTCTCCTTCTCGAATGCTCGATGAGGGACTTGAGGCCTTTGTCCTTGGCGGCTCGCAAAATGTCGGGCAACGCCTTAGGAGATGGAGTTGGCTGGGCCCGAAAGTCTTCATCCTCTTCTTGCACGGGGTGTAGCTTGTTGTTGTTGTTGGGGAGTACCGGGAGTCTTGTAGTTGTGGGTGATCAGCCCACGATGCATCTCGAGTAATTGGCGCCGAGGACGACCAATGTCGATGAGTTTGCTGTTCAGATGAACAGTGATGATACCACGCCATGTTCGATCCGAGGAAGAACTTCATCATCAGCGACATTGTCATCATGATCAATGTCTTCAAGCAGCGGTGGGTTCACCGCTGGAATATCTTCACTTCATGAGCCTCTCGTGGTAGCAGTGCTCATGGACTATCATCCTTCGCTCTTGTTGTTTCGACGATGGGCTAACCATCGAAATGGGTTCAACAACTAAGGGCCTGTGGAAGCAGCCCTAGTCTTCTTGGTCTTGCGCTTCTTCTTGGAGGGAGCGACATCGAGGCTTCAGTGTTCTTTTCTTTTCGCTTCACCTCGCAGCCCTCGTCTTCTTCTCGCTCAAGCGGTTGTGGTGACCTTTGGCTTCGAGCCACCATGCTGCTTGGAAAGATAATACGAGGAGCTTCTTGGCTTGAAGGTTCAGTTGTTCAAGCAGAAGCTTCTTCTTCTTCTTTGCAGCCATCCCGGGTCAATGCCAGACGGCCAAGTGACTTGCGCTTCTCAAATTTCATTGTAGGCGAGCACACACTTATCACCAAACTCTTCATGCGCTCGAGAGCCCCGAGCTTCTTCACGCTTCTTGTAAAAGCTTCTTTAAGCTCATGTAGCATGACTTTGAAGTTTCGACGCCTTGAACACTTAGCTTGGCCACATGCTTCTTGAATTGAGCCTTCTCATAATCAATCTTGTTCTTGAGCTCAACGATACCGAGCGAGAGCTAGCTTAGAAGCAATGGCGCCATTGAAGGCTTACATCGAGGCCAATGGGAAGTCAGAAGCTTCAAAGTGAGATTGGGGTGTCGAACCACTCATCAATGAAATTGTGGATGATGGCCACATCAAAGAGAGGCAAGTTGTTGAAGATTTCGCTTCTTCCTTGCTCTTTATCACCGCTCAAGGGCATCATCAAGAAGATCTTTATCACTTGACAGATCAATGGGTTCTTCGCGAGAATGCCGGCAGGAGTCAAGGCTCTTTGATCGATGGTCCGACAAGTTGCTTTTTCTTCTCCGCTCTCTTGGAGACACGGATTGATCTTCGACCGCACATCGGCTTCGTGGAGGTGAAGTGGCGCTGGCTTCACGAGAAGTCTTTGGAGGTGCAATGATCTTTAAGCCTTTGGCTTTTTTGCTTCGCAGCTTTGGAGGAGGAGCAGGGCTTCATCGAGTCAAGATCATTTTCGAATGATCTACTCGCGCCTTGGACCACGATGTAGGTGATAAGGCCGCCAAGATTGGAGAAGGGACCGATCACATTGGGATCAAGATCACGGAGCCACAAGACGGGAGCAGAGGGACTGGTTGAAGTCCAAGCCCAAGGACTTCTTGTTCTTCTTGGCCGAAGCCACAACAAACTGGTAGTTGCGCTTGAAGAGAGAGTCGTCACGACCCCAGAGTAGTGAGGTGGGGTCGGCGTTCTCAGGCTGTAGTCCACGGACCATGCAAGGATAGAAGCCTTGATCAATGGCTTCAGCTCTGTTCTTGGGTTGAAGGCCTCGATAGAGGATATCACCCAAAGGTCTCTTGATGGCATTCTTCTCTGCATATTCCTTCGTCACAAACTTGTACTTGAACCATTCTCAGCTTAATAGCGTCGAATCCATTGGATTCGCGTCTTTTCTCGATGATAATTTTCTTGGGATCTGCCTTGTAGAGTTCTCGCTAAGTCATCGTGCGATCTTTGGATGTTCCTTCTCTCGCTACTGTCCGCCACCCTTCCTTGTTGATTTTTTTGCAGCCATGAACTTCAAGCTGAATGGCTTCAACACGCTCAAAGGCTTCAGAGATTTACGCTTGCTAGTCAAGCAGGAACTGGCTTCAGGAGAATTGATATGATGCTGTAAGTATTCTCGCAAACGAATGCGCACTATGAGAACCAAGGATTCTCCCACGGACATGTACCTGTGAAAGCATTAGAGATGCGAGGAAGGGAAGAGGTCATATGCATTCTCGTAAGATTTTGAAGATAAATCAGTTTGAAGACATTGACCTCATGATGTGAAGACATTCACTTATATAGGTGAGTTGGTTCCGCATTTGTACCAATCCGTGAATAAGTACAAGTGAGGAATCAAACTAGACAGAAATCTAAGTGAATTGACTAGGCAAGATGAGATGCGCATAAAATAGATCTAACATTGAATAGGCGTAAACCACTTTTGGTAAACAGGATGAATCTTGAAGATCAAAAGGTGGTAAAATAGAGTTATAATTACCGCACGAAGAACTGCTAGATGGGATGAATAGGAGACCGAAAGCAGTTCAGCCCACCGTGCCCTAACTTGGCGACGGAGGACACCTACGGCGACGGCGGAGAGCACGATGTCCGCGGCCGGCGTGAGGACGGCATCGGAGAAGTCGCGCAGCTAAGCGCTTGTCACGCCGGCGTTGTCGCGAGCTAGCGGTGGCGCTTAGGGTTTTGATGGAGGTGGAGAGGTGGAAGAAGGATTTCTTTACCGCAGGGACAAGTATTTATAAGTAGGTGAGAGACACACAAGAATTACACTGGTGCCTCGACGGTTCACATCTCGAGGGGCACGTGGCAAGCATGCAACATACTCGAGTTGTCCCATCGCTCCCACGCCCGCCAGCATGTCGGAGAGTTGTTCCGCTTCTCCGGATTTCAACAATAAAGATAAGTCATTTAAAACAGATTTAATGTTTGTCTCTTTGCCTTCACGACTAGGACGCAGAGAAGGCATTCGACGCTTCAATAGAATGCATATGATTTGGACAGATAGAGTTCGAGATAGGAAGCATATAGAGGTTAGGGTCCCATCACATTCACTTAGTTTAAAAAATCCAATCTTGAAGACATAGCTATAAGTGAATGTGTAGAGGATGGACACTAGTATATATATATATATATATATATATATATATATATATCGTAAAGCAATCAAATCATCATAGTGTAGAAAGTCATGAAAACAAATTGAAATCAAGACAAACCAAATGCGAAGTCATTGCAATATAACACCATGAGTGAAACACTTCAAACAGAGAAAGTTGGTGGTGGCGTTACCCATCGATAGGAAGTATTAGACCTGCACACGGCGCACAATTATCGTGGCGCTCCGAAGTCAAATTCCATGTTAATGTATTCACACTCAGAGTGTAAATCTTCATTGGTTGAAGATATTCATTACTTTGTGTGTTGCACATCTAAGTCATCAACATGCATAAGTGTTAGGATGTGTGCCTGATCACAGGACATTAGAGGATTCCAAGATATTTAGCTCACACCGTAACTTGCAAAACCTTTTCTCATCCAAGGGCTTTGTGAAGGTATCTGCCAGTTGCTCTTTAGTGTTGACGTGAATGATATCAATATCTTTCTTCATAACATGATCTCTAAGAAAGTGATGACGAATTTCAATGTGCTTTGTCTTCGAGTGTTGGACTGGATTGTTGGCTATTTTGATGGCACTTTCGTTGTCGCAGAAGAGAGGTACTTGTTTCAAGTTGATGCCATAATCCTTGAGAGTTTGCTTCATCCATAGAAGCCGAGCACAACAGATCCAAAGAAGAATGTATTCAGATTCAGCAGCTTGAGAGTGATACACGCTCGCTTCTTTGAAGACTAACAAACAAGTGATCGACCAAGAAAATGACATGTGCCTAATGTAGACTTGCGATCCACCTTGTCACCAGCATAATCAACATCCGAGAATCCAATCAAATCAAATTTTGAGCCCTTGGGATACCATAATCCGAGTGTTGGGGTGTAAGCCAAATATCGAAGAATTCGCTTCACGCCTAAGTGATGCGATTCCTTTGGTGCCGCTTGGAATCAAGCACACATGCAAACACTAAGCATAATATCCGCCTAGATGCACATAAATAAA
Source organism: Aegilops speltoides (assembly GCA_021437245.1). NCBI lineage: Eukaryota > Viridiplantae > Streptophyta > Magnoliopsida > Poales > Poaceae > Aegilops > Aegilops speltoides. The sequence continues at coordinate 194,666,793 of CM038146.1, read as the reverse complement.
GCAAAGAACCAATCATGGAGCGGTATACCTTTTGATCGAACTCTTTACCATTGTCGCGGGACCAAGATGGTGTTTGGTCGGCATTGGCGCTGTAGCCTTTGCGCCTTCCATTCCAAACTTCTTCGCATAATCTTTGAGGTATTTTTCTTGAGATATGAAGATGCCATTTCTTTGTCGATTTAATTTGAAGACCAAGGAAGAACTTCAGCTCACCCATCATGGACATTTGATATTGCTCTTGCATCATGTACCCAAACTCATCAATGTACTTCGGTTGGTGCAACCAAGATTATGTCATCCACATATATTTGGCACACAAACAGTTCACCATCATATGTCTTCAGAAGAGTGTAGGATCGAGGATCCAGTGTTTGAAGCCTTTGCTCTTCGTAAAGTCTTTGATTGTATCATACCGTGCACGAGGAGCTTGTTTGAGGCCATACAAGTGCTTTGTTTAGCTTGTACACCATATCGGGATGTTTTGGATCTTCAAAGCCGTGGTTGTGCGACATATACTTCTTCTTCAATCTTGCCATTGAGAAATGCACTCTTTACATCCATTTGATATAGCAAGATGTTGTGATGATTAGCGAGGCTAGCAAGATGCTAATAGCTTCAAGCCTAGCAATAGGAGCAAATGTTTCATCAAGTCAATTCCTTCAACTTGAGTATATCCTTGAGCCACAAGACGTGCTTTGTTTCTCGACGACTTGACCATGCTCATCTTGCTTGTTTCGATATATCCACTTTGTTCCAATAATGTTATGCTTATGAGGGTCAGTCACTTGACGAGTTCCCTGACATTATTCAGTTTGAACTGCTGAAGTTCATCTTGCATGGCTTGAATCCATTCAAGTTCCATAAAAGCTTCAAAGAACTTTCTTGGGTTCTCGATATAGACACAAATGAAAAGTGCCCACGTAAGTTTGCTAGCTGTGTTGCTCTTGATCGAGTGAGCGGACCAGTGCATTGATGCTGTCAATTATCTTCTATTTGAACTTCATTTGCAACACGAGGATGAACATGACGAAGATTTTGCTCTAGCTGATCATTGTCATCATTGGGAGGATTGTCTTGGTCCGAGCATTGTCTTCAAAGTTGATTTGGTGCGAGATGATAAGTTCCTCTCGTGTGTGCTTCAGAGGGCATGATTTCACCAGTTCCCATCAGCTTGATAGACTCGCTTGAAGGAGCTTCATCTAGTGTACTTGGCGAATCTCTCTGTGAACCATTGGTTTCATCAAATTTCACATCCACAGCTTCAACGATTTTGTAGAGATAAAGGTTGAAGACTCAGAGGAGTGTGAATCCTTTCCATAGCCAAGCATGAAGCCTTCGTGAGCCTTAGGTGCAAATTTTGACTTGTGATGGGGATCCTTGATCCAAAGATCTAGCTCCAAATACTCAAGTAATCGACGCTTGGCTTCTTGCCAAGAAGGAGCTCATAAGATGTTTTGTTCATAAGCTTATGGATGTAAACACGGTTGATGATGTGACATGTTGTATCAATAGCTTCAGCCGAACTTTCTTGGTGTTTTGTACTCATCTAGCATTGTTCGAGCCATCTCAATGAGGGTTCTGCTTTTGCGCCAACGATGCCATTTTGCCGAGGTGTGTATGGAGCAGAGAACTCATGAGTGATTCCCATTGTATCCAGACATGATCAAGTCCAAGTGTTCTTGAATTCAAGTGCCATTGTCACTTCGATGTGCTTGATCTTCACGCCATAATTGTTCATTGCTCGATTTGCGGTTACCAAGACATCTTGCACTTCAGTCTTGTAAAGAATTATATGAACCCATGTGTATCTTGAGTAGTCATCAACAATGACGGCCATAGAGACAAAGCAGCTTGTTGTGAGGGTGGAGTAGTGAGTAGGTCCAAATAAGTCCATGTGTAACAGCTCGAAGGGTTGAGATGTCGTCATGATTGTCTTCGAGGGGTGCTTTGCCCTTGTCATCTTTCCAGCTTCGCAGGCACCACACAGATGATCCTTCTTGAACTTGACATCTTCGATGCCTATGACATGCTTCTTCTTGACGAGTGAGTGCAAATTCCTCATGCCAGCATGTCCTAGCCTTCGATGCCAGAGCCAGCATTCTGAAGCTTTTGTGAGAAGACATACGGCAAGCTGTGGACCTGCTGAGAAATCTACCATGTATAGATCATATTTTCGATACCCTTCAAAGACTAGAGATTGTCAGATTCCATTAGTACAAGGCAACGATATTTTCCAAATATCACAATCATGTTCAAGTCACAAAGCATTGAGATGTATATTGTTGAAACCAAGGGATTCAACAAGCATCACTTTATCCATGTGTTGATCCTTTGAGATTGCAACTCTACCTAGACCCAATACCTTGCTTTTACCAAAGGTCAAGAAATGTAATGTGACTCTTGTCTGATGGACGTAAGGTTGAGTCCATGAGAAGACTTCGATCACCAAATATATGATTTATGCATCCACCGTCCATAATCCATTCTCAAGCTTTTGGTGATGTACCCTACAAAGTGCGATTAGGAGGATAGGCTTCACAAGAGTGTTGTGAAGCATAAGCATTTGACACATATAGGGACAATCACAGCTTATATCAAGGTTAGGACATAGTATGACCGATAAGAGATTCAGATGTGAAGTATATAGAATGACATTTTATCGTAAGGCCCTAAATGAGTTTTAGGTCCCCAAAGAATAGTATCGGACGCCATTGATTGTTTGGTGGAGACCGCTTTTTCGCAAAAGAGAGTTAGTTCTTCTTGCCACCCACATCTTCATGGTGGCTTAGAAGCAATGAGTCTTAGTGTAGCATCGAGAATTTTGGCTTTGAAGCCCTAGCAAATAGCCTTGCAGGAGATGAATGATACTCATATGAATAAGTGAAAAGTTCTTAGTCCTATGAACATAGCGGTTCAAGATACACGCCATATTCATAAGTCCGAGCATGATTTCCTACAAAACATTGGCGTTAGGGTGACTCATGTGAGTCCTCAGATTCAGATGAAGCCTTTGGGCCACATGAAGCTATAGGTCTGGGTTTGTCTTCTTCCTTGTTGGTGTCATGACGACATTCACAGAAGATTCTCAATGTAACGCTTAGGTACCCAGATCTTCTTCATAGGTGGTCCATTCTGCAGCTTAGTACCAATGTACCGCAAACACTTCACCATTCGATTTTTGAACAGCTTATAGATAGCATCAAAGGATTCATCAATGACAATAGGATTAGCACAGTAAAGCCAGATAAGGTGGATGGATCTAATGAAGGTTCCTTTGCAGAACCCATGTGGTTTTGGGGTACCGCCAAAGCTTCCAAAGACGAGCCATCAACATTCATTTTCCTTTTGAACCCAACACCCTCTTTCCTAGGGTTTCGGTTCGAACCGCTTTTGAGGACATCGCAGAGAGTCGATGTCCTTCAAACTTTTGTACATCCCCTGCTTCAAGCAATGTCTTCAACATAGCATTTTCATCGCAAAAAGAAGTGGTATCCTCCTCAAAGGGGTTAGTAACCACATCAGTAGATGAAGACAATGAAACAAGAGCAGCGAGTGGAACATTCAAAGAACAGATGTAGCGTTATCACGCCAATGCATTTTAGACATGGTGGTTCAAATCCATCCTGAGCGGAACTGATCTGTTGAGCAAGTAATGAATCTCGCTCCTTCTGAAGATCTTCATAATCCACTCTCATCTTTTCAAGGTCTAGCTTTCTTTGAAAACATTCAGAAGAGAGCTTCTCATAATCAGACAAGAGAGCATTATGTTGACCTTGAAGGGCGTCAAACTTAGCATGAAGTCTTTCAAGACTATCAGCCAAAGCTTTTGACTGATCCATTTCTTCACCCAACATATCATCGCTCTTACTAAGCATGTCTTGAACCTTTTCCAAGATTCTTTGTTGTTTAGTGGCAAGGGAAGCAAGCTTGTCATAATCGGGGCCAAATTCATCACCGATTCATCATCGCTAGATTCAGAGAGATAGCATTCAGCCACCTTATCACCCCTTGCCATGTGGCACGATGAGGATGATGATGATTCAGTGCAAAGGCCATCTCCTTAAGAGACTCCTTGTAGTCCTCAAACCATGGATCATGACGAAAAGCGATGACCTTCATATACCTCGTAAAGCCGGTCCCAGATTAGCTTCGTGTGATTGAGGTGCATAACATTCTGAATCGATTTGGGACAAATGAGAGCAGATGACATCCTTCGCTGTAAGGTTCAATAGAGTGTACTTGCGAATGTCATCAGCCTCTGCCATCTTGCATAGATCAGTGAGCCCAATCTCAGTGACGGTCCACAATTTGCTATCCATGGACATGAGTCGCTTCTTCATCATCGCCTTCCATCGGGGATACTCATGACCGTCAAAGGTGGGACAAGATATGTTCCTCAATCCTGCAGTCGACATAGCTGAAACTCTAGGTGGTTAAACCAAATCACACAGAACAAGGGAGTACCTTGCTTTGATACCAATTGAAAGTGCTACTATCGACTAGAGGGGGGTGAATAGGCGATTTTTATGAAAGTCTTCAAAACTTGGAAGTTTCGAAGACAAACAACAAAAATGACCAAATTGTTATGCAGCGGAAGATAAACTACCCTAAGCAAGCCATAGTCAAGTATGCAATGATGTGAAAGTACAGGACAGATAACAACTAGGTAGTAAGGATCAATATGGAAGATAGTATGAAGCCAATCAACAGTAGTAGTCAAGCAATGAAGTCAAACAGATACATAGATAGGCAATGACTTCACGAAGACAAACTTAAGTAAGGTTGGGAAGGGATAGAACCAGTTGCTTGTTGAAGACACATGATTTGTTAGACCAGTTCCAGCTTTGTGACAACTATGACGCTTGGTTAGGGAGGCTGAGATTTAACTCAAGACCGTGTCTTCACCTTATTTCCCTTGAGCTAAGGACACCCAGTCCTCGCCCAATCACTCGTAAGTCTTCGGGAGACTTCCAAACCTTCGCAGACTTTGTTCACCGCAATCCACAATGACTCTTGGATGCTCGAACGCGACGCCTAACCGGTGGAGGATTCACAGTCCTCAAGTGTAATAAGTCTTGAGATCACATGCATGTAAAGACTTTAGTGATGCCTAACACTCTTTGGCTCTGGGTGTTTGGGCTTTGTCCTCGCAAGGATTTTTCTCTCTCAAATGCTTCGAGGTGGGTTGCTCTCAAACGACAAAAGCCGTGCACAAACTCTAAGCAGCCACCAATTTATGGTGTAGGGGGTGGGCTATTTATAGCCACTAGGCAACCCGACCTGATTTGTCCAAAATGACCCTGGGTCACTAAGGAACTGACATGTGTTCCAACGGTCATATTTCAAACACACGCGACAGTTTTACTTGGGCTACAAGCAAGGCTGACTCATCCAGCTCTGGATAAGATTTGCTCTCATTGTCTTCGCTGGAAGACATAGGATTTGAGTTGAGCATCACTTCAGTCACTCTGACTTAGTTCACTTGGACCCCACTTAACAGTACGGTGGTTCCTATAACTCAACAAAGAAGAAAAGGAAACAACGAAATCACACAGTCTTCGCACTCCATTGTCTTCACGCAATGTCTTCTCATATCATAGTCTTTAATATGAATATCTTCTCATACCACCATTGTCTTCAATGTCTTCATACATTTTTAGGGGTCATCTCCGGTAGGTAAACCGAATCAATGAGGGACACTACCTGAGTTATCCTGCAATTCTCACAAACGCATTAGTCGCTCAACCAAGTTTGTCGTTAATACTCCAAAACCAACTAGAGGTGGCACTAGATGCACTTACACCGTGAACTGATCGATACTGTCAAGCTTCGTTTCCTGGAGGCACACTACATGACAGGAGGAGGAAGCGATAGTAGCATTAACTGTCGACCGCCGATTCAGACAGTTAAGGCCCCGGATATTCCAGCTCAGAAAGTTTACTGGTTGTGCTGACATAAATTAACAGCGAGGACCCTAGAGCATAGCCACTGAACATGATGAGTGCGGCTAATCTGCACCCGGGCTCAGCTGCACCCACGCTTAGAAAAAAATTCAAAAAAATACTAGAAAAATTCAAAAAATTCCAAATTTTTTTGTGGTGGTAGATAATTTGACGCGTGAGGTGCGCCCAAAATTCAACTCATTTGAGCATCTGAGCAGCTCTCGGCAAAAAAGACAAAATCGGTCTGTAAAAATGTTTACTGTTCACGCACTGTTTTGACCCGATTTGTCTTTTTTGCCGAGAGCTACTCAGATGTCCAAATAAGTTGAATTTTGAGGCGCACCTCACGCGTCAAATTATCTACCACCACAAAAAAATTTGGAATTTTTTGAATTATTCTAGTATTTTTTTTGAATTTTTTGCTGAGAGGGAGCAGATGAGCCCGGGCACCGTTTTGAGTTTTCGCTGAACATAGGCAAGAAGAAACATGCCAGCATCTGAACTGGCAGCGAGAAACATGCGACAGCCAACACCCACGGTTGCATAGATAACCTGATACATGGCGCATATACAGCACGCCCACACACTTTGCTACCAAGATGAAACTTGACCCAGCACCTAACCATCCGGCAACATGCAAATAGTTGTACTAACATAGCAACTAACAACCCAGATTCTGAGTAGCGGCTCAGGACGCTGCCTACTGCAGCACGGCCTCCTCGTCGGCCCTCTCCAGGTCCAGCGCGCCTCCTCCTCCATGCGCCAGGAGGGCTTCCTCCACAGCATCTGCATTGGCGTCGTCTAGCCTAAACAGGCCTCTCCATCCTTGACGATGCCGAGAGAGCGACAGACCAGGATTTCTACCGCGCGAGTCATGGGCGTGGCTTGGGGCGGCTTGCCGTCTTTGTCTTGTGCAGCGAGAAGGTGCTGCCGACCCTGGAGATGGAGGCTCAAGCCATTGTTTTGCGGCGCGCCGTAAGAGCCCGAGGCGGTGTTGGAGCCGGGGTGGGCAGGATGGCCTCCTGCCTATCTTCAAACAACGGCGCAAGGCACTGCAGGCCAACAGCACCAGAAGCATCGGCCCTACGGCGCCGCACGGGCGAAGGGGTGCGGCGCATCGACCCGCTGGACGGCAGTGGCGGCGTTGGCGAGGCCTCGTACCCAGGGGGCCTGGATGGGGACGGCACAGGTAGTAGCATCGTCGTGGGCGCACAGAGCTGTAGCAGCGCCCCACTTGGCTCCCCTGGCAGCAGCGTGGCCTACTAAACTTCATTCCTCTTGGACCTGGGTGACGGCGGTAGAACGGAGGTTGGTGACAGCGGTGGCGAGGCAGGCGGCATGAGGGCTTCTTGAGAGCGACGCCGGGCAGCACGTGGCGAGGGATGCCTTGCGATGCTGCGGCCGCGCCCAGCCTCCAGTGGCACGTCTTGTAGAGGCTGCATCTCAGAGGCACGGGCCGCCGCCACGCTTGAGGATCCGGAGCCCAGCAAAACAGCAGGCGCGTCAGCATCACGACGGCCGTCACGCCCGAAGTCGCGGCCATGATCGCGTGAGGCGTCTCGCAGCTGCCTGGAGAGGTTGCGCCTGATGCGCGCCCCCCACCCTTCTCTGTTGCGCGAGTCGTCGCGACCCCTGCGATCCCGGGTGTCGCGGCGCCTGTCATGGTCGTCATCCCGGTCGCGCCGGTGGCTGTTGTTCGCCCGGGAAATGCGCTCACTTGGGTCGCGGGCTTGCCGCTCGCCGTCGACGACGCCTTTCACGAAGTCGTACCCCTTGGAAACAATCCTTGTGCCTTGAGTTGGATCCTCGTGGATCGACAGGTGGATGATGACCCGCTGCTCCAGGCCACGCCGCCCAAAAGCTGGCCGGCAGTCCGCACGCGCCGGCAGGGTTACCCAATTGACGCGAGGGACGTTTGCCGCGACGCCGTCCACGCCCAGACCCCAAGCATCTCATAGTCCGTCTTGAGCCTTGAGGCCGGCTCGATGTAGTCGATGGAGCAGCCTGGCCCAATGGCCTGCGCGACGGTGTGCTCGTCCCAAGCCTGCAGAGGCAGGCCGTCCAGGCACAGGCGGACGTGGTGGACGAGATCAACGGTCTTGGAATGATCCTCTAGCCGCCACGGGCGCAACTGCAGCCTCGTCCCGCGGAACGGCAGGTCCCAGCACCCCGTCGCGTCGATGCAGTGGTGCCGGTGGAAGAACCTGACCAGGAACGCCTCCGGGAAGTGTTTGACGATGGAGATGTCGTCCGACAGCATGCCGAGCTCAGAGACGATGGCAGCGGCGATGTCGTTCGTGCTTGCCCGTAGGTCTTGGTCCAGCCACGCGACCAACGCATGCGAGCCCAGCAGAGCTGCCTCCTGATGCATGTCCGGCGTACCATGGATGACTGTGAAGGTCTCCGCAAGCCGCTGGGAGTGGTCGCCAGACCAAGCCATGTTGGGCAAATAAACCACGGCTTGGTGCAGTCGGGCTCGTCGGGCGCGCCGGATGCGCGCGGGACGCACTGGTGCGGTCGGGCTCGTCGGGCGCGACGGATGCGCGCGGGACGAGCGGGACGCAACGGAAGTGGCGAGTGTGCGTGCTGGTGGAAATGGGCACCGGTTCGTGGCCGTGCCCAGTCTATAGGTATACGTAGTTTGAGTTAGACTCAGTTTGTTCGTTGCATGCGACATGCAAGTCTGTTAGTGCTGCTTGGTCAAGGTTGTTGCTGAGTCCCCTTGATCTGGAGAGATTCCAGGAAGTGGTGGACGTGCCGTAGTGCATGGATTAGGACTAGTGGGTTAGTGGCCCTGAGTGCCGGCTAGTTAGCGCATGCGGCAAACCTCTCATGTGTATATAAGCTTTGCATTGAGTTAATGAAAAAGAAGGGCCGTGAGGGCTGGGCAAAAGAATGTAGTCTTTGTGCTCACCAAGGGAGAGTGTTCTGGGCAAAGCCGATGGCCTTCTTCCTTGGTTGTGTGTGTGCGTGGGTTCTTCTGTTCTTGAGAGAAACCATGAGAGAAGAGAGTTGTGCGAGGCAGCACAAGGAAGAAGAGCGGCGCTGCGGCGAGGAGGCGGCGCCAACAATTGGTATCATGAGCTTGGTGTCTTGGGCGTGCTTGCCATGCCGGAGGCGTGGCAGTGATGGCGGCGCTCGCCGGCGGCTGCACGATGGAGCTCCGGGCCGTGTGTCGGTCCAAGGAGGTGGGCGGCGCTGTGGCTCTCATGGCGCGTGGCGGATGCGGCAGGCGGTGACGTCGTCGCGCAGGCGATCATGAGGCCGCCGAGACGCTGCGTGGTGGCGCGGCGGCGCAAAGACGGCATGGCGGCATGGAGGCTGTGGCGGTGCAGGGCAATGAGACGCGCGCGGCGAGCCGGGCGCGACCAGGCGCGTGTTATGGGTGCGCACTAGACGCGCGGGCACGCCGTCGGGACAAGGGAGTGGACCGCCGAGGCGCTGGACCTGGTTGCGCAGATCGCGACGCGGCGCGGGCGGAGCGCTGGCCGGAGCGCGGGACGAGGGAGTCGCGCGCGAAGGGCACGACGGTCGCGGAGACGAGGAGGCTGCGAAGGACCTGCGTGGTGGCGCAGAGGTCGCGGCGGCTCGGCGTGACAACCATGGAGGCGCTTGTGCCGGAGACGCAGCGGAGGAGTCCATGGCGCCGAGATGAGGCCGACGAGGCAGGGCTCGTATCGGCAGGTCGTGCGGTAACGTCGTGGCTTAGGAGGTGAAGTGTTGGGCAAATAAACCACGGCTTGGTGCGCGGGCTCGTCGGGCGCGCCGGATGCTGCTGGACGTCGGGACGATCAGGCGGTCGGGCTCGTCGGGCGCGACGGATGCGCTGCTGGACGAGCGGGACGAACGGAAGTGGCGAGTATGCGTCTTTGGTGGAAATGGGCACCGGTTCGTGGCGTGCCGATCTATAGGTTTACGAGTTTGAGTTAGACTCGGTTTGTTCGTTGCATGCGACATGCAAGTCTGTTAGTGCTGCTTGGTCAAGGTTGTTGCTGAGTCCCTTGATCCGGAGAGATTCTGTGAAGTGGTGGACGTGCCGTAGTGCATGGATTAGGACTAGTGGGTTAGTGGCCCCGAGTGCCGGCTAGTTAGCGATGCGCAAACCTCTCCTGTGTATATAAGCTTTGCATTGAGTTAATGAAAAGAAGGGCCGTGAGGGCTGGGCAAAAGAATGTAGTCTTTGTGCTCACCAAGGAGAGTGTTCAGGCAAAGCCGATGGCCTTCTTCCTTGGTTGTGTGTGTGCGTGGGTTCTTCGTTCTTGAGAGAAACCATGAGAGAAGAGAGTTGTGCGAGGCAGCACAAGGAAGAAGAGCGGCGCTGCGGCGAGGAGGCGGCGCCAACAAGCCATGCGCGGGGAAGGGAGCGACCGGCTCGCAGGGCGCGAAGAAGGCGAGGGGCGGCCGGACGGCGCGCGCAGGGGGCGGGCGAAGAGGACGCACGATCGGGACGCCCGGTCGGAGATGAGGAGCTGGCTTGTTGTAGCAGGATTTAGCACGGTGGCTCGGATGGAAGCAGCGGCGGCAGACGATCTGGTTTGTGCACTTGGCTTGGCGATGTCGAGGCTCAAGGCAGCGGAAGCATAGGCCTTTAATCCACGCCGGCGCCGGCTGGCGGGGCATCAAATGGGCGCCAGGCAAAGCCGTCCAGCGCGACCGACGGGATGCGACGGTGACCCATCCCGCCGCGTCTGCAACCTCGAGCCCCGCGGGCGCCGCGTGTGTTGAATGCCTTCCAGGGCTCGGCCGCCCACGCCCTGGACGACCTCGGCCCAGCTACCATAGTTATTGCGCGCCGCAGCAGCATTGAAGGAGGGGGCGCCCAGCCTGGCCCCGACGCGGAGCAGCTCAGGAGGCGTCTCCGGAACGACCGACACCTCGCGCGGGTCATGGCGGCCGCACCAGCGGCGGCGAAGGGTGGGTGGCGATTCGATCCAGATTTTGGATCGAAACGAAGGGCTGCAGCCATGGGCGCGGGCGAGGGAAGCCCCAAAGCAGCAGCAGTGGCGGCGGCCAAAGCGGGGCATGGCGGGCAGGTTGGGTGGTGGCTGGCGCGGCGGCGGCCGCCGGAGGGGTTGGTGGACTACGGCGGGGGGATTTCGGCTGTCGCGAGAGCGCGAGCGGGGTCGGGCCATTGGGCATTCGCTCATGGTATTGGACAATTAGCAGAACACCCCTAATCCTATATGACACTTATTGCATTAAACTATTTGCATATATTGTATAACGGCGAGTATTAGTTAACGAGCGCTCCTTTGGGAGACTCACAATGATCAGCGTCACTTGACGCACTCTCAGCTATTCGTCACATGTCGTGCTCTGGGCGTTCCTCCGGATTTTATTTTTATTTTTATTGTTTCGCACGCGTTTTTCGGCTTTTTAAATTGTTTTTTCTAGTTTCTTTCGACCTTTCGGTTTTCCACCCGTCTTCCTTAGCTTTTGGGTCAAAACAAATTTTCTTTGCGTGAAAAATGCATTTTCACGAGAGTCACGGTTTTCCTTTCATGAGAGTCACGGTTTTGCTTTTGCCAGATTCACGACCGTGCCTCTCAGAAACGGAAAAAATGCGTTTTTTATTTTTTTTCTTTTCGTGAGAGGCACGGTTTTGCTTCTGCGAGAGGCACGATTGTGCTTTCGCTAGAGGCACGGCTCTCGAAAACAAAAAAAAATGCATTTTTTGTTTTTTTTCCTTCGCGAGAGTCACGGTTTTGCTTCCGCGAGAGGCATGGTTGTACTTTCGCGAGAGGCACGGCCGTGCCTCTCGGAAACAAAAAAAAACACGTTTTCTATTTTTTTCTTTCACAAGAGGCACGGTTTTGCTTCCACGAGAGGCATGCTTGTGCTTTCGCGAGAAGCATGGCCTCCTCGAAACGAAAAAATTGTGTTTTCTCGTTTTTTTTCCTTCTGCAAGAGGCACGGTTGTGATTTTGTGAGAGACATGGGGGTGCCTCTTTTGAAAAGGGAAAAAACCCTTGCTCTCGATTCGGTTTTTTCGTGAAAAAAAGTTCATCAAAATCTATCAACATCGGATCTAGTTTTGAAGATCTCGACGCGGGGAATCCAACGGTGAAAGCGGTTTGAGATTTGGATGCACGGTTTAAGATATAAAACGTTTCGAATAAACAGATCTACGAAAAAAGGAAAAAACTCTTAGATTGCGACAAGTGGCGCACAAGCAGCACACCACTTGTGGCAATCAGGGAAGGTGGGATTGATCTTTGCAACGAGTATTCCTCAGTTAGTGATTTCGGGCGAGCCTTGAATTTTGTTTTTGAGGAACAAATGTGAGCCTTGGTGCGACGGCCCAGCTGCCGTCGGTCTTTCGGTTTTCGGAAGGTTTTGGTTTTGATTTTTTTGATTTTGCCCCTAAACAAATTGATTTTAGGAAGGTTATAGAAGGTTCCAGTACGGTTTCGCTTTTTCTTTCTTGCTGTTCTTTTCTCTAGGATTCTCCTTTTTTAATTTTTGTTTCTATAATTTTTGTGGTTCAATTTTCCCTTTCATTCTATTTGTTTAATTCTTATTCCCCAAATATAAAATGGCCACGATGTCCAATTTCTATTAGTTTTAACATTTTTCTTATTTTTCTAAAGTTATTGTTTTTGTATAAAATGTTCAAGTTGTTTAAAAAATGTTTGTTTTTAGAATGAGTAAATATTATTATTTTTGTAATGAACCTAGTAAGAAATTTATCGAAAACGTATAAAAATAAAAATAAATCATGAGGAACAGTATTTTTTTTCCTGTATACTTTTGTTTCAAGATTATTTTTTCTCCAGGATGTCCTTGGAGCAATCGACGCCATCGGCGGTGGCAAACCCTATTCGGCGCTGCCGGCGCCGGTTAAAGGCAATTTTCCTAACCGGCGCCTGCAACCGCGTTAATTGGGCTAGCCCATTTATCTGTAGTGTTTTTCCTTCTTTTTCCAAAAACACAAAAAAATTGGGTGCGGAATGACTCAATCCCGAGACCTCCTGCACTAAGGCGCAACGAGCTAACAACCCAACCACACAACCTCATGCGACTTTGTTCATCTTTCGCATTCTTTTATTACTTATATAGTTCCATTCCTTTTTTCCATTTTTTTCTTATCCTTATTTTTCAAATCAATGAAAAAAAATTAAATGTTTTGAACTTATTTTTCAAGTTGATAAACATTTTTGTGAACTTGATTTTTAAAGTTGATGAACTTTTTCTTTTTTAAAACTTTTTCCTTTTTTCGATGAACTTTTTTGAAAATTCGCTGATTTTTTCCAAAATCTATGAATTTTTTCCAAAACCCATGTTTTTTTGAAAATCGATGAACTTGTTTCAAAAACGATGAACTTCTTTTGAAAATTGATGAACTGTTTTTCAATTTGATGAACATTTTTTCCAAAATTGATGATTTTTTTTAAAAATTGAACTTTCTATAAAATCAATGAATTTTTTTCAAAACTGATGAACTATTTTCGAAATAGAATATGTATCTTTCAAAATCGATGAACTTTTTCCAAGTTTGTGAATTTTTTTTCAAATTCATGGAAATTCCTTAAATTCGTGAAGTCATTTTTGATTCGTGGTTTGTTTTGAAATATGCGAACTTTCAAATTTTCTTCACACCTTTTTTGCAAAAATCATGTTTTCCTAATTTATATATGCAGTAAATAGCGTGGCTACACTTACTTCTTAAGAAGTTTGCGCCCTAATCTCTACTTCTAATGGAGCAGTTGGTGAATAGTCTCCACGCTTTATTTTTGCTGGGTTTTTTCGTCTCTCCTCTCACCATCCCCTCCCATCCTGGTCCATCGGTTTATTTTTCTTTTCACTCTTTATTACAACCAGGACTTTCCTAACGTATAACAAATCACGGATCTAACTTCCTTAAATTATTCATATCAATCGATTCCTTTTATTGGTTCAATTTGTCTTACGAAACAAATAACAATTTTTTAAGAAACAAATAATAGATTTGAATCTAATTTTCCTAACTTATCTAAATCAATCGATTTCTCTCATTAGTGAAATTTGTTTTAGGAAATAAATAATAGACACGTCACAAACTTTCCTCCCAATAAATAGTTTCTTAACATTTGCAAACTTTCCTAATCAGACACGTTACAAACGACCAGATACTAATATCATGTTACCAAACAATAAAACCCCATTTGCATAGAAATCAGTTCAAAATCCTAACTTTTCTAAATTTTTACCTTTCCTTGATAACATCCAATATTTCCTATGTTTTCCACCTATTGAAGGAAATCACCCCTCCATCGATATTAGCATTTTTTGGAACGAGATCTTCGGGTTATGAATTTTTTGCGATTCTTTCCAATTGTGACCTCTCTTTTCGCCCCGGCTCGCATAATCACCTCCACCACAGCCAGCTGACGCCATCCTAGACCTCTTGCCTCTCCACACCTTCTCCGTCACCTCCTCCTCGTACTTCATTGACAATCCCTCCGCCACATTTGTCCACGATGGTGTCGAGAGCATGGCGCAACAGCGTACCAGTGGTAGAGCAGCGCATAGCAGCAAGAAGAAGCACGCAGCACGCGAGGCGAGCGGCCAACGGTGGAGGGCAGAGATGCGGCCGGCGTGGCTGTAACGCCCAGATAATTAGGCTACAGTAAAACTCTCCTGATGATGCCATGTCATCTATGTTACCGTTGCTAATCAAGTAGTAGTTCCAAAAAAATTGCAAATTCAAAAATGAATTAGTGACAAACACCCCAAAGGTCAAAACAAAAATGTTCGGTGGGTGCCAAATATTGCACTAGTAATTATTGTGGAGAAAACAATTTTTTAGAAAGTGCCTAAATATTTTAAAGTGAAATAAAACAGAAAAGAAAATTAAAGAAAAGAAAAGGAAAAGAACCCCCCTACTGGACCAGGCGGCCCAGCTCACAGGCCAGACCGGCCCACCTGGCCCAGCTTGTCTACCGCCGGCCCAGCCCCCCTGCTGTAATGCCCCGGATCCGATGCGCCAGGTGTCGGCCAGTTATTTGCCGTCGTTACCATGTCATTTGTGTAGGATCGAAAGTATGTCTAGAGGGGGGGTGATTAGACTACTTGACAATATAAAAATTCAGCCTTTTGATAAAGACAAGTTTTTGGCAAGTTCACAATGATGATCAAGTCAAGTATCACCCTACACATGCAATTCTAGAGTATAGGCAGCGGAAAGTAAATTGCACATGTAGTAAAGAGAGGTGGAGAAGAGCAAACGCAATTTGGAGACACGGAGATTTTTTTCTCGTGGTTCCGATAGGTGGTGCTATCGTCAATCCACGTTGATGGAGACTTCAACCCACGGAGGGTAGCGGCTGCGAGAGTCCACGGAGGCTCCACCCACGAAGGGTCCACGAAGAAGCAACCTTGTCTATGCCATCATGGCATACGCCCACGGAGGCTAGCCTTACTCGGGTAGATCTTCACGAAGTAGGCGATCTCCTTGCCCTTACAAACTTCTTGGTTCAACTCCACATCTCGACGGAGGCTCCCAAGCGACACCTAACCAATCTAGGAGGCACCACCCTCCAAAAGGTAATAGATGGTGTTGGTGATGATGAACTCCTTGCTCTTGTGCTTCAAATGATAATCTCCCCAACACTCAACTCTCCTCACCGATTTGGCTGTGGTGGAAGAAAGGATTGAGTGGAAAGCAACTTGGGAAGGCTAGAGATCAAGCTTCATATGGTGGGAGTGGAGCAACTTGATCTCAACACAAGGGTAGGTAGTTTTCTTCTCGAAATGTAAGGTAGGAGTGGTAGTTCTTTCGATGGCTCTCTCCACGAATGAAGAGGGGTGGAGGGTATTTATAGCCTCCACACAAAATCCAACCGTTACACACATTTGACCAATCTCGGTCGGACCGAAGTTGACAACTCGGTGAGACCGAAGGTTCAAAACATGTGAGCGTTGGGATTTTGGTGGGACCGAAAATACAATCTCGGTGAGTCCGATTCGTCCAAAGACTAGAGCTTGCCAATCTCGGTGGGACCGACTTCATTATCTCGGTGACACCGATTTGATGATGAATGTTCTGAAGCTTGGCAACTCAAGTTTCGGTGAGACCGAGTTCGAATCGGAAAATCCGAGATTTCTAGGGTTTGGCTATATGGTGAGGTGGTTCATCTCGGTGTGGTGAGTTTAGGAAATCGGTGGGACCGAGATTACTTATGAGTGTATTATGGAAGTGAGAGTTGCTGATAGTTTAGGAGATGTATCACTAAGCACTTTGAGCAACCAGATCATTATCATAACCTCATCCCCTTTTAATAGTATTGGCTTTCCTATGGACTCAATGTGATCTAGGATCACTAAACCAAAAATGGAGTCTTGAGCTTTTGCCAATGCTTGCCTTAGCATTTTGAGGGGTCCACATCTTAAGTCCTTGCCATACCCATATCACTGAATTTTCTGAAATGATTCTCAAGAAACTATTAGTTCAATGATATATATGTTGTTATTAATTACCAAAACCACCCGGGGATTAGTTGCACTTTCAATCTCCCCCTTTTTGGTAATTGATGACAACATATAGATCAAAGCTTCGACAAAGGATATAATCAATGAATAATATCGTCGCTTTGAGAAGTATGTGATAAGCAAGAGCTCCCCCTAAATTTGTGCATTATTTAAGATTTGCGTTTGAATGCAAATGCACAATCGATTAGGATCATGGGTCACTCTTCCATGTCACATACATCTTGGTGGAGCGCACAAAATGATAAGAATGAATAGCATGCACCCAATCACCAAGACATGAGTAAATGGTCATACAAGATATGAATAGCATATGATAAGCATTAAGCACACATTAGGGCATAGTACGACCAAGCACTCATTAAGGTAGAATGAAACGTAGTATCAAACACACAGAATGTCTCGAAAAACCAAAAGTATCTCAAAAAGACCGCAAATAAACGAAAGAGCAAAAGCGCAAAGACAAAGCACTCTCTCTCTCTCAAAGTCCTATGATCTATACAATTTCTCCCCCTTTGGCAACAAGTTACCAAAAAGTTCGAAAAGTATAGAGCTAAACGTCACTAGGGACTCTGCTGGCGGCTCCTGTCTGGGTTGATGTTGGAGTTGAGATGGCAGCATCTGCGAAGACTTCAGCTGATGTCTGTGGAGCTGGAGGAGTGGTCACTGGAGCTGGAGCTGGAGCAACTGATGGAGCTGTGGGAGGTCTTGAGGCTGTAGTCACGTGTCATCCTTTGGAATAGCGGTGATCGGGTCTGTGGGAACCGGAGCGATCTGTTCATAAGCATCTGGACTAGGTCATCCCGCATCTCACGCATGAGCTCTTCCTTCTCCTCTTTGCTTCCTCAATATCTGCCTCAAGCTTGTTGTGATTACTTGCACTTGATCGACTTCACATCAGAGCATGGATCTTGTCTTCAACAATCCTTTCAAGACTCTCCTGAGACTGTACAATGCTGGCCAGGCGTTGTTCAATCCTCTGGGTAGCTTCAAGGAGCTGCTCTCCAACACTCTTGGCAGCTTCAATCTTTGCTTGACCTTCAACTGACGTTGGGTCCTCCTCATCCATCACAACATCATTGTCCTCATGCTCAGGCTGCGAGTGGCAAGTGTGGTCTATCCAACAAGTGCGTGCCGTGCCAAACTTGGCATTGATAAGCATCTGAATGTGCGGGCAAATCCACACGACCTCTTACTCGTCATTGCGGTCCTCTTGATGGTCTCAACTATCAAGTCCATCACCTTGAAAGGTGCCTTCTCATCAAGTATATGCAGCATGTTGATAGAGTACCCTCTGATCATGCGATGATCTCCAGACTTGGGCATCAAGGTATGCCTCAGAATAGTGTTTGTGGTAGGTAGACCTGCCTGGAGATGATACACTGAGCCGAGCTTCCAGATTTCCACATCCTTAGCTGGAACCTCTTTGTACATATTCTTCATAGATTCATGGTTCTTCTTGGGAATACCATACACATCAACATCATCCTCTCTTGGTACTGGAGCATTCAGCAGATTCGCCCATTCTTCAACAGTTGAAGAGAACCTTTGGCCTTGATCATCCATGTGATCTTTCCATCTGGATAGAAATGAGTGTGGCATAGAATTGCATAATCATTTCATCATTCCAACTTGTCAACTTTTGACCAACAAACTCTACAACACCACATGCGGTGAAGCTCTCATGCACATGTGGAAAGAAGTCTCTGTGCTCTTCACTTTGTCAATGTATGCCCGATCAACATAGCGAGTGTGCGCAACTATGGGCTTCTTGTCCATCGCCTGATCTCATAGAAGTCCTGCTGCTCTCGGTGTGGAATCGTGGATCAACAGCAGTTCTTCTCCTCACAAACATATGGATCAGCTTGTCTCCATAGCACGAGACCTCTATCCTTCCTTTCCTTCATGTTCTCGGCTTGAGGATGAGCATCATTGTGAAGTGGCAGTTTACAGTCGAAGTTTCAAGAAAAGCGGTGCCTCATCATCCGACACACTGGTGGCACATCATCTTTCTTCTTTTGAGATGCGGGGATGTTCTGACGGTCTTCTTGGGCTTGGCAGAAGCTTGGCTTGAGCTGCCTTTCTTTGGAGCAGATGGCTTGGACTTAGAAGGGCTCTGCCTACGATGGCATCACCCATGAATTTAGACTTCTGAGGAGGAGGCTGGGGTGCTTCCTCATCATCATCTTCATCTGCTGCTTCATCATGCACTATCCTCTTCCTCTTGGAAGTTTTCTTCACCTTGCTTGTAGTTTCCTCTTCCAAGCTCAGCTTCTTGGCAACAATGGACTTCTTCACTTTTCGGTGCCTTTCTTGGTTTCTTGCCCTTGATGCTCTTTGGCAACAACTTTTCTCTTTGGCTTGGAGGAGACCTCTTCCTCAACAATGAAATCGAATCTTCTTCATCGAGTTCCTCTTCTTTACGGCCTGGTGGCTGCAGGAGGCAAACCACTTGGTGTACTCCTCTCACCATCATCTGAAGAGCTCTTTGGGCTCGGGACTAGTGCTGCCTCTGGAAATTCTTCAATAGGTGACTCGACCTGTTACGCTGTCACGGCATCGACATGGTGACAACCTGTGAATAGATAAGGTGTAGGCGAGTAGAAGAGTTATCACAAACTGCAGAAGATTTTGCAAACAAATGAGTTCAAATTTCAGTTTTAGGTTTTCACAGAAGACATTTCGGTCGACCGAGTTTAAAATTCGGTGAATCCGAAGTGTTCAAACAGAACCATTCACACCACTTTCGGTTGGACGAAGTGGGTTTCGATCCGCCGAAAACACTAGGGTTTCACTAAATCCTCATTTGGTCACACCGATTTGCACAACTTCGGTTGGACCGAAGGTGCAAAGTCTGCAATGGCCAGAGGCCAAATCGGTCATACCGAGAATGTAAAATCGGTCTCACCGAGATGTGTTCGGCGGAAACCTAACCCTAAAACTTTTACTCGAATTTCGTCCAAAAGACTAATCTGGTGTATAGGAAGATCTCAAACGTGGCAAGATGCTAGGCAAACCAAGCGTGCATTGAATCGGAGATGGGAGCACGAGTGGGATTGAAACTCACCCTAACTTGGTGGAGTTCCTCTACGGCGGCAACGGCGCAGAGAGAATGTCCGTTGACGGCGACGGAGACTCGCGGCGGCGCCAAAGCGGCAACGGAGACGATCCGGAGACCACGGCGGCGGCGGCAAAGGTGTGGGGCGAGGCGTTTTGAAGTAGAAATCAATGCGCGCGACCCACGGAGTATATATACCCCTTAGCTGTCGGTGGGACCGAGTTGTAAAACTCGGTGGCACCGAGATGGATAACTGCAGGGCAGTTACACACTTCGGTCACGCCGAAATTCACAACTCGGTTTCACCGAGGTGAAAACCTAGATCAATCTAAATGCTTTCGGTTTGACCGAGTTTGAGTGGGTTGGTCCGACCGAAATCAAATAGAAGGTTTTGGAAGTTTAGCCTTTGACGGATCGGTGGCTCCGAGTGCTCCTCACTCGGTGGGTCCGAAAATGACTTGTTCAAAGTTTGTGATATAAGCATGAATAGAATTTGAGACAAGAAAGCATAGATAGCTAGGGGAGGAACTTAGGCATTCTTGTCCATCCATTTGGTCAGAAAAATCAAAACGACCAAAGCAACAAATGGATGTCCTTGAATGGATAAAATCATGCATCCAACATGCTCACACAATAAGATAGCAAATGAAATATGTGTCAAACATGCACCAACAAAACTCTAGCTACTATCACACAATTTGTCGATGACTAGGTCATCTATATATGAGTATATTGACTTAGGAGTCAAATGAGAACATTTGATCATAGGTCATACTCATCGTTTAAGCACAAGTGGGGTTACCACTTTTACATAAAGCATTAATGTGTTCACATCATTTGAAGATGCTTTAGCTCAATTCTTTAGAGCAAAGCTCCCCTAGATGTGAGAACCCTTTTAAAGGGTCAAACTAACCTTGGGTTGTCGTAGAAGACTTCATGTAGATGTTGAAGATGTGGATGCTCAATGTTGATGAAGATCATCAAGAGTTGGGAGCAATCCTTTGGATTCGGGCACTTTCAATACCTACATGGGTTAGTCCCACAAGGAACAAACAAGGATATCCATGGACATAGATTGAAGTACACAATAGATGATGTCCATGAAAGCAATGATTACCTTGTCCCTTGACTTACCAACAAGAGGGTTTGTGACTCCATGAACTAGTGCACAATGTGGAAGTTGATTGCACAAGTTCTTGCCAAAATGAATGTGAGTGAAGTATGTTGGCGGAGTCACCCTCAAGAACTCTCTAGTTCTTCTTCTTCGGGATCCACATCATCTTGATGGGAATCCTTGGGGTTGTAGTTGAGCTTGAAGTAGAACTTGACGTTTCCTTGGGAACCCACTTGACCATGGGTTTAGGTGCTTCAATAAATGCATCAATCTCCTCTTGAAGCTTTTCCTTGCCTTTTAGCTTGTGGTCTTGTGGTGGAAGATCATCTTGAGCTTGTTCCACATTGGAAGAAGTAGGATACTTCTCCTTTTGAGAAACAAACTTTGGAGTGGGATATTGACCTTCTTCCCATTCAACACCCTCGGCGTTGAACTATCGCTCAAAACCAATTCCTTGATTCTTCCGGTGCCTTCCTTGCTTGCGAACAATTTCCTCAAAGTTCTTGCTTCCGGCAAGGCTCTTGTAGACACCTTTCTCTATAATCCCTTTCAATAAACTATTTTATTGCTCAAGTGTAACTTGGCTTGAAACATTGTTAGTGGAATCAAGAGAACTACTAGGAGCAACAATATTGGATTTAGCATGGTTATTGTTACTACTAGATGAAGAATTTTTCTTATGCTTGTCATGCTTAGTTTTAATAGGTGGCAAGAAATTAGACAAGAGAAGTCATTTGGCAAGATATGAAGAACTCTTCTTTCGAAGATCGTCATTGATCGCTTTTAGAAACTCATGTTCTTGCTCTAGATTGAGCTTCTCGAAGCGTAGCTTCTCATGAGATCTTAGGAGCTCTCTATGATCTTCTTGAGTTGTTTCATGAGCTAACTTAAGAGTGTTTAGTTCTTTAGTTAGACACTCAATCTCCTTCGTAGCATTGTCATTCGACTCTTCTCGACTATAAAGACTACTAGCATGTTCATCATTACTAGGCTCACTAGATTTATCATGTAAAAGCTCATCTTCACCAAGCAAGTCATCCTCATCACTATCAAAGTCAATAAATTCAGGGTGTGATACCTTGGGGCCTTTAGCCATGAAGCATCTTCCAATTCCCTCATTTGGTGAATCAAACAAGTCATAGGAGTTGGAGTTGGAGGACACGAGAGCAAGACCGCAACACCTTCATCTTGATCTGTAGTCGGAGTTGGAGTGATAGCTTCTTTCGGAATGATTGTGGAGTCGGAGCGGAGACCCATTCACCTACATGAGCTTGATGTTTTCTTCTTGTGTAGCTCCTTGATGACTTGTCTTTCCTCTCCGAATCCTTGCTTCTCCGAGAGGGTCTTCATTCATAACGATCATCTCTACTCCTTCTCTCTTTCGAGGTGACTCTTCTCTTGAGCTTCTTCTTCTTGGAGATTCTTCTCTTCTCTTGGGGAGCCGAGCACTCATTTGAGTAGTGTCGGGTCTTCCACAATTGTAGCAGATTCGATCACGACTAGAAGATCTCTTTTCATCATATGATCTAGACTTTGAGCTTCTCTCTTTGCTTCTACTCTTGTACAATTTGTTGAAGTTCTTCACCATTAGGCTTATCTCTTCATTGGAAACTAGCTTGTCACTTGAGGTTGTGGGAGCATCAATTGTAGCTTTGTAAGCACCACTTGACTTGTTGTGAAGCTCTTCCTTATCTTTAAGTGTCATCTCATGAGCAACAATTCTTCCAATGACTTGGTTGGCTTGAGATTCTTGTAGTTTGGCATCATTTGGATCAAAGTGCACACGGTGTCATACTTTCCATCCAAATCTCGAGAATCTTCTTGATGATGAATCGGTCGGTCATTTCTTCGCTTCCTAAGCCGGCAATCTCATTTGTGATGAGAGCAAGCCTAGAGTACATTTCAGCGACTCCTTCACCTTCCTTCATCTTGAACTTGTCAAGTTGACCTTGAAGAACATCTAGCTTTGATTCCTTCACGGACTCGGTACCTTCGTGCATTTCGACCAAAGTATCCCAAATCTCTTTTGAATTCTCAAGACGGCTGATTTTGTTGAACTCCTCGGGACACAAAGCATTGAAGAGAATGTCACAAGCTTGAGCATTGTTTTGCAACATCCGCAATTCATCCGTTGTAGCTTCACGATCCGGAACTTTTCCTTCCTCGAAGAACTCACCTTGCAAACCAACACAAATAATGCCCCATGCGGCTGGGTTATGTCCAAGAATATGCATTTTCATTTTATGCTTCCAACTAGCAAAGTTTGAACCATCAAAGTAAGGACCTCTCTGAAAATTACCCTCATTAGGCGCCATACTCTCCTAGGTTGTGAAACCAAGCTTATGGAGTCAATGCAATGGAGACCAATACAATGGAGACCAAAGCTCTGATACCACTTGTAGGATCGAAAGTATGTCTAGAGGGGGGGTGATTAGACTACTTGACAATATAAAAATTCAGCCTTTTGATAAAGACAAGTTTTTGGCAAGTTCACAATGATGATCAAGTCAAGTATCACCCTACACATGCAATTCTAGAGTATAGGCAGCGGAAAGTAAATTGCACATGTAGTAAAGAGAGGTGGAGAAGAGCAAGCGCAATTTGGAGACACGGAGATTTTTTCTCGTGGTTCCGATAGGTGGTGCTATCGTCAATCCACGTTGATGGAGACTTCAACCCACGGAGGGTAACGGCTGCGAGAGTCCACGGAGGGCTCCACCCACGAAGGGTCCACGAAGAAGCAACCTTGTCTATGCCATCATGGCATATGCCCACGGAGGGCTAGCCTTACTCGGGGTAGATCTTCACGAAGTAGGCGATCTCCTTGCCCTTACAAACTTCTTGGTTCAACTCCACATCTCGACGGAGGCTCCCAAGCGACACCTAACCAATCTAGGAGGCACCACCCTCCAAAAGGTAATAGATGGTGTTGGTGATGATGAACTCCTTGCTCTTGTGCTTCAAATGATAATCTCCCCAACACTCAACTCTCCTCCTTGATTTGGCTGTGGTGGAAGAAAGGATTGAGTGGAAAGCAACTTGGGAAGGCTAGAGATCAAGCTTCATATGGTGGGAGTGGAGCAACTTGATCTCAACACAAGGGTAGGTAGTTTTCTTCTCGTAAATGTAAGGTAGGAGTGGTAGTTCTTTCGATGGCTCTCTCCACGAATGAAGAGGGGTGGAGGGTATTTATAGCCTCCACACAAAATCCAACCGTTACACACATTTGACCAATCTCGGTCAGACCGAAGTTGACAACTCGGTGAGACCGAAGGTTCAAAACATGTGAACGTTGGGATTTTCGATGGGACCGAAAATACAATCTCGGTGAGTCCGATTCGTCCAAAGACTAGAGCTTGCCAATCTCGGTGGGACCGACTTCATCATCTCGGTGACACCGATTTGATGACACAAGGTTACAGAAGCTTGGCAACTCAAGTTTCGGTGAGACCGAGTTCAGAATCGGAAAATCCGAGATTTCTAGGGTTTGGCTATATGGCTGAGGTGGTTCATCTCGGTGTGACTGAGTTTAGGAAATCGGTGGGACCGAGATTACTTATGAGTGTATTATGGAAGTGAGAGTTGCTGATAGTTTAGGAGATGTATCACTAAGCACTTTGAGCAACCGGATCATTATCATAACCTCATCCCTTTTAATAGTATTGGCTTTCCTATGGACTCAATGTGATCTAGGATCACTAAACCAAAAATGGAGTCTTGAGATTTTGCCAATGCTTGCCTTAGCATTTTGAGGGTCCACATCTTGAGTCCTTGCCATACCCATATCCTTGAACTTTCGAAATGATTCTCAAGAAACTATTAGTTCAATGATATATATGTTGTTATTAATTACCAAAACCACCCGGGGATTAGTTGCACTTTCAATTTGCTTGCGTGTTGCATTTTGCCATGTCATCATCTGCATTTCATCTGCATGTTTTTCAAAACTTGCATCCGTTCGGGTTCCGTCGGTTCTCTCCGTTGTCCGATTCGAGCAGACACTCTCGCACGCGCCTTGCTACCTCTCCAAATATTATTTTATAAGTGGCATAAAATGTTCTCGGAATGGGTTGCAACTTGTCGTGCGGTCTAATTATAGTGTAGACAGACCGCCTGCCAAGTTTCGTCGCATTTGGAGTCCATTTGATAGCCCAACCGTTAAATATTGCGGTACCGCTGCCGGTATCTTCGTCGGACGTTTTCGGTCTCCGAAAACCGTGCGGGCCGCACTTCTTCCCCTCTCTTCTCAGCCCGAGGCCTTCTAACCACAACCCACTAACCCCTCCTAGGCCCAGCCTACCTCCCCTCGCGTTCGGAACCATCCGATCATGATCGGAGGGCTCCAAAACATCCCCACACCCTCAAACCCTAACCCCCATTCCTTATTTAAACCCCTTCCCTTGCCAATCGACCTTCTCCTTCCTTCTTCTCAAAACCGCGCCCCAAACATTCCCTAACCTCCTCCCACCTCGGGGGCGCGCCAAGAACCTCTCCCAGCCGCGCCCGCCACTTTGCCGCCGCCAGCGCGCCCAGACAATCGCGCGCCCATCGCCCCTCGCGCCCGCCACCACTCTCCCGCCGCCATGTGGCATCGCCACCTCACCCCGCGCCTCCCGCCGCGGGGTCACAGTAAGCTCAAGCCCGCCGCCCGCCTGGCCGATCTGAGGCCGCATGAGCCGTTCGTCGCCGCCGCCGCCGCCAGCGCCTCCGCCGCCTCGCTTGCCTGCCTCGCCGCCGGCCGCGCCACCGGAACCCCGCCGGGTTTCGCCGTCGCCGACCTCCCAAGGACCCAGGTCACCGCCCCTCCCCGTCACGCCCTCTTCGTCTCTCTCTCTCTCACCCGGTCTCTCTCCCTCTCTGCCCCAGGGACTTGCGCCGCCGCCTTGGATGACCGCCGCCGGCGCCGTGGTCGCCGGATCCGCCCGGGATCCGCCGGATCCGGGGTCCCTCGTCCCATTCCCGGCCTCGCCTCGGCTCGCCGGAGCCCCACCGTCGCCGGGGCCGAACCATAGCACGCCGCCGCCGTTGCCCCTGTTTTCCTGCATCGAGCCCAACATACGAGCAGCAAGGCTTCGCTTCGGTCGGCCAGCGCGTTGACCGCGCTGGCAGTGCGTGGTGAGGCGCGCAAGGCCAAAGGCAAGGCCGCCCCCGCCAAACCTCCCCAACCCGCAGACCAATTGGGCTTGGCCCATGGGTGAGGCCCCCCAGCGCCTCCTTTTTTTTTCTTTCTTTCCATTCTGTTGGGCCAACAGATTCGGCCCGCGTACGTTTTTTCCTGATCTGTGAATTTCGCTTTATCCAGTAATTTAACTGTTTTACAGAAAAACCCTCCTAGTTCATGCATTTAATTACTCACAAACCATGCATCTTTTGTAAATAATTTATATATGTAAAATGCTTAGTTTTTCATCTAGTTTCATAATATGCCATTTTCATCCATGTTTAAAATGCTTAAAATGATGTTTGCTTTAATTTGCTTAAATGCCATGCTAAAATGATTTATTTCATAACTAAATAACCGTAGCTCGGATTTAAATGTTCTTGATATGTAAATGGGGTGGAAAAATGCCTAGATTAACGTGGTGCACTTTATTTTCCTGTTTAACAACTTTAAAATATGTTTTAGGGCAGAACAGTACCAAAACTAAAATATGGACATGAGGATTTTCCGGAATTGTTGTTTGTTGTTCCGGCCTCATTTAAACTTGCCTAGATAGGTAGTTTTCATATGCTTCACCCCTTGCCATGTTTAACCACATTTAATATTGATGAGTAGCATAAACGAGAGTGAACTAAATACTTGAATGTGGTGTTCCGTCAATATGCAACTCGTTGCATATTGAGCTCCACTTAATTTGTAGTGTTGTTTGTTGCACTTTGCCATGCCATGCCTCATTAAACCGGACATGCATCATACTTGATTGTGCATCATGCCATATTTATGCTTGTGTGTTTACCATGTTGTTTGTTTCTTTCCGGTGTTGCTTCTTAGTTCCGGGAATGTTGCGATTGTGAGGATTTGTTCGACTACGTCCGTTTGTCTTCTTCATGGACTCGTTCTTCTTCCTAGCGGGATTTCAGGAAAGATGACCGCTACCCTGGATCTCACTACTATCATTGCTATGCTAGTTGCTTCGTTCTATCGCTATCTTTGCGCTACCTATTACACATTTATCAAGCCATCCCATATTGCCATGAACCTCTAATCCTTTGACACCTTTCCTATGCAAACTGTTGTTTGGCTATGTTACCGCTTTGCTCAGCCCCTCTTATAGCGTTGCTAGTTGCAGGTGAAGTTGAAGATTTCTCCATGATGGACAGGGTTATGTTGGGATATCACAATATCTCTTATTTTATTAATGCATCTATATACTTGGTAAAGGGTGGAAGGCTCGGCCTTATGCCTGGTGTTTTGTTCCACTCTTGCCGCCCTAGTTTCCGTCATACCGGTGTTATGTTCCTGGATTTTGCGTTCCTAACGCGGTCGGGTGATTTATGGGACCCCCTAACGGTTCGCTTTGAATAAAACTTGTCCAGCAAGGCCCAACCTTGGTTTTACCATTTGCCTCACCACCACCTATCCCTTTCCCTTGGGTCGGCCAACCCGAGGGTCATCTTTATTTTAGCCCCCCGGGCCAGTGCTTGTCTAAGTGCTGGTCCAAACCGAGCGATGTCCGGCACCCCCTGGGCAACCAGGGTCTATGCCAACCCGACGTCTTGCTCATCCGGTGTGCCCTGAGAACGAGATATGTGCAGCTCCTATCGGGATTTGTCGGCACATCGGGATGCTTTGCTGGTCTTGTTTTACCATTGTCGAAATGTCTTGATGTACCGGGATTCCGAGACTGATCGGGTCTTCCTGGGAGAAGGTCTATTCCTTCGTTGATCGCGAGAGCTTGTCATGGGCTAAGTTGGGACACCCTCGCGGGGTTTAAACTTTCGAGAGCCGTGCCCATGGTTATCGTCGCCGATGGGAATTTGTTAATGTCCGGTTGTAGATAACTTGACACCAGATCCGAATTAAAACGCATCAACCGCGTGTGTAGCCGTGATTGTCTCTTCTCGGTGGAGTCCGGGAAGTGAACACGGTTTCTGTGTTATGTTTGACGTAAGTAGGTGTTCAGGATCACCTCTTGATCATTGCTAGTTGACGACCGATCCTTTTGCTCTCTTCTCGCTCTCATTTGCGTATGCTAGCCACCATATATGCTTAGCCGCTGCTGCAACCTCACCACTTTACCCCTTCCTTTCCCATTAAGCTTTGCTAGTCTTGATACCCATGGTAATGGGATTCTTTGAGTCCTCGTGGCTCACCGGATACTTCAAAACTAGTTTGCGGTGCCTATGTTACCGAAAGCGGTGGCGCAACCAAGCTCAAGGAGGAGCTCGATGAAGATCTTGCCCTTTGTGTTGTTTCGTTCTAGTTGATCGATAGTGGAGCCCGGTTGGGGTCGATCGGGGACCTTTGTCGCATTTGGGGTTCTTCTTTTATTTTGGTTCCGTAGTCGGACCTTGATTGTATCTGGATGATGTAATGCTTTATTCATGTAATTGTGTGAAGTGGCGATTGTAAGCCAACTATGTATCTCTTTCCCTTATGTATTACATGGGTTGTGTGAAGATTACCTCACTTGCGACATTGCTTTCAATGCGGTTATGCCTCTAAGTCGTGCTTCGACACGTGGGAGATATAGCCGCATCGAGGGCGTTACACCTGCCTCGTCTCCCTTCCTGTTCCCCCGACCCGGGTCGGAACAGGGGCGCGTCGCCACCGGACCCCCTCGCCGGCGTCGAGGAGAGGATAAGGTCGCCACGCCCCCGCCTCCTCGATCCCGCCTCCCACTCGCCCCCACTCTCGCCCTCGGTCCCTGCGCCTCTCCCTCTCCCCTCAGATCCACCTTGCTCCCTCCTCGTCCCCCCACCACATCCGACGCCGCCATGGACCCGCCGCCGTGAAACGCGCGGCCACAACCCTCGCCTTGCCTCGCTTGCGTGTCGTTCGTCTCCGCCTTCGTCCTCCTCGTCGACCGGTGGCCGCAGTTGGAGCTCGGAGCCACCGTAGCACCCACGACGCCGCCGTCTTCCTCCTCTGCTCCGACAAGCTACGCCGCCGCTCTTCTCCAACTCCGGCGACGCCCCTGCAGCTACTAAACCCACCAAGGGCCACCGTGTGTGCCGCTCGGTGAGCCCTCCTCTCTCTCTTTTTCGCACCCTACCTAGTTGTCGCCAAACACCCGAACGCCGCGCCGTAGAGCTCGTCGCCGACGAGTCTCCGGTGACCTTTTGGTCACGGGCTCAACCCCGATGCACTCCCCACGCCGCGTAGGCATCGCCCCGCTCTCCGGTTTGCCCAAAACCGCCCCGTATCATCGTTGTTGTCGCTCGCCCGGAGCACTCGCCTCTGTCCGTTCCAGCCCCTCTGGCCACCACCGCTCGACGCGCGACGCCGAGCCGCGTCGAACGCGCCCGGCCACAGCCCCGCAGACCCCCTGTGCACGAAACCCGCGTCCCTCCCAAGCCGCGCCGCCACGTTTGGCTCGCCGGAGTCAGCTCCAGCGTGTCTCCGGCCAGTGTCCGACGTGGCGTCCACGTGGCACCGCCTGGGCCATTGACGGGTGGGCCCAGGGCCCCCTTTGACCTGTTGACCATGGTCAACTTGCTGGCTGGGCTGGTCCCAGCAGCTGACCAGTGGCCCCCACCCTATAACCTAATTAAATTAGTAAAGTTAATTAATCTAGGCTAATTAGTCACTGACTAATGGGGCCCACACTTAGTTAATTCTAATTAATCTAAAACAAATCCTATTTCACCTGTGTCTCAGACATATGGGTCCCACTGGACCCACCTGTCTCGTTTGATTGGTCAACCGACCAGTTGACTTGCTGACATCACTATGATGTCATGCCTGTGTCATCATGCACTGTTCTGGATAATGTTAGAATTAAATAACTAATTAAAATCAGAAAATGATTTAAATCTTTAGAAAATCATATCTTTTAATCCGTAACTCGGATGAAAATACTTTCTACATGAAAGTTGCTTAGAACAACGAGACGAATCCAGATACATAGCCCGTTCGTCCGCCACACATCCCTAGCATAGCAAACACGCAACTTTCCCCCTCCGGTTCATCTGTCCGAAAACGCAAAACACCGGGAATACTTTCCCGGATGTTTTCCCCCTTCGTCGGTATCACCTACTACCACGATTGGGAACACCTAACATCGTTACTTGTCATGTCATGCATCGATATGCATCTGTTTGCATGGTATTCATTGTTTCTTCCCCCTCTTCTCTCCGGTAGACTACGAGACCAACGCTGCTGCTACCCAGTTCAACTACGGAGTTGGCGACCCCTCCTTGCCAGAGCAACCAGACAAGCCCCCCCTTGATCACCAGATATCGCCTATTCTACTCTATACTGCTTGCATTAGAGTAGTGTAGCATGTTACTGCTTTCCGTTAATCCTATTCTAATGCATAGCCTGACATTGTTGCTACATCTGTTGATACCTTACGTGCAATCCTAAATACTTAGTATAGGATGCTAGTTTATCATCTGTGGCCCTACATTCTTGTCGGTCTGCCTTGCTATACTATCGGGCCGTGATCACTTGGGAGGTGATCACGGGTATATGCTATACATATATACATACTACAGATGGTGATTAAAGTCGGGTCGGCTCGAAGAGTACCCGCGAGTGATTCACGGATTGGGGGCTGAAAGGACCTTTGTCCCGACGGCCCTCTGTGTGGATATTTGTGGCGGAGCGACAGGGCAGGTTGAGACCACCTAGGCGAGAGGTGGGCCTGGCCCTGGTCGGCGTTCGCGGTTGCTTCATAATAACACGCTTAACGAGATCTTGGTATTTGATCTTAGTTTGGCCACTGGCCTATACGCACTAACCAACTACGCGGGAAAGATATGGGCACTCGACGTCGTGGTATCAACCGAAGCCTTCTAGACGTCAACAACAGAGCGGCGCGCGCCGGATTGGAATGTAAGCCTGCTCTTGTATTAA
Organism: Aegilops speltoides; assembly: GCA_021437245.1. Lineage (NCBI taxonomy): Eukaryota > Viridiplantae > Streptophyta > Magnoliopsida > Poales > Poaceae > Aegilops > Aegilops speltoides. Next base: position 194,636,191 of record CM038146.1, on the reverse strand, counting down.
GGGGCTAGTTACGCTTTCGCCGCCCACATAGCGTCTTGGTGTGCAATGGGCGATGGGCCCAGACCCCTGCGCCATAGGAGTTAGACCGGCGTGCTGACCTCTCTGTTAGGCCTAGGTGGGGCTGTGACGTGTTGATCTTCCGAGGCCGGGCATGACCCAGAAAAGTGTGTCCGGCCAAATGGGATCGAGCATGTTGGGTTATGTGGTGCACCCCTGCAGGGAAGTTGATCTATTCGAATAGCCGTGTCCCTCGGTAAAAGATCGACCCGGAGTTGTACCTTGACCTTATGACAACTAGAACCGGATACTTAATAAAACACACCCAGACAAGTTCCACAGACAACCCGGTGATCGCTTTTCCACAGGTCGACGAGGGGAGGATCGCCGGGTAGGATTATGCTATGCGATGCTACTTGGAGGACTTTAATCTACTCTCTTCTACATGCTGCAAGACGGAGGCTACCAGAAGCGTAGTCTTTGATAGACTAGCTATCCCCCTCTTATTCTGGCATTCTGCAGTTCAGTCCACTGATATGGCCTCCTTACACATATACCCATGCATATCTAGTGTTGCTCCTTGCTTGCGAGTACTTTGGATGAGTACTAACGGTTGCTTTGCTCCCTCTTTTCCCCCGTTTTCCTCTTCTTCTCGGCTGCCGCAACCGGACGTTAGAGCCCAGGAGCCAGACGCCACCTTCGACGACGACTCCTACTACACTGGAGGTGCCTACTACTACGTGCAGGCCGCTGACAACGATCAGGAGTAGTTAGGAGGATCCCAGGCAGGAGGCCTGCGCCTTGTTTGTGCTAGCCATCTTATGGCAACTTGTTTAACTTATGTCTGTACTCAGATATTGTTGCTTCCGCTGACTTGTCTATGATCGAGCACTTGTATTCGAGCCCTCGAGGCCCCTGGCTTGTAATATGATGCTTGTATGACTTATTTATGTTTTAGAGTTGTGTTGTGATATCTTCCTGTGAGTCCTTGATCTTGATCGTACACGTTTGCGTGCATGATTAGTGTACGATTGAATCGGGGGCGTCACAAGTTGGTATCAGAGCCGACTGCCTGTAGGAATCCCCCTTCCACACTCCTTGGCCAAAGTCGAGTCTAGTCATTACAAAACTTTTACTAACTTGGCTGTGTGCCTTACGGGCCCACGTTGCCATTGGATGGTATTAGGATCTTTTACTTCTCGACCTTTACTCTGGGGCTCTGAACTCTCTCCGACTCGGGTTAAACGAATTTACTAACTCTATAACATTAGGATCCCGTTACCACGTTCACCCCAAAGTTGGATAAGCCATAATTATTCTGCAGGATAGTATTTTGAATAGTACCCACATTGTCATTTGACTCCATTGAAACATCTTTGTTTTCAGATGGAACCCACGAGGCAGGTCGTGCGCCACACGGCGACCATTGGTGCCTCGGGATCACTCTTTGTGCTAGCTGAGATGATGACCTATCTGGGTTATCGCTGGCACCCTGAGTACACCGTCTACGAGGAGTACCAGGACTTTAACCAGGAGCAGTACCGTGCCATCGTCCACCTCTACTCTCGGGAGTATGACTCCACTACCGTGCTGCACACCGCTCATGGAGTTGGAGTGACCATCAAGATGGTAGTTCACGATGCTGCCTATGCTGCTCTGACACGTCTTCGTGGAGAGTATCGGGCGTTGGACACTTCGCCTTTCAGGCACATTGCTATCCCATCCGACGTTGGTGCGGAGGGATACTACACTGCTGCCTACTCCACCGTCACCTGAGAGCCCTTCCACCATCAGAGCCTGGTTCTGCATGCTGTTGGGTTGGACCGAGCTAACCGAGCTCTTCGCCACAAGTTTTACACCACTCGTCAGCACCTTTACAGGGCTCTGATGCTGTTGCACCCCTTTGTTCTATCTAGACAGCTGCCGCGTTCTGCGATCTACCCAGCTAGGACCGTGATGCCCCATGGTGTCGGTTGGCCAGAGGTGGGAGGCTACTCTCCCGCACTTGGTCCTCTTCTGACACCTGAGCGTTGGGTTCTACACCAGAGTATTCGCGGCCCCCAGGCCGCTGACGTGGACTATCCGTTGCCTCACTACGGTTGTCGAGCTCGACTACCTCCTGATACCTCCACAGGACTGATGTAGTCTTGCTTATTAGTATTAGATGCATTCGCCGCGAGCCTGCGTGCCGCCTATGATGACTTAGTCTATGTACTGAACTCTGTGTACTGAACTCTATGTCCGACCCCTTTTGTAGTTATGTCGACTACTATGTAGTATCTGTCGTGCTCCTTTCATTATGCATGTTTCATCATGAATGATTCTTGTCTATGCAAATTTCTCAATGCTGAACTACCCTTGTTATATATTAGCAGGATGGTTAGACCAGCTGGTCATGGTCGCGGCGACAACGCCCCACCATCGCCTGAGTACATGGCTGGTATGGTCCAACAGCTCGAGATGAATTGCCAGTTCATGGAGAATATGATGGCTCAGTTCCCTCGCCCCAATATGAACGAGCAGCCAGCCCAAGTGACTCTGCAGGATTTCATGCGCCTCAACCCAACCATGTACCGCAGCTCAACTCAGTCGCTGGATGCTGATGACTGGCTCTGTGACATCACCTATGAGATGGAGCCTGCTGATGTAGCCCCTGCCCGCTATGTCACCTTTGCTTCCTTTTTTCTGAAGGGGCCCGCAGCTCAATGGTGGGACAACCACAGACGTACTCTGCCAGTTGTACAATCATCACCTGGCCAGACTTTCAAGCTGCCTTTCGTGCCCGCTTCATTCCTCAGGGGATCATGGACAGGAAGAAGCGTGAGTTCCGCAACCTCACCCGAGCGACAAAGCGTGGAAGCTTATCGGCGGGAGTTTACGGACTTGTCCGCTATTTCAAGAAGACATTGCAACCGATGCACGAGCGGGAGAAGTTCGTGGCGGCCTTCAAGGCGACATCAAGCTCGCGCCGGTGCATGACTTTGTCGATTTTTCCACCTTGGTGAACAAGGCCATCAATGTCGAGACTGGTCTGCAGGAACACCAGAGCTCTCACAGGCGCAACCGTGACACGGGCTCATCTTCGGGCCCGCCCTTGTAGAAGCGTAAGATATGGATCCCGAACAACATGTACCGTCCAAATGCACCTACCCCAAGGCAGACCTATGCTGCACCTCGTCTGCCTCCTCCACCATCTAGACAGCCAAGACTTCCAGCTCCACCACCCCGAGCTGCTGTTCCCACTCCCAATAATGGTCTGTGCTACAAGTGTGGTCAACCAGGTCACCGTGCTAGGGAATGCAACCAGAATCGAGAATCAGCGGCCCTTCCGAAGAAGCGGCGTGGTAACAACCAGCCCCGCAACAACAATGCCAAGTCTTATGGTCGTGTTCATGCCAACCAAGTTGATCTGAACGAAGCTCAAGACCAGCCTGCTACTGTGATGGGTACATCCTCGTAAATTTAGTACCAGCATCCGTTTTATTTGATACAGGAGCATCACATTCATTCATGTCAGAAGATTTTGCATTCATGCATGGCATTAAAAGCGAAGACATGAACGCGTCGCTATTAGTACACACCCCTGCGGGCCAATGTCGGACCTCCATGATTTGCAACGACGTCCCCGTTAAAATCGAAGGACTAGAATTCCTTGTCTCTCCCATCGTACTGAAGTCTTCTAGCATTGATCTCATTCTGGGAATGAATTGGTTAAAGGCGCATACTACTTCTATAGTTTGCGCCACTAAGACCGTCCATCTACTGCACCCTTCTGATGAAATAATTAGCTACAATGCTCGTCTGGTTCAGAATGCCGAGGCAAGGCTTTATGCCTTGAACACATTGAACATTGCACCCCTCGAGGGCATTGAAAACATTCTTGTCGTTTGCGAATTCCAAGACGTCTTTCCTGAAGAACTTCTAGGGATTCCCCCTGCTAGAGCTGTCGAATTCATCATTGACTTAAAACCAGACACCACTCCTATAGCCAAACGGCCCTACAAGATGCCGCCGCATGAACTCATTGAGCTTAAGGAGGAAATCGAAAAATCTCTTCGAAGTGGTTTCATTCGCCCAAGTTGCTCTCCTTGGGGAGCACCTTCTCTCTTTGTTAAGAAGAAGGATGGGACAAACCGATTAGTCCAAGACTACCGTCCTATCAACCAAGCTACCATTCAGAACAAATATCCTCTTCCTTGGATCAATGATCTATATGATCAACTGGCTGGTTCGTCAGTGTTCTCTAAACTCGACTTGAGGTTGGGTTACCATCAGATCCGTGTTCGTGAAGAAGATATCCCGAAGACCGCATTTGTTACTCGCTATGGATCATACGAGTACACCGTTATGTCTTTTGGATTAACCAATGCTCCAGCCACCTTCTCTCGTCTGATGAACTATATCTTTATGGAATACCTCGACAAATTTGTCGTGGTCTATCTGGATGATATCCTTGTATATTCCAAGAATGAAGAAGAACATGCTAAACATCTTCGTCTTGTTTTGGAAAAGCTACGAGAGCATCAACTCTATGCCAAGTTCTCCAAGTGTGAATTCTGGCTTCCCGAAGTAACCTATCTTGGGCATGTCATCTCTAAGGATGGTATTGCCATCAACCCTGAACGAGTTCAGGCTATTCTCGATTGGACTCCTCCGAAGAATGTCAAGCAAGTCAGAAGTTTTCTCGGACTCGCTTGACTATTGTCGTCGATTAAATCGAGAACTTCTCCAAGATCGCTAGACCTCGACTAACACGCTTCATAAGGGCGTCAAGTTTGAAAGACGAGAAAAGTGTCGAAAGTTTCCAAGCGCTCAAAGACAAGTTGACTTCTGCCGGTGCTTGCTCCTCCGGATACTAAGAAGGACTTCGTCATTTATTGTGATGCTTCACGTCAAGGCCTAAACCTTGTCCTAATGCAAGAGCGCAAAGTGATTGCTTATGCCTCTCGTCAATTCGCCCTCACGAAGAGAACTATCAGTTCACGACCTCGAGCTTCTTCTGCTGTTATCCATGCACTAAAACAATGGCGATATTACCTTCTCGTGTCGTTGCGAGATCTTCACCGACCACCAAAGTGCGGAGTATCTCATTTACTCAACCAGATCTGAACCTCCGTCAGCAGAGATGGATGGAGATTGTTGCAGATTTTAACCTGGGTATTTCGTATACCCCAGGCAAGGATAAAGTAATGGCTGATGCCTTGAGCCGCAAGTCTTACTGCAACCACCTCCAGGTTCACAAAGTTCAGCCCTCTCTTGTTGAAGAATTCATAAAGCTGAACCTCCATATTGTTCCTCCTGGTGCACTCGCTCCCCCTCCTCCGGAGTTTCGCAAGATGAACCTCGACGTTGTTTCTCGGGGTTCTCTCAATACCATAGTTGCTAGACCAGATCTTGTGGACACCATCAAATGGATACAGAAATGTGACGATGAAGTCGAGAGGATTAAACGTTATCTCGCAGAAGGAAAGCCCTCATTCTTCACTGTTGATGACGCAGGCACCTTATTCTTCAAAGGTCGCCTAGTGGTACCGAGTAAGAGGGAAAACCTGAATCTTAATCCAAGGGTTATGAAAGAAGCTCATGATACACCTTTGTCTATTCATCCCGGTAGTACCAAGATGTACCAAGACATTCGTCAGAGATTCTGGTGGTCTAATATGAAGCAAGATATTGATCGTTATGTTGCTGAGTGTGATGTTTGTCGTCGTATCAAAGCGAGCATCAAAGGCTCTTTGGAACTCGCAACCTATCTCTATTCACGAATGGAAATGAGACCATGTTGAAATGGACTTAAATCCTTTGGATTCCCCAAATCCCAGAAAGGTAATGATGCTATTCTTGTCGTCATTGACCGGCTTTCTAAAGTTGCACATTTTCTGGCTGTCAAGGAAACAATCACTGCTAGTCAGCTGGCAAACCTCTACATGTCCAGAATTGTCTCGCTCCATAGTATTCCATTGGTAATCAGTTCAGACCGATGCAGTTTATTCACTTCAAGATTCTGGGCAAGTTTCCAAGAAGCTATGGGGACTCATCTGTCTTTCAGCACTGCTTTTCATCCTCAGTCGCAAGGGCAAGTTGAACGTGTCAACCAAGTTCTCGAAGACATGCTTCAAGCTTGTGTTATTTCCTTCGGTAAGAAATGGGAGCAATCTCTCCCGTATGCTAAGTTCTCTTATAATAACAGCTATCAAGCTAGTCTGAAGATGGCCCCCTTCGAAGTGTTATATGGACGAAAGTGCCGAACCCCTCTGAACTGGTCAGAAACTAGGGAACATCCACTCTTCGGTCCGGATATTATCGAACATGCCAAAGAACAAGTTTGCATTATTCGCGAGAATATCAAGACTGCTCAGTCAGGTCAGAAGAGTCAGTATGACCGTCATCATGAGGACATGGTCTATCAACCTGGCGAAAGGGCTTATCTTCGAGTTACACCAATGAAGGGTGCTCACCGCTTGGGGATCAAGGGCAAGCTAGCTCCTCCCTATATTGGTCCTTTCACTATTCTGGAAAGGCGTGGAAAAGTGGCATATCAACTGGAGCTTCCGCCGAACCTTTCTCAGGTTCATGATGTGTTCCATGTGTCACAGCTCCGCCATTGCTTCAAGGACCCAATCCGAGCAGTGGATCATGAAGTGCTCGAATTGCAACAAGACCTCTCCTATAAAGAGCATCCAGTCCGCATTCTTGACCAAGCTGAACGCCGCACACGTCAGAAGGCGATCAAGTTCCTCAAAGTCCAGTGGTTGCACCCTTCTGAAGATGAAGCCACTTGGGAAGGCGAGGATCGCCTGCGTGATGAATACCCCGCACTGTTTCCTTATACCTCCTAAATCTCGGGACGAGATTTCTTGTAGTGGAGAAGATTTGTAACACCCGAATAATTAGGCTACAGTAAAACTCTCCTGATGATGCCATGTCATCTATGTTACTGTTGCTAATCAAGTAGTAGTTCCAAAAAATTGCAAACTCAAAAATGAATTAGTGACAAACACCCAAAGTTTTCAAAGGTCAAAACAAAAATGTTCGGTGGGTGCCAAATATTGCACTGGTAATTACTGTGGAGAAAACAATTTTTTAGAAAGTGCCTGAATATTTTAAAGTGAAATAAAACAGAAAAGAAAAATAAAGAAAAGAAAAGGAAAAGAACCCCCCCCACTGGACCAGGCGGCCCAGCTCACAGGCCAGGCCGGCCCACCTGGCCCAGCTTGCCTACCGCCGGCCCAACCCCCTGCCTCGTCTCCCTTACTGTTCCCCCGACCCGGGTTAGAACAGGGGCGCATCGCCACCGGGCCCCCTCGCCGGCGTCGAGGAGAGGATAAGGTCGCCACGCCCCCACCTCCTCGATCCTGCCTCCCACTCGCCCCCACTCTTGCCCTCGGTCCCTGCGCCTCTCCCTCTCCCCTCAGATCCACCTCGCTCCCTCCTCGTTCCCCCACCACATCCGACACTGCCATGGACCCACCGCCGTGAAACGCGCGGCCACAACCCTCGCCTCGCCTCGCTTGCGTGTCGTTCGTCTCCGCCTTTGTCCTCCTCGTCGACCGGTGGCCGCAGTTGGAGCTCGGAGCCACCGCAGCACCCACGACGCCGCCGTCTTCCTCCTCTGCTCCGACAAGCTACGCCGCCGCTCTTCTCCAACTCCGGCGATGCCCCTGCAACTACTAAACCCACCAAGGGCCACCGTGTGTGCCGCTCGGTGAGCCCTCCTCTCTCTCTTTTTCGCGCCCTACCTAGTTGTCGCCGAACACCCGAACACCGCACCGCGGAGCTCGTCGCCGACGAGTCTCTGGTGACCTTTTGGTCACAGGCTCAACCCCGTTGCACTCCCCACGCCGCGTAGGCCTCGCCCCGCTCTCTGGTTTGCCCGAAACCGCCCCGTATCATCATTGTTGTCGCTCGCCCGGAGCACTTCGCCGCCGACGAGCTCGAAGCGCTCGCCTCTGTCCGTTCCAGCCCCTCTGGCCACCACCGCTCGACGCGCGACGCCGAGCCGCGTCGAACGCGCCCGGCCACAGCCCCAGAACCCCACATGCACGAAACCTGCGTCCCTCCCAAGCCGCGCCGCCGCGTTTGGCTCACCGGAGTCAGCTCCAGCGCGTCTCCGGCCGGTGTCCGACGTGGCGTCCACGTGGCACCGCCTGGGCCACTGACTGGTGGGCCCAGGGCCCCCTTTGACCTGTTGACCATGGTCAACTTGCTGGCTGGGCTGGTCCCAGCAGCACCCTATAACCTAATTAAATTAGTTAAGTTAATTAATCTAGGCTAATTAGTCACTGACTAATGGGGCCCACACTTAGTTAATTCTAATTAATCTAAAACAAATCTTGTTTCACCTGTGTCTCAATGACATGTGGGTCCAACTGGACCCACCTGTCTGGTTTGACTGGTCAACCGACCAGTTGACTTGCTGACATCACTGTGATGTCATGCCTGTGTCATCATGCATTGTTCTGGATAATGTTAGAATTAAATCTAGGCCGATATGACCGATATATAGGCCGATATATCACTTTTGGGGCTCTACTGATATAAACATAACATATCATTTTGTAAATATCATTTTCAAACATATCAACCGATATGGATCGAAATATCGACCGATATGGCCGATATCTAGCCTGATATGTCCACCAATATAAAACGATATGTAGATGACAACAATTATTTATTAGAATGCTGTGAAATGTGATTATGCATTTACAACTTCACTATATATTATCAAAGTCGTGTACAATGTTTCTTACAAATGCATATATATCACATTGTTTTAATCATAGAGCAAGGATTTTGTGAATCTTTCCTTAATAGTTTCTTAATCAACTAGTCAATAAACAAGGGATCTAAAAGTGTCATGTTAAAGCATTGACATCACACATTTTATTTTACTAAAAATAAATGTTTTGAACAAGAAAAATGAAATAATAAACTAGAGATGTTTTCTCCGATATATCTACACATTGTCCGATATATCACCCGATATCTGACATCCGATATGTCAAAGCCAAACCGATACGAACCCGATATCTGATATTTTGAAGCTTGATGACATGTGGGTCCCACTGGACCCACCTGTCTAGTTTGACTGGTCAACCGACCAGTTGACCTGCTGACATCACTGTGATGTCATGCCTGCGTCATCATGCACTGTTCTGGATAATGTTAGAATTAAATAACTAATTAAAGTCAGAAAATGATTTAAATCTTTAGAAAATCACATCTTTTAATCCGTAACTCGGATGAAAATACTTTCTACATCCCTAGCATAGCAAACACGCAACTTTCCCCCTCCGGTTCATCTGTCCGAAAACGCGAAACACCGGGAATACTTTTCCGGATGTTTTCCCCCTTCGTCGGTATCACCTACTACCGCGATTGGGCACACCTAGCATCGTTACTTGTCATGTCATGCATCGATATGCATCTGTTTGCATGGTATTCATTGTTTCTTCCCCCTCTTCTCTCCAGTAGACTACGAGACCGATCTTTGCTGCTTTGCTTGATTCGACTACGGAGTTGACGACCCTCCTTCTTGCCAGAGCAACCAGGCAAGCCCCACCTTGATCACCAGATATCGCCTATTCTCCTCTATACTGCTTGCATTAGAGTAGTGTAGCATATTACTGCTTTCCGTTAATCCTATTCTGATGCATAGCCTAACATTGTTGCTACATCTATTGATACCTTACCTGCAATCCTAAATACTTAGTATAGGATGCTAGTTTATCATCTGTGGCCCTACATTCTTGTCGGCTGACTTGCTATACTATCGGGCCGTGATCACTTGGGAGGTGATCACAAGTATATGCTATACATATATACATACTACAGATGGTGACTAAAGTCGGGTCGGCTCGAAGAGTACCCGCGAGTGATTCACAGATTGGGGGCTGAAAGGACCTTTGTCCCGACGGCCCTCTGTGTGGATATTTGTGGCGGAGCGACAGGGCAGGTTGAGACCACCTAGGCGAGAGGTGGGCCTGGCCCTAGTCGGCGTTCGAGGTTGCTTCATAATAACACGCTTAACGAGATCTTGGTATTTGATCTGAGTTTGGCCACTGGCCTATACGCACTAACCAACTACGCGGGAAAGATATGGGCACTCGACGTCGTGGTATCAACCGAAGCCTTCTAGACGTCAGCAACTGAGCGGCGCGCGCCGGATTGGAATGTAAGCCTGCTCTTGTATTAAGGGGGCTAGTTCTACTTTCGGCCGCCCACGCAACGTGCAGGTGTGCAATGGGCGATGGGCCCAGACTCTTGCGCCATAGGAGTTAGACCAACGTGCTGACCTCTCTGTTAGGCCTGGGTGGGGCTGCGACATGTTGATCTTCCGAGGTCGGGCATGACCCAGAAAAGTGTGTCCGACCAAATGGGATCGTGCGTGTTGGGTTATGTGGTGCACCCCTGCAGGGAAGTTGATCTATTCGAATAGCCGTGTCCCTCGGTAAAAGGACGACCCAGAGTTGTACCTTGACCTTGTGACAACTAGAACCGGATACTTAATAAAACACACCCAGACAAGTTCCACAGACAACCCGGTGATCAGTTTTCCACAGGGCGACAAGGGGAGGATCACCGGGTAGGATTATGCTATACGATGCTACTTGGAGGACTTCAATCTACTCTCTTCTACATGCTGCAAGACGGAGGCTGCCAGAAGCGTAGTCCTCGATAGGACTAGCTATCCCCCTCTTATTTTGGCATTCTGCAGTTCAGTCCACTGATATGGCCTGCTTACACATATACCCATGCATATCTAGTGTAGCTCCTTGCTTGCGAGTACTTTGGATGAGTACTCACGGTTGCTTTGCTCCCTCTTTTCCCCCGTTTTCCTCTTCTTCTCGGATGCCACAACCAGACGTTGGAGCCCTGGAGCCAGACGCCACCTTCGACGATGACTCCTACTACACTGGAGGTGCCTACTACTACGTGCAGGCCGCTGACGACGATCATGAGTAGTTAGGAGGATCCCAGGCAGGAGGCCTGCGCCTCTTTCGATCCGTATCCCAGTTTGTGCTAGCCATCTTATGGCAACTTGTTTAACTTATGTCTGTACTCAGATATTGTTGCTTCCGTGACTTCGTCTATGATCGAGCACTTGTATTCGAGCCCTCGAGGCCCCTGGCTTGTAATATGATGCTTGTATGACTTATTTATGTTTTAGAGTTGTGTTGTGATATCTTCCCATGAGTCCCTGATCTTGATCATACACGTTTGCGTGCATGATTAGTGTACGATTGAATCGGGGGCGTTGTCGGTGTCAAAACCGGCGGATCTCGGGTAGGGGGTCCCGAACTGTGCGTCTAGGCGGATGGTAACAGGAGACGAGGGACACAATGTTTTTACCCGAGTTCAGCCCTCTCGATGGAGGTAATACCCTACGCCCCGCTTGATTAATATTGATGATATGGGTAGTACAAGAGTAGATCTACCACGAGATCAATGAGGCTAAACCCTAGAAGCTAGCCTATGGTATGATTGTTGAGATGTAATGTTGTGTCCCACGGACTAAAGCCCTCCGGTTTATATAGACACCGAGAGGCTAGGGTTACAGAGTCGGTTACAATGGTAGGAGATCTACATATCCGTATTGCCAAGCTTGCCTTCCACGCCAAGTAAAGTACCTTCGGACACGAGCGAGTCTTCAATCTTCTATATTAAGTAGTGCGGGAGTCCGCGGATATCGATAGTCCGGCTATCCGGACACCCCTAGTCCAGACTCCTCGGTAGCCCTGAACCAGTCTTCAATGACGATAAGTCCGGCGTGCATAATGTTCGGCATTGCAAGGCGGGTTCCTCCCTTGAATAGTCCGGAGAAGATAACGAACACTAGGATAGTGTCCGGCTCTGCAAAATAATTTCCACATTCCAACATAGAGAGAATAAAACATATACACCGATCCAATCTGGTGACGTATTATGCGGCATGACATCACGCCGGCACCAAGCCTTAGTTTGAATTACTGTACCGCTTTGGCACGTTTAGCGAAGCGGTTTCCTTGGCACGTCCTGTCAAAGCAGAGATCGTGTTCCCCTTTATCCGGGATTCTCATCAATACGTGCGTGGGTAACCCGACCGCGCCATTGATGGCGGCGCTTGGGAGATAAGCGAGTTTTACCAGGCCGGCGAGGGACGCATAGTTTTGTCTGCCTATATATAAGGGATAAGGTTTTACCTTCTCACCTACGCCTTCTTCCTCCTTTGCTCATCCATCCCCGCGAACCCAAGCTCCAACGCTCAAGCTCGCGCATTCCGCCTCGACCCTTCTCCGAACATGTCCGGAGGGGGAGGCAAGTGGATGACCTCCACCGCCAAGGAGGAGGACATCACCAAGCTGTGCGACGCCGGATACCTTTCCGGAAACATCACGCATCGGCTGCCCGACGTAGGGCAGCTCATTCCGACCCCAGGACCTCACGAGAGGGTCGTTTTCCTTCCCCACTTCCTCCGCGGACTGGGCTTCCCGCTCCATCCATTCGTCCGGGGGATCATGTTCTACTACGGCCTGGATTTCCACGATCTGGCGCGAATTTAAATCCTCAACATCTCGGCGTTTATCGTCGCGTCGAGGCCTTCTCTCGCATCCGCCCCACTTCGGCTGTGGCTCAAGACCTTCAACGTCAAGCGAAGATCGTGAAGGGACACAAGCGGAATGCGAGGCGCTATGTTGGGCAAGCTACCCAACGTCCCTTGGCTAGAAGGGACCTTCGTGGACTCCATCAAGGGTGGCAATCGGGGTGGTTCTATATCACCGAGCAGCGCGAGCCTACATGGGCGGCCCCGAATTTAGATCTGGAATCCCCACGCAGCTCACCTCCCGGAAAGAGAAGGGCTTGCGGTGAGGTGACCGGTGGAGGTGACGGGACTTGAACACGCATCAAGAAGCCTGGCGAGCAATGGGCTCCGGCTTGTCGACGTAGTCCGGTCATGCTCCTCCGTGATTCTCCCATGCCAAGAAAGGGCATTTAATCTGTGGGAGTTTAATCCGAACAGCACCAGACATTGGCGGGCTCTTGATACAACATCTGAAGGGGCACGGAGGGTGCTGTTCAAGAGCGCTGATCGCCGATCCGATCAAGACCGCGGATTCAGCTTGCAGTCTCCGTCTGACGGGGTAAGTGATTCGACCCCATTACGGGACACTTGTAGTAATTAGATTGACTCTAGCGAGGTTTTTAATCTGCCTCTTCCATTGACAGGAATGGATGGAGAAGGCCGAGCTGCTTATCAGCCCGGCTCCCATGCCAGAAGAACCAGTGAATGCCCGTTTAGTGAGGCTGCTGGTCCCGGCACCGTACGTGGTGCCGGAGAAGAAGGCCAAGAAGGTGGCCGCGGGGACTCGAAAGAGTTCCCGCAATCAAGCGTTTGACGAAGATGACGAGGACTCCTCCCCCAAAGACGAGGAGGAGGAGGAGGAGGAATACTGTCTCCCGGAGGAGGGAGAGAAGAAGAGGAAGGCCTCCCCAATCGGGGCGGCCGAAGGGTCCAAGAGGGGGAGAACCATCCCTCCGGACAGTTTCGCCAACATCAGCGTTGGCGAGGGAGAGTGGCCTCCAAGGGCCCGGCATCCGGCAAGATCGTAAGTATCCGGATCATTCATAAGCCGTATTATAATATGTCACGCAGTGTCCTTCTAATGCCGCACTGTTTCTGTAGTCCGGCGGGTGACGACTTTCCCGACTCGATGAGCGGGTCGTTGGCGCCGTCGGATGTAATTCCATCCCGCCTCTACCCCACGCCGAAGACGGCGAGGCGGAATCCCATAGGGGACGCGCCGGGAGGAGGCTCCGGAGGCGCGTCGGGCAGCCTCCGGACTTTGTGCGGACTCTACTCCGGAACCCGTAGCGGTTCAGAGTCCGGCGAGCAGCCCTCGAAGGAGGCAGGACCGTGGACGCCAGCGACCTCCGCCCAACCGGAGGCACGGACAACTTCTTTGGAGGCGCCAAAGGCCTCCATCGAGAAGAACACCGCACTCTCATGAGTGCGGTGATTGAGAAGGTCCAGCTCGCCAAGGGCGGGTTGACCGAAGCCTGCAACAACCTTCTAACATGCTTTGAGGTAAGAAGTTTAAAATTAAGCAATATAATACCACATAGACAGTAGCCCCTGATGCTTAGTCCGGTGTTCGGAAAGAAAAGCCAGACTAAGGATCCTTAACAAGATATACGCAGGGTTTCTAAAATATGTCAATATGGGTTTGCAGGCTGCGCTGTTGACCTCTGCTGCACTAACAGCGGAGGTCGAGGCGCTGAAGAAGGACATTGAGCGGTCGGAGCAAGAGCTCGGCCATGCCAAGAGGCAGCTCAAGGAAAAAGAAGGTGAATAACACCACTTTAAATGTGTACCTTACAAAAAAGGGTTTTGGTTGCAAACAAGATAAACAAGGATAATATGTGCAATGCAGGGGCCACTAACAAGGTGGCAGCCCTCAAGGATGCCGTGTCCGTGGCCGAGCATAATCTTGACACGAAACGGATGGCGAGAAAAGCAAGCGGCTGGTGGCGGAAGTTGGCAAGAGCTCCAAGCTCTCATGAAAAAGCATGAGAGTTTGGAGCGTGACTCGAAGACTCGAGAGTCCGAGCTTGCCTCGGCTCTCGATGGAGCCGAGTCCGCCAAGGCCGAGGCCCAGAGGGCCCATATGGAAATAGAGGACATGAGGAAGATAGCAGCGGGTAAGGCGTTTTTCATGCAGAGCAAGCATGTTAATGTAAATTACCGGATACTTACCCGAATTCGGAGCTCTCCAGGGGCATTTGCAGATCTGCCGCGTAGTGCATCTGATGCCGCTGCGTTCTATCGTGGCAAGGAGGGGAGCTCCACGGAGAAGGTCTTCGGTCTCGACGCTGGCTGAGGCCGGCCATCCTGTGCCCCAAGCGACCGGTGAAGCAGCTGGTCGAACTCCTAAGGTAGCCGAGGAGGCCATGAAGGGCCTCATAATCCGGTGGGGCCGGAGCAGCCCTGCTCGGCAGCTACTTTGGCCTAGTCTTGGCGGCTAGTTGATGCGTGCCCAAGGCTGGATGTGATCAGCGATCCGCTTTGCATTGAAGGTGCTCGTCGAGCCCTTGCCCGCATAAAGGTGCAATGGGGCAAGCTGGATGCGGAGAAGCTTCTCACGGATCCGCCGCCGGCAAGGAGCACCGCACCGCGCGGAGTGATATTATAAAGTTGTCTGAAGGGAGCCAGCGATATTGCGGATGAGTGCCCCTTAATGTAATCCTTGAGTGAACTTCATTGTATGCTTATCCCAGGCGCTGAGAACTTCGTTTGTATGCGCTATGAGCAACGCTTTTGTTTAATTTAAAATATTACCTTCATGCGGCCGTTTGTTAAATCGAGAGATGGCAAGTCGTTGGCTTCAGCCCCGAGCCACGAAAGTCTTTGGAGTGTTCGGTGATAAACTTGAGCACTCTTGTTCCCATCTTTGGGTCCATCTAGGAGGCGCTCAACACGACGAACAAGGCGATCGGACTTATAATGCTTGAACACTCTCACTTAGCCATAGAATTCTATAATTTTAAATTTGGTGAAGCCCTCGTATTCGAAGACCGAATCCGGGCGCTATCCACGCCTTCGTCGGACATCATCCGAACTTCGCTCAAGCGGCATGAGCCTTTAGGACCCGAAGAACCTCTCGAACAGCGACTAGTCTCGCCTTATCATGCCGATCGGTTTTAGCTTTCCATCGAGGCGTTAACCCGGCTAAACCGGGCGCAATCGCGATGGTTCTCCTAGTGCTACCTTAGCCGATGGAACGGAACGTAAGGCACCAAAACATAGGAGCCGGGCAAACCCAACTATTGACCCAAGACATGATTCGGAGCTGATTCATATAATGCTATAAGTTCGGGGTGCCGCACTTGTGAAAGTGTTCGGACTTAATCACACCGTAATATGGGGAACAGAAGCCCCTGGTGTATTCGGCCGTACCAAAGTGTACGGGTGCAATATGTCATATAGTGAACATTTGTAAAGGATAACGCGATTGCCATGAAAATTTAATAAACTTGCAAAAAGGGAAGTGCTGCGTTATTTATGACAGAAGGTCTGCTAATAAAGCGGACTGATACAAATAGTGCGGTAAGCAAGGGATTCAGACTAAATTAACATGTCCCCCTCTAGGGATAAGCTGCAGACTTGGTGTATGTAATTGAATTTAATGCTCGTAATGGAGACCACCTGAGTGTTTGTCGCAGCCTTCTTTAATCCCTGACTGTTGTATCGTAAGTTCGGCAAGTTCGTCGTCGGGCAGGGCTTCTATTTGGTAGAGTCCTGCATATATAAAAAGAAAAGATAAAAAATAACACCAATGGGGGCGCTAGCATGAGCCCCTGGTGCGGTCGAGCCGCACTCTTCAATCCTTGAGTTTAAGCCCCTCCCCTGCGCCCATGGTATCTCCAAAGCGTAATGATGTACGCGGAGTGTTATTCTTGTGATCATACGCGGGCGAGGGTGGGGGCCGCATTGCTACGCGTGCTCCGATCGCGCCAGGTGGTCTTGGTTAGTGTTGCTCTGGGCGCGCTTTAATGCGTCCGGCTTTTTAGTTGCCGGACTAGAGAGTTGCCGTAGGAGGCTGCTCTGTACTTCCGCCGCGAGAGCCGCTGTATGTTCCTCCGTTCGGAGGGAGCATTCCGTATTCCCATTGACCGTAATGACTCCACGAGGGCCCGGCATCTTGAGCTTTAGGTATGCATAATGCGGCACGCGTTGAATTTTGCAACGCGTTCGTCCGAAAGCAGGCATGATAGCCGCCACTGAACGGGACTATATCGAAGATTAACTCTTCGCTTTGGAAATTATCCGGGATCCGAAGACCACTTCGGTGTGTGAGCTCTGCATAGCTTGGCTTCAACACCGGATGACACCTTTGAAGGTTGTCTTAGTAGGTTTGATCTGGATGGGTCTATGCCCATTTTGCGACCGTGTCCCGATAAAGCAGTTCAGCTGCTGCCGCCGTCCATCGGGACTCTTGTGGGTGAAATCCATCGACGATTGGGTCTAGGACCAATGCGGCGAATCCGCCATGGCGTATGCTAGTCGGATGGTCTCGTCGATCGAAAGTGATCGGACGGGAGGACCATGGATTGAACCGGGCGATGGCTCCATCGCATAGACGCCCCGTAGTCGCGCTTCCTCTCCCTCTTGGGTATATGGGTCGCGTAAATCATATTCACCGTCCGCACTTGCGGGGGAAACCCTTCTGTCCTTTGTTGTTCGGCGGCCGGGTCTCTTCCTCGTCGTCGCTATTTAGCCCCTTGTCATTGTGTTCGGCAATTAACTTGCCAGCCTGCCTAAACACCCAACAGTCTCTATTGGTGTGATTAGCTGGATTTTCGGGGGTGCCATGTATCTGGCATGAGCGGTCGAGTATTCTGTCCAGATTGGACGGGCCCGGAGTTGTTCTTTTGAATGGCTTCTTCCGTTGACCGGGTTTGGAGCCTTGGAATCCGGCATTGACTGCCGTATCCTCTTTGTCGTCGCCGTTAGTACGGCGTTTGTTTTTGATTCGACGCGACCTGCCGTGATTGTCCTTGGGGTCCGGGCTGCCAGAGTTTTTGCGGAGATTATTGCTGCGGGCTAGCCAGCTATCCTCTCCCGCGCAAAAGCAGGTCATTAATGATGTGAGGGCTGCCATGGATTTGGCTTCTCGCCCCTGTGCGGGCTAGCCATTCGTCTCGGATGTTGTGTTTGAAGGCGGCGAGGGCCTCCGCATCCGGACAGTCGACGATTTGATTTTTCTTCGTCAAGAACCGCGTCCAGAATTGTCTGGCCAATTCGTCTGGCTGCTGAATAATATGGCTTAGGTCATCGGCGTTTGGTGGTCGCACGTATGTACCTTGGAAGTTATCAAGGAACGCGGCCTCCAGGTCTTCCCAGCACCCAATCGACTCTGCGGGCAGGCTGTTAAGCCAATGCCGAGCTGGTCCTTTAAGCTTGAGCGGGAGATATTTGATGGCATGCAGATCGTCGCCGCGGGCCATATGGATGTGGAGAAGATAATCTTTGATCCACACCGCGGGGTCTGTTGTACCATCGTAGGATTCGATGTTCACGGGTTTGAACCCTTCGGGGATCTGGTGATCCATTACTTCATCAGTGAAGCATAACGGGTGTGCGGCGCCCCTGTATTGAGCAATATCGCGACGCAGCTCGAGGGAGTGCTGTCTGCTGTGTTCGGCTCGGCCGGTGTTATGTCCGGCGCGACGGTATTCGTCGTGGATCGTAGGGCGCCCACGTGATCCATAGATGGATCTGGATTGCCTTGCTTTGTCCTCCAAGATGTCTCGCAAGTCTGGCGCGTTCCCTTTTGGCTTCGTACTCCTGGATCGATGTCGGGGTACGGTCTTGGCTGGGGCCTTGAATGCCTCTCTGTCGCGACCGCGGGGCGGTCGGTCGGCCATGTCGTGCGCTGGTGATAAAGGTATGTATGCTTCCTCCTCTAATCGGGGGAGCAGCTTGCTTCTTGGGTAACTTTTGGAGGGGAGTTCGAGTTTATACTCTTCGGCCGCGAGGACCTCGGTCCATCGATCGGCTAGCAGATCTTGATCAGCTTGAAGCTATTGCTGCTTTTTCTTTAGGCTATTTGCCGTGGCTATGAGCTGCGCTCAAGCGCTCTTATTCGACGGGATCCTCGGGTATGACAATTCGTCATCGTTGAGGCTCGCCGTCTTCGGAGGGAGGCATATAGTTATCGTCCTCAACCCCGTCCCGCCGCCAGATCGTGAGGGCTTGCCTGCGTCCTCTGCGTTGAGTCTTGCAGGGAGGGATCGTCTTCGGCACTCTCCGAGTATTATTGTCTCCGTGCGGATTCTCCATTCTTGTTGTGGCGGGATTTAGAGCGGCGCCCGACGCCGGGCGTTTAGGCTGCTTCTTCAAAGAATCTTCCTCCGCTGCTTTTTGCCATCCCCTTCTTCGGGTATCCACCATGTAGGCGTCGATGACGAGGTGGCCTTCCAAAGGTCCCATGGGCGCTGGGTCTGATCGTCTCCGGCATCATCGTCCATAGCGTCGATGTCCTCGGAGTCGTAGTCTAGCATGTCGGTTAGATCCTCGATAGTGGCTACAAAGTGGGTGGTGGGTGGGCTCCAAATTTCTTCGTCGTCCGAACTCCAACCGTCCTGGCCATAGTCCGGCCAGGATTCTCCTGATAACGAGAGATGCTTCAAAGAATTCAAGATATCGCCAAAAGGCGAGTGTTGAAAGATGTCCGCGGCGGTGAATTCCATAACCGGCGCCCAATCTGGCTTAATTGGCGAGGGCGCGGGAGGCTCATAGTCCGGCGAGGAGTCCGACGTCTCGGGATCACGAGTTTCGCAAGGGACAAAATCGGTATTCGGCTCCATCGCCATAGATGTTGAAGCCCCCGGGGCGGCGTCTATCCACCGACCCTCGTCATGGGCAATCGGCTCCGGGCAAGTGGCCGGGGCGGATTTAAGTGCGGCCACCAAAGCACTGTCCGGCGGCAGAGCTAGATCATGCCCATCGTTGCAGTGCGGCGCGCTTGGCTGCGGCTCGAGTCCGTCGAAGATCAAGTCTCCGCAGTCATCGGCCGTGAAGTTTAAGCTTCGAACCGACCGACAGCCGGGCGTAGCTTCGATCTGCTCGGATGGCCAAGAGAATTGGCCCTGATACAAAGCCGCCGAATCTGAAGATCTGTCCGGGGAGAAAAGTCTCACCCTGGACTGCGTTGGAGATTGAAGATGCCATCGAGCCTATTGGTGATGACACAGAGGAACTCTCAATGAAAGCACCAATGTCGGTGTCAAAACCGGCGGATCTCGGGTAGGGGGTCCCGAGCTGTGCGTCTAGGCGGATGGTAACAGGAAGCGAGGGACACAATGTTTTTACCTGTGTTCAGGCCCTCTCGATGGAGGTAATACCCTACGTCTGCTTGATTAATATTGATGATATGGGTAGTACAAGAGTAGATCTACCACGAGATCAATGAGGCTAAACCCTAGAAGCTAGCCTATGGTATGATTGTTGAGATGTAATGTTGTGTCCCACGGACTAAAGCCCTCCGGTTTATATAGACACCGGAGAGGCTAGGGTTACAGTAGTCGGTTACAATGGTAGGAGATCTACATATCCGTATTGCCAAGCTTGCCTTCCACGCCAAGTAAAGTACCTTGGGACACGAGCCGAGTCTTCAATCTTCTATATTCGTAGTCCGGGAGTCCGGCGGATATCGATAGTCCGCTATCCGGACACCCCTAGTCCAGACTCCTCAGCGTCCACGGTGGCGGGGCGGCCGCAAAAGATGGCCACAACAGAGGCGCGCGAGGCGGGCGCGACAATGGGCAAGCGAAGGGATAGGCGGCAGCAGACGGGGCGAGCGCAGGCAGCGAGAGTGTGACACGCGGCCAGGATGTGCGTCACGCGGGGCACAGTGGTGCGGTGGCTATGGCGAGCGCGATGGCAACGGCGGGGGCGACGGACGCGGTGTGGCACGTGCGTGGGCATGGAGGCACAGAGTGGGAGTGGCCCCGTGGGCGCGGAAGAAGAGCTGAAGGCTCGGGCATGGGCGCGCATAGGAGCGGGCATGTGCCACAGGGTCAATCCGAGGAGCTCAGTGGCTACCCCTGTAATGGCCATGGCGGACAACGGTTCTCGGCCACGGCGAAATACCTAACGAGAGCAAACGACAGGGGAAAGTGGGGAAAGGCAAGAGGAGATCACGACGTTGTCAATGGCACCCTAGGGGAAGACAGGGGAGCTCGGGGCGGTGCGGATCGAACGACAATGTCGCGGTGGCCGAAGGTTGAGAAAGACGACAACGACGTCGATCTGGGGGGTGCTGGACTTGATCTCGTTGGCGCAGACGAAGTAGCGGAGGCATTCAGCGCTCCTCGACAAGCTCCTAGCCAACAGGGAGGGCAGTGGCCGTGTGGACCGGGTCGATCATGGTGGCCGTGGCATCTGACTTCGTCCAGATCACCGAGATCGAGCGAGCGAGGAGGAGAAGTGGATCTGGGAGGGGGTGTCGAGGAGGAGTGAGGCCGTGGGGGCAGGGGAGGCAGGGTGTCACCCTTATCCATTCCCCTTCGATGCCGGCGAGGTGGTCGGGCGGGAGCCCGACTCTGTAGCGACGGGGTCCGGGAACATGAGAAGACGACCGTGCGGGAACTGGACCACTGGGCCGGTTCGGTGGCAAGGCCCGGGGTAGGGGGAATCCCCTTTTTCATCGTCCTTTTGGTTTTTAATGTATTCTAATCCATTTCTCCTTTTTAACACCGATTTCTATTTATTCTTATATCAACTAAATGGATTTTGTTAATTGTGAAACTATGCACACAATTCGAGGACAATATTTTTAGGTGGCACCAAAAGTTTGGGGCCAAAAGGAAATTCATAAAATTAGGTTTATATTTAATTGGTTATTTTAACTACTGTTGGACCTCTTATTAATTTGACATGATTTAATTTTTGAATCAAACAATGTTGGGCTCAACATGTCAAAGATCAGTGGAATTATAGAATATGGTGAACATTCTAGTTTTACTGTTTGACGAAATAATTTATTTGACTTTATTTTAAATTTGAATTGGACTTTGATTTTTATCAAGTGGCAGTTTGGCTTAGCAAGCCTGATGACATGGCATTATTAGGGGGATGTCACTGTAGCTAACGACTTGAGGTGTTACATAATATTCGCATTTCTAAAATTTCATTGTTAAATGATTGGGAAATATATCACACTATCCATTAGTTCAGTCAAGCTCACCACAAGTCCATACATTATTGCCAATTGAATAAGTTTTATTGGCGGGGAGAATAAGCTATATGTGTGTTAGAGAGAGAGAGAGGGAGAGATAGTGAGGAAGAGGGAGGGGGAGTGTGTGTGTGTGTGTGAGGATTTGATGGTAAAAAAGATCGCCAATGTCGTAATATTGAACTCTTAAAGTTAATGTGGCCCCGTTGCAATGCACGAGCGTTCTTCTAGTGCTGTTTAGGGCGTGTTCGGTAGCTCTCCACGGCCCCAAACTCCTCAAATCCTCGGCCCCAAAACAATAGCCAGCTTCTCGTAAAAATCCTGGAGTTGCCAGATCGTTCGGCTCGACAGCTTCTGCTTTTGGCAGCTAGAGAAGGCCGGAAGCCCACTTATAGCCCGGTGGCCCATTAGGACACAAGCCCATTTAGCGGCTGAGACACTTTTCCCCTTTCTTCTCCTGTTCGGGGAGATGCTCCGGGAGACCGGGAGGCAACCGACGAGCTCATGCTCAAGGAGGTGGTAGGGGATGAGGGTGGCGGCGGTGTGCAAGGGTCTTGACGGAGCAGGTTACGAGGGCGTCCTCTGGTCGGTGTCTCGGCAGATCTCGAGCGCTCGGAGGTGCAGGTCACCATGCCATTGCACGGGCGGCGGCGCTGGCCATGAGGGCGGGAGCGTGACGTCAGGCGCGACTTGACCTGGTCGCGCAGAGGCGGGGACGGCGGGAACCAGCTCCTCGCGCTGCCCGGCGGCGCGCGACACGGGGTCCTTGCGGCTTCGCTGGCAAAAAGAATGGAGATCCTGTCGAGAGGAACGCGAAAGTCTGTCGCTCGTGGGTAGGACGAGGGGTCGCGCTCGAACCGGTACACTTGGCGGTGGCAGCAGTATGTAATTTCTAGCAAATCTCGCTTCTCAGTTTCGTAGGAGCTCGGTTTTCTCAACTCCGTGACTCCTTCGAATTTGCACTAACATATTAGCCAGCTTCTCAGTCCAAAAGCCAGGAGCGGACGCGTTCGGCTGGGCTCCGTGCGTGGAGTGAGGATTTGAGAAGTGAGAGAGCTACCGAACACGCCCTTAGTATAGTGGTTGGGCAGCACGCGGGACGTGGACGGCGTGTGATCGAATCCTTGCGGGAAGGCATTAATTTACGCGTTTTTTTGCCCTATTTAATTAATTTCCCTGCGCTGCCTGTACTGGAATGGGCCAACTTCGAAACCGGCCCAACCAACGAACCAGGCGCCAAGTTCCTAATCGGCGCCTTGCTCGACCTAAGAATGGACTGGCCCAGTCGGAGCTCGGCCTTGATATGGGCCTCTTACGCGTGCCCGTGACGGACACAATCTTCTCCCCGTCCCGTCTCTGACTCGTCACGGCTCGCCCTTCCCCGGATGTGGCCACATATACCTAGCCGTCACGACGTACTCCTCCTCTGCGTATCGACCACGCCCGCCCGCAGAGCTATCTGATCCTCTCCGTGCTCCGGTGCTGGCCACGATGTCGAGCCTCCGCAATTCTCGTCGGAAGACCGGTAAGCGCGTCGTGGATCCCCCATTCATAGTCGGTTGATCATCTCATCTCTTGTGATTTCCCGATGACTACGTGCCTCGATCGATTTCACCCGTGGTTTCTGTGCAGACGTCGTCGGCGAGTGCATTGACAAGCTCCACGAGAAGCGCCGCGCGGTGCGCGAGGAGGGCATAGAGTCGCTCGTCGCCGCGCTGGAGGGCTTCGTCCCCGTCGACGAGCTCGACTACCGCTACTTCACCGTCTTCGACCGCTGCTGCGCCTCCCTCCGCAAGGGCGGCAGGGAGGCAACGCTCGCCTACCGCGCCATCGGCCTCCTGGCTCTCACCGTAGGCACCGCCACCGCCGATGGCGTCGATTGCTCCAAGGACATCCTGGAGAAAGCGCTCCCCGTCCTCGAGGAGACGCTGCATGCGCCGTCGTCTGGCGCGGCGACCATGGTGGCCGCTCTCGACTGCCTCGCTGCCGTAACCCTCGCCGGCGCGCGCTGCCCGGAGGACGCGGCGCCGTCCGTGAAGGCCGTGTGGGGCGCGATCAGGCGTGCCGAAGACGTGACGACATCGAACCCTGAGGTCCTGGCCTCCGCTGTGTGTGCGTTCTCGTTGCTCCTCACCACCGTCGGTGACTTGAGGTCGTACCCCTGCACCTTCAAAGAGACCATAATCCCGTTCCACGACCTCGCCGAGCTCCTCGAGTGCGAAGACCCCGCCGTACGCACTGCCGCCGGCGAGGCGCTGGCCGTGTGCGCCGAGCTCAGCCTGACGCAGCACGCCTCGCCGGAAGACATCCAAGTGATCGAGATGATACTGTCCGACCTCGCGGCCGATGCCAGCAGCGACCAGAACCTCACGGAAGAACAGGTTGAGTTCTTCCAGCAGATCGCCGACATCATGAGTCAAGGCGGTTGCCCGGAGACGGAGACAAAGGAGTCGGTGCCATCGTCGTACACGAGCGGGCGCAGCGTGCTGAGGGTGTCTACATGGGCGAGGCTGGTCCAGCTGAATTTCCTGAAGCGGTTCCTCAACAAGGGTTTCCGTAAGCACCTCCAGGACAACCCGCTCTTCCGGGAACAGGTGGACTCCAGCGACGCCGTAGACGAGGCCGACGCACAGCCGGCCGGGAAGGGCAGGCGGCGCGGGGGTGGGAGGGAGAAACGGTGGAGCTCGGCCATGAGGAGAGATCGCGACATCGTATGGGAGAGCAAGAATGGTTTCTCCCTGTATGATTAGGCGTTTAATTTGTTCAGTTTTGGACTTTAGGTACTTTGGGGTTCTGTTTTTACGGCAACAACAATAGAAGTATCAAAATGATAACGCCCACACGTGTGCTATGTTTGCACATCGTCCACACGCCTTAATCCATGTTGATTCTGTTTTGCACGAATCTTAAAGAAATCTGTTAGAATCTGAGTGCCACGTGGGCATCATCGTGTGTGTGGGCTTTGAAGAGTTTGCCCACACGCCCCGCAGCACACGGTTTGCGAGTTGCGCTGTGTGGGCGAACTAGTTTCTGCCCACACAGCTACCACCTAGTCCACGCGCGTGTGGGCGAACTACTTTTCGCCCACACGACACCCGTACGTTGTTGGATGGCAACCGCACTTGCGCGTACGTGGCAACTAGGTAAACACACCTGACAACTATGATTCGTTGCTAGGCGGCAACTGCAGTTGCGCGTACCTGGCAACTATTGTTTGACCATATATGGCAAATAGTTAATCACACACGACAACTATGGTTTGATTACACGCGACAACTACCATAAATTCGACATGACAACTATAAGTTAACCAAAACAGATAGAGTTGCTGAAAGTGCTAGTTATCTAGAGGGTTTGGGGGGGGGGGGTGTTAATAGACAATTTTTATGAAAGTCTTCAAAACACGATGGCTTTGAAGACAATCAAGTGAACTGAGCTTATATAGTAAGCAGCGGAATGAAGACTACACTAGGCAAGTATTAGTCAAACATACAATACAATGAAAGCACGAAGACTATCTGCAACTAGGTAGACGGGATCAGAATGGAAGATAGTACGAAGCTAAACAGATACTAGTCTTCACACGATGAAGTCGAATGAATCAGACAGACAAGCAATGACTTCACGAAGACAAACTGTAAAGTAACACTGCGTTCGGATGTCTGAATTAGACCCATCGAATTGGATATGGTATTGATCACCTGCCAATTCAGACGTTCGGATGTATACCGTATCGAGCGAACCGAAACGGGGCCAATACAGAGCCGAATCAGCCTACACGCGCGCAACCCTCCCACGATACGGAGGTCCGACCCTCCGATTTGGGTTGAATTGGCAAGTCCCGCAAAACAAAACGCTTCGAGACAGATCTCGCTCGCGACCTGTCTTTTCTCCCTGCGCGAGACACAAGCCCCAGCCGGCGGTGGCGCAGGTATGGATCCCACGCCATGGCCCTCCTCCCCCCTCCTCTCTCTAGTGGCGGCGGAGCTTCAAGCTCTCACGGCTGCCGCGCCTTTCCGAGCTCCTTCCTCTGCCGCACGAGGCGGCGCCGCGACTGCATCTGTCCGGCGCAACCCCTCCATCCCGACCATCTCCCTGGCCAGCGCGCCTTCCATCTCGGCCATCTCGCTGGCTCCCCTACCGCCTGCCATCTTCTTCCCCCTCCTGACCTCCTCTTCCATGTTCTTCTTCCCCTCCCATGGATCCCCTTCTTTCTCTTTTTTTCCTTACCTAGCCAAGTTTCTCTTGTTCCCTTGTTCTGTTCTTCCCCTGTTGTCCATGTTCCCATGAATTTACTAACCACCTGTTCATTTTTGCAGGTTTTGCTGCTTAGGGGAAGAACATGGTTATGTGACTGTAGATTGTGTGCTAATCGATTGAATAATGCATGGTTATGTGGCTGTAGATTGTGTATGAATTACAATTGTCCCATGTCTCATATGGGATTGATTGCTTCCATCACCGAATAAAACACAATTGGGTTTTGATTTGATGCATAAGACACAAAGCACTTGCAATTCCATAGTTTGTCATCCGAACATGATTTGGTATTGCGATTCCATGGCCCAATTCCATGAGCATCCGAACATGTGAATTCGTATTCATGTTCATTACAGTTTCCTCCCCGAATTGGAATTGAAACCAATTCAATACAGAAGTCTCCAATACAGACATCCGAACAGAGCGTAAGGAGAGTAGAGGATAGAATCAGTTGCTTGGCGAAGACAGGGATTTGGTAGACCAGTTCTAGTTGCTGTGGCAACTGTACGTCTGGTTAGGGAGGCTGAGATTGAACTCAGAAGACTGTGTCTTCACCTTATTCCCCTTGAGCTAAGGACACCCAGTCCTCGCCCAATCACTGTGGTAAGTCTTCTAGGTAGACTTTCAAACCTTCATAGGCTTCGTTCACCGGCAATCTACAATGACTCTTGGATGCTCAGAACGCGACGCCTAATCGGCTGGAGGATTCACAGTCCTCAAGTGTAACAAGTCTTTAGATCACGCGGACAGAAAGACTTTAGTGATGCCTAACACTCTTTGGCTCTGGGTGTTTTGGGCTTTGTCCTTGCAAGGATCTCTCTCTCAAATGCTTCGGAGGTGGGTTGCTCTCAAACGACAAAAGCCGTGCACTAACTCCGAGCAGTCACCAATTTATGGTGTACGGGGTGAGGGAGTCCTGGATTTGGGGGTATCCGGACAACCGGACTCTATACTTCGTCCGGACTATTGGAGCGTGAAGATACAAGACTCAAGACTCCGTCCTATGTCTGGATGGAACTCTCCTTGGCGCGGAAGACAAGCTTGGCGATCTGGATATTGTATTTCCTTCCTTGTAACCGACTCCGTGTAAACCCTAGCCCTCTCTGGTGTCTATATAAACCGGAGAGGTTGGTCCTTAGAAGGCCGATCACAATCATAATCATCATAGGCTAGCTTCTAGGGGTTAGGCTCTACGATCTCGTGGTAGATCTACTCTTGTACTAGTCATATCGTCAATATTAATCAAGCAGGAAGTAGGGTTTTACCTCCATCGAGAGGGCCCAAACCTGAGTAAACATTGTGTCCCTTGCTTCCTGTTACCATCAGCCTAAGACGCACATATCGGGACCCCCTACCCGAGATCCACCGGTTTTGACACCGACATTGGTGCTTTCATTGAGAGTTCCTCTATGTCGCCGCTGCGAGGCTTGATGGCGCCTTCAATCGTCAACCACACGCTCCAGGACGAGAATTTTCTCCCCGGACAGATCTTTGTGTTCGGGCGGCTAAGACCGGGCCAATTCGCAGCCATCTGGAGCAGATCGGCAGCTCGCCGCCAGCCACGTGTCAGGTTCGGAAACCTGAACTACACGGCCGATATCCGCGGAGACTTGATCTTCAATGGAATCGGGCCTGTGCCGGGAATGCCGGACAGTCACGATGAGCACGGCTTAGACCTGCTGTCGGACAATGCTCGGGATATCACCTCTGCAGCAGCCCCAGACCTAAATCCGGAGTAGACTATGTGGCCCGAGGACGGGTGGATGGACCCCGCCCCGCCGGCCGCACACTCATCGGCGGTAGAGCCAAACACAGGCCTCACCTCTAAGGAAGCCTGTGACTCCGGACCCCCGGACTCGTATCCGGTTGTAGGTTCCAGTCCGCGCGCTCCTGAGCCCGTCGAGCCTGGTTGGGCTCCGGTAATGGAGTTTATCGCTGCGGATATCTTCCAGCACTCACCCTTTGGCGACATGCTGAACTCGTTAAAGTCTCTCTCTTTATCAGGAGGCTCTTGGTCGAACTATGTCCGGCTCGAGTGGGAAGCAGGCGACGAAGGAATACATTGCCCACCCACCACCCACTTCATTGCCACGATCGATGATCTAACCTACGTGCTTGACTTCGACTCCGAAGACATCGACGGTATGGACGACGATGCAGGAGAATTACAGGAACCACCGCTTACGGGGCGGTGGACAGCCACCTGCTCATACGATATATATATGATGGACACTCCGAAGGAAACCAATGGCGATGAGGCAATGGAGGATAACCCCTCAGGGAGAAAAGCAAAGCATGGGCTCATCGGCGCCGCTCCAAGCCCCGCCACAGCAATCCCGGCCCAGGAGACGAAAACAATCCGGATGGTGCCGAAGAGGAATACAACCCTGATCAGCCTGCCTTCGAGCAAGCCGAGCTGGAAGATGAGCAGGTCAGCCCAGACGAACAGGCGACAGACGGATATCCGGAGGAGGACAACTACATGCCCCCTCCGAAGACGAGATTAGCCTCGGCGACGACGAGTTCGGCGTGCCTGAGGATCCCTTGGAGCAGGAGCGCTTCAAGCGTCGGCTTATGGCCACTGCGAGGAGCCTGAAAAAGAAGCAGCAACAACTCCAAGCTGATCAAGACCTGCTCACAAATAGATGGACTGAAGTCCTGGCAGCCAAGGAATATGGACTCGAGCGCCACACCACTGACTGGCCACCTCGTGGCCGGGATAAAACGGCATATCAGCCTGAATACCAGCCCGCACCCCCATGCCAATACACTATGGCCTGGGGCAATAGGCAAGACCTGCAAGATATACTGGAAAACAAAGCAGGACAGCCAAGATCGATCTACGGATCGCGGGGCGCGCCCCAACACGCGACGATGACCGTCACGCCGGATACACTATCAACAAGTCCGACCGGGCCGAACACAGCCACCCAGACCAATTCAAACTGCGTAGCCACATAGCCCGGCACAGAGGCGCCGCACACCCCCTCTGCTTCACCGATGAAGTGATGGATCATGAATTCCCAGAAGGGTTCAAACCCGTAAACATCGAATCATACGACGGCACAATTGACCCCGCAGTATGGATCGAAGATTTTCTTCTCCACATTCACATGGCCCGCGGAGACGATCTACACGCCATCAAGTATCTTCCCCTTAAGCTCAAAGGACCCGCCCGGCACTGGCTAAACAGCCTGCCCGCAAACTCCATTGGCAGTTGGGAAAACCTGGAAGACGCATTTCTTGACAACTTCCAGGGCACATACGTGCGACCACCGGACGCCGATGATTTGAGCCACATTACTCAACAGCCCGGAGAGTCAGCCAAGAAATTCTGGACTCGGTTCCTAACTAAATAGAACCAAATAGTCGACTGTCCAGACGCTGAAGCCCTGGCGGCCTTTAAGCATAATATCCGTGACGAGTGGCTCGCTCGACACCTCGGCCAGGAAAAACCCAAGTCCATGGCAGCTCTCACGACACTAATGACCCAAATTTGCGCGGGCGAGGACAGCTGGTTGGCTCGCAGCAGCACTACGCCACATTCTGGCACTTCGGATGCCCGTGACAACAACGGCAAGCCACGGTGCAACAGACATAAGCGACGAAACAATGGCGACAACACT
This sequence comes from Aegilops speltoides, assembly GCA_021437245.1. Lineage (NCBI taxonomy): Eukaryota > Viridiplantae > Streptophyta > Magnoliopsida > Poales > Poaceae > Aegilops > Aegilops speltoides. The sequence continues at coordinate 194,606,589 of CM038146.1, read as the reverse complement.
GAAGACACGCAGTCAACGCCGGATTCAGCGGATCCAAATCCGGTCAGCGGAAGAAGCCGTTCAAAATAAAGAATCAGGGACCGTCCAGTCTGGATCGCATACTTGAACGCCCGCGCCAAATTCATGGCACCCCGGACAAGCCAGCCAACCACACCAATAGAGACTACTGGGTGTTCAAACAGGCCGGCAAAATAAACGCCAAAAACAAGGACAAGGGGCTGCACAACGATGATGACGAGGAACCCCGGTGTCCGAACACGGGGGGACAGAAGAAATTTCCTCCCCAGGTGAAAACTGTCAACAAGATCTACGCCACCCACATTCCCAAGCGGGAACGGAAGCGAGCACTACGCGATGTCTATGCGGTGGAGCCAGTCGCCCCCAAATTTAACCCATGGTTAGCTTGTCCGATCACCTTTGATCGTAGGGATCACCCTACCAGCATCCGTCACGGCGGCTCAGCCGCATTGGTCCTAGACCCAATCATCGACGAATTCCACCTCATGCGAGTCCTTATGGACGGCGGCAGCAGCCTGAACCTGCTTTATTAGGACAAAGTGCGCAAAATGGGCATCGACCCTTCAAGGATCAAGCCCACCAAAACCACCTTTAAAGGTGTAATTCCTAGAGTAGAAGCCCGTTGTACGGGCTCTATAACATTGGAAGTGGTGTTCGGATCTCCGGATAACTTCCGAAGCGAAGAGTTAATCTTCGATATCGTCCCTTTCCGTAGTCGTTACCATGCACTGCTTGGACGAACCGCATTCGCTAGATTCAATGCGGTACGACACTATGCATACCTCAAGCTCAAGATGCCAGGACCGCGCGGGGTCATAACAGTCAATGGAAACATGGATCGCTCTTTCCGTACAGAAGAGCATACTGCAGCCCTCGCGGCGGAAGTACAATGCGGCCTCCTCTGACAAACCACCAATCCAGTGATGACAACCTCGAACACCGCCAAGCAAGTCCGGAGCACCCCGCAACGGGATCACCAGGCACGCCAAGAGTGCGACTAGCAGTCCGGCCTCCGCTCGAGCCCCATCAAAGCAGCATTCGTGCCGCGCGTACACAATTACGCACTCAAAATACCATGGGCATAGGCGGAGGTGCAACAGCGACTCAGTGAACAGTGCGGTATAACCGCCACATACCTTCATAACCCCCCCTTTTTATCTTTCAGGACATTGCTTTAGAGCAGTCTCTTCAGAAGAGCCGGATTGTCGGACTTACATAGGAGAGAAAACCAATGAGGCAATAGGCTTTGCGCACAAAAGGAAATACCCAGGTGGAATCTGTTCACGATCATTATACCCGTTTTACATACCTACATGCAGCCTGCCCTTGGATAGGACATGTTAAATAGTCCTATTTACTTTTGCTTAAACGCAACCATTGTAAACATATGCTTAAACGTATTATTCATCAATGGGAGATAATATATAGCATCAGCTTATTATCCCTATTTGCGCATTTTTCTTGCAAATGTTTATTTAATATTGCATCCGTACACCTTGATACGATTAGTTTGCCAGAGGCTTCATATGGAGCCTCATAATACGACAAAACAAGTCCGAACACTTTCAACAGTGCGGCACCCCGAACTTATAGCACTATATGCATCAGCTCCGAATCACGTCTTGGGTCAATACTTGGGTTTGCCCGGCTCCCTTGTTTTGGTACCTTACGTTCCGTTATATCGGCTAAGGTAGCATAGGGAGAACTACTGCGATTGTGTCCCGGTTCTTACGGACGAGCACCTCAGTAGAGAAAGCCGAAAACTGACCGGCATGATGCGGCGAGAGCTGGTCGCTGTTCAAGAGGTCTTAAAATCCTTAAAGATTTTTTCAACTTTAGGCGATGAATCGGCCTCGTCCGATTTAGGCGTATATAGCGCCCCAATTCGGCCCTCCGAATTCTAGGGGCTTCGCCAAAATTTAAATTATAGACTTCTATGGCTAAGTGAAAGTTATAAAGTCGTATAGTCGATTGCCTGGTTCGCTGCGCCGGATACCTCCTTAAGGGACCAAAAATTTGGATAAAGAGTATCCGGGTTTTTTCCAGGAACACCCCGGTACTAGTTACATGGGGACGGAAGCCGATGACTGGCCTACTTTCAGAATTTTATAAACAGCCGCACAAAAGGTAATATTTTAAATCAAACAGCATTACATAGCGCAAGTAACTTCGTCTTTATATTACAACAACGACATAGGTACATTTACTCAAGGATTGTGTCCTTGTGTCACGCCCAAGATGCGACCCTATCCTAAAGGAACTCAAAGGTCCCACCAAGGATAGAAGCACATCCTGAAGACGCTTTTGCAAGGTGGATATCATTACATCAACATTACATAATAGATAGGGGTACATACAACAGACATACAATGCCACACGAATACAACATCATCTTACAAAAGAGCACCATCCGACTACGGATGAAACACAAACAGAAACTCAAACGACATCCACCCTACTAGCCCAGGCTGCCGACCTGGAACCTATCGCCTGATCGAAGAAGAAGCAGAAGAAGAACTCCAAAACAAGCAAACATCGCTCTCGCGTCATGATCATCGCATAACCTGTACCTGCAAATGTTGTTGTAGTAATATGTGAGCCACGAGGACTCAACAATCCCATTACCATGGGTATCAAGACTAGCAAAGCTTAATGGGAAAGGAAGGGGTAAAGTGGTGAGGTTGCAGCAGCGACTAAGCATATATGGTGGCTAACATACGCAAAAGAGAGCGATAAGAGAGCAAACGGAATGGTCGTGAAGCTAGCAATGATCTAGAGGTGATCCTAAACTTCTACTTACGTCAAACATAACCCAAAACCGTGTTCACTTCCCGGACTCCGTCGAAAAGAGACCATCACGGCTACACACGCGGTTGATGCGTTTTAGTTCGTATCTAGTGTCAAGTTATCTACAACCGGACATTAACAAATTCCCATCTGCCACATAACCGTGGGCATGGCTCTCGAAAGTTTAAACCCTGCAGGGGTGTCCCAACTTAGCCCATGATAAGCTCTCGCGATCAATGAAGGATATACCTTCTCCCAGGAAGACCCGATCAGTCTCGGAATCCCGGTTTACAAGACATTTCGACAATGGTAAAACAAGTCCAGCAAGACCGCCCGATGCGCCGACAATCCCGATAGGAGCTGCACATATCTCGTTCTTAGGGCAACACCAGATAAGCGAAGCGTACAGGTACCGACGTAACCCAAGTTGCCAAGGGATGGTCCCGCACGGTGCTCTAGTTTGGACCAACACTTAGACAAGCATTGGCCCGGGGGGGGGGGGCTAAAATAAAGATGACCCTTGGGTTAATTACTCCCAAGGGAAAAGTAGGTGGTGGTGCGGCAAATGGTAAAACCAAGGTTGGGCCTTGCTGGAGGAGTTTTATTCAAAGCGAACTGTCAATGGGGTCCCATAAATCACCCAACCGCGTTAGGGACGCAAAATCCGGGAACGTAATACCGATATGACGGAAACTTGGGCGGCAAGAGTGGAACAAAACACCAGGCATAAGGCCGAGCCTTCCACCCTTTACCAAGTATATAGATGCATTAATTAAATAAGAGATATTGTGATATCCCAACCATAATCCTGTCCACCATGGAGCAATCTTCAACTTCACCCGCAACTAACAACGCTATAAGAGGGGCTGAGCAAAGCGGTAACATAGCCAAGCAACGGTTCGCTAGGAAGGGTGAAAAAGGTTAGAGGCTGACATGGCAAATTGGGAGGCTTGAAGAGCAAAAGATAGGTAGCACAACATAGCGATAGAACGAAGCAACTAGCATAGCAATGATAGTAATGAGATCCAGGGTGACAGTCATCTTGCCTGAAATCCCGCAAGGAAGAAGAACTAGTCTATGAAGAAGATGAACGGATGAAGCCGAACCAAGCGTAGACGAACGAATCCCCACGATCGCAACGAAACAGGAACTATCGAGAAGAAGCACACAACATGGTAAACACACCACACATGAACAAGGCATGATGCTCAACCAAGTATGATGCATGACAAGGCTACATGAAGCTACTCATGGCAAGAGATGATGCATACAAGACCAACACATCAAGGCAAGTTTAAATGAGGCCGAAAACAACATATAACAATTCCGGTAAGTCCTCATATGCAATTTTCGAAATTGGTCCAGATCTGAATAAACCTTATGTTGAAGTTGTTAAACAGCAAGTTAAGATGAATCAAGATGATCTACACGAAATTCTAGTCAAGTTACATATAAAGTTCATTTAATTCGGAGCTACGACCTAGAAGATATGAGCAAAACAAGTTAAACATGGCATTGATGCAAAATGCATACAAACTTCAAGCAAACACCTCACAACAAGGATGCAACATGATAATATGAAACTACATGCAATTCTAAGCAAGTTTCATATAGAGCACACTCAAAACGGAGCAACGGTTCAACACATACACTCTATACAAGTTCAAAGGACAAGCTGTTCAAAACAACAACTAGGCAAATTTCAAGCCTCAAAACAATATGCTACAGCACCTCAACGTAAGAACAAAAGGCATGGGCATGAAGTACAGGTAAAGCATGACAAAACATGAACACTGAGCTATCTCCAGAAAACATTATAACATGCTGAAAAAGACATGGAAAGATTGCAAATAATAACAGTTTCAGGCTTAGCAGAAATAACATTAGGTTGCAATATTTAGTGCTATCAAACAACATGTTACAGGAAGCTATCATGGAAAACAAAGGAATGGCATGCTAGTACTAAGGACAAAGAACAAAACTCCCTTAATGAACTAATTCTAAATATCAACAGAAAAGATGGTAGCATCCATGCAAACATGGCAAATGATATGACAGATTCATACATGGCAGGAACAACAATAAGCAAGCATGTTTGTGAGCTTGAAAAACTCACCACAGAGCAATAAATGGCATGGCAAGGCAACCAACAGTAAGAAGACATGTTTATGGAGCTAAGCATGGCAATAGCAAGTTCATAGGGTGCATGGATTACTAGCAAAACACATGGCAAAACTGAACTTGATGTTAACAGGCTGACAACAACATTATTTAGCAAGTTTGGAGCAAGATTACAACAAGCCACAACAGGCTATAAATGCAACCCGAGGCATGAATGGATAGAGCATGACATGTATAAGAAATCATTCTTAGTGTACATCTCCAGATTATGCATATAATGACTTGTAGAAGCAGGTTTACATAGCATCATGATGTAACAGATTTAGCCTAGCAAAACAGTAACAGCAAGTACCCCACTTAACAAGCTCGACGCACTCGGTACAAGACTCACAAAAATAAATGGATTGCATCACTGTAAATATGGAGTGATGTAGCATAAAACACATGTAGACATCAAGCTCATAGGATGCACACAACAAATGCAACAAAAATGACAAATCACCAAGTTATAACAGTTTCAGCAGATTAACATCATACATCACTCTTGCAACGATGATTAGGGCATCAAGATGAACTCAAATGAACATGGTACAATGGAATGAAATGTAGACCATCTCACCGCGAACATTTTGATATATTACACGCACGAAACAGAGCAGTATGCATGGAGTTATCATGTGATGAACAGGGCATGAAAATGTTACAGATCTGGGAACTTAGTGGAAAAATTACCCTCGCGAAAAAGTCAACCCGGGACGGGACGGTGCGGGACAGAGGGATCCAGGGGCGTGGGACACCGTTTGGTTAGAGGGAGTGGTGGATCTTGTCCACCCTCCGGGATCTCGCCGGAGTTACTGCCGGAGTGGAGGAAGACGGCGGCCGGAGACGCGGGGCTCGCCGGAGTTGCGGGATCCGGCCGGACCTCGCTGGATCCGGCCCGGGCGTCTGAGGCGGCAACGGGAGGCAAGGCGAGGGAGGCAGCTCGGGCGTGGTACGGCGGCGCTCGGCCGGCGAGAGCGGCGGCGGCGGAGGAGGGCCGCGGGCGGCGCGGCGCGGCCTTCTCGGGCGAGGGCGGCGCCAGATCCGGCGGCGCGCGCGTGTGTGGCGGGGCGGCACCGGCGAGAGCGGCGGGCGGCGGTGGTTGGGGTGACGGCGGCGGGCAGGGCGCGGAGGCAGCGCGGTCGGCGCGAGATAGCGCTGCGGCGGCGACGGAGGCGCAAGGACCCAGAAAGGGCAGCGGCGAGAGGCGCTTCAGGCGATGGCGCGGTGGCCTTGATCTGGTTCGCGAGGCCCGCAATGGGCTCGGCGGGTCGCGCCGCAGGGACGACGGCGGCGGACAGGTGGTGGCTCCGGATTGGGCAGGGGCGGTGGCAGACATGTCCGGGTGCGGGATGGACATGTCCAGCGGCGAGAGGTGGAAGAAGACTAGGGTTTGATCCGAAATTTCGGGGGAGGCACCTATTTATAGGTAGAGGGAGCTAGGAGACTCCAAATGGAGTGCGGTTTTCGCCCACACGATCGTGATCGAACGACCGATAGCATGGAGGGGACTCAGATGGGTTGTTGGGCCACTTTGGAGGGGTGTTGAGCTGCAAACAAAAGAGGCTTTTACGGTACCGGGTTAATCGTTGGAGTATCAAACGGACTCCAAATGGCACGAAACTTGACAGGCGGTCTACCGGTGGTATACCAAGGCTGCTTGGCAAGTCACGGTCTATTCCAAGAATGTTTAACACCCGCACACGAAAAGAGGCAAAAGGGGGCACCGGGGGACATAGGAGTGTCGGATTGCAAAACGGACAACGGGAAAAAACTTGGATGCATGAAACGAACACGTATGCAAAATGAGATGCACATGATGACATGATAAAATGCAATACGCAAGCAAATGACAAGGCAACGACGGTGAATAACTGGCGGACACCTGGCGCATCAAATCCGGGGCATTTCAACACTTCTCCACTAACAAGAGATCTCGTCCCGAGATCTTAGGACCGAGACGGAAGGGAAAAGGGATGAGGTGAAACAAGAACTCAAGAGAAGAAGCAAAGAATTGAGAGCACTCGAGAAGAAGAGAGGAACGACGAGAATGACGAGAATCGAAAGCTTACGGAAACAGATAGACTATGAAACCACTCCGGTTATACCGAGATTATAAACGAATAAGACTGAAAGGATTTAGGCAGCACTCCGGCTGAAACATGGAGGAATAGAACACGAGCTTGAGATGATGGAATGATACTTGATGAAGACATGACACAAAACCTCCGGAAAGAATTGAAAGAGTTGAATGAAAAGAACAGAGAAGAAAATGACAACTTGTGCCACGAATGAAGTAGAAAGCATCTTTAGAAGGAAGGTTTAAACGGGGTTGTCGAGAAAATCAACAACAAAAATAATAAGCTTGTTGTGGTCTTATGGTACATCTCAAGATCATAAGGTGACAACCGGCCACAAACGGAAATGATTGGATAGCTGAGAACAACGAAGAAATGCAAAACTCCACTTCAAAAGAATACGGAGAATTAATTGCACTTCGGAAAGCAAGAAGGAAAGATACTTGAATTTCTCCAACAAGGTCTTGATGAACTCTTCAAGAATGAATTAAATCATGAAGAACCACCATGAAGAACTCCGGTGACAAAAGAATGATGAGATAGAATGAAGAAATAATAAGATTAAAGCTTGCGGTGACTTAGATGGAGGTTCTGATGAAATGGCCGAGGAAATTTGAATTCCGAAAAAGAAAAGATGAAAACACTTGGAACTAGAATTTATTCCTCATGAACAAACTCCGAAGGAAGGGATTACTCACTTGGATGAAATAAGATTAAGATTTATTGTATGTTTATCCTTCGTCAAATTAAATTGATGACAAGCAATGGATTTGCATACTACTTATCCTTCTTGAAAAGGATTGAGAAGTGACATATCGCAAACTTGAGAAGGTCTTCATGAACCACCGTTAGGATTGAAAGAACAAATGAATTGATATGATAATCAAGGAAAAAGAATCTTGAACGAACCACCGTAAGAATTCGAAAATGATTGATGAAAGAGAATGAATCATCGGGAAGAATTAGAAGAACCAATATGCTAGAGGGGATTTAGATGCAAAAGAACAAAGAGATCATGAGCTGATTAAAGAACACCTGAACGGAGCACCGGGATAATTGGATAACGGTAGCTGAAATGTGAAGTCAAAGAATTCTTCTGGAATGATGGCCTCTGGTGAAAAGAAATGGAAAAAACAACTTCTGACATACTCCGGATGGTTAAGAAAAGAATATCTGACAAATGGAATAATTCGAGAGGATAACATGGAGCTAGAACCATGAAACTTCTAGAGAACGAACAAGATTTAAGAGGAACTCTTCTTCGATCTTCAAATGACGACGAGAAACACCACCAAAATTACTGAGATACTCCGGGAGAATGAAAAGCGAGGAGGTTGAGCCACCAATGAAAAGCGTTTGAAAACGATCTTGGAGAAGGCATGTGACTGATGGGATCCATTCTTACGTCACAGTTGAAAAGAATTGAAAATAACTCCGGGGGAATTAGAAGAGTCAGGTAAGATCCTGGGAAAAGACCTGTGGGTTAGGGCCCACTAAAAGAAAACATCGTTGGAAAGGGTTGTTGAAAAGATAGATGATGCACCGGAATGATTGAAATATTTGAATGAGGTGACAACCTCGACTTAATTGGAACACAGACGAATCTCCTGAGATGTCTTGAACACTCCGGAAGGATAAACTGGTGAGAGGCGAATGAGCAGGGAAAACACTTGAGCTGAGGAAAAAAAATATAATCACTACCAAAAAAACTTGAAATGAATCCACCGAAAAAGAAAAAGAGATGAAGAATGTCTAACAAAACGAGAATTCACCGGTAGAAATGATTGAGGGAAGCCTGAAGAGGCTCCTTACGAATGAAAATTGATGCTTGAAAGAGACCCAGACTCCAGGAAGAAGAGGGTGGGAGGGCGGGAAAACAAAGGTAACTTGGAAGGGGGAACCGACGAATATCTTGAAGAGAAAACACCGGTTGAAATCATTGAGGAAAGAAAGCAAAGACTTCACACGAGTAGGATGGATACTCGATTACGGACTCCGACTTCGAGAAGGAAAATGGTGGGCGGGTGGGAAAAGAAAACAACTAAGGATTGAACTTGCAAAAACAAAGAGGGTCGAATCGTCTTGACGAGAAAATGCACCGGATGAAAAGAGATGAGGAACAATGATTGAAAACCAACTGCGTGATCCTAAAGAAAAATTTGAAGGGGAAGAGGAGTAATTCAAAACACCTGCGTCAAGATTCCTCACCAGAGCGACGAAGGGGCTGAGGAGTAAATAGAATTCCTACTCTCCGATATAACTAGACTCCAAAATCAGTTTTCTTCTAGACTCGACAACGGCCAAACGACACGGTCAATCAAGGGGGCTCCTATGGTCGGTCGAGGCTCTGATACCAACTTGTCACGCCCAAGATGCGACCCCATCCTAAAGGAACTCAAAGGTCCCACCAAGGATAGAAGCGCATCTTGAAGACGCTTTTGCAAGGTGGATATCATTACATCAACATTACATAATAGACAGGGGTACATACAAGAGACATACAATGCCACACGAATACAACACATCTTACAAAAGAGCACCATCCGACTACGGATGAAACACAAACAGAAACTCAAACGACATCCACCCTACTAGCCCAGGCTGCCGACCTGGAACCTATCCCCTGATCGAAGAAGAAGCAGAAGAAGAACTCAAAAACAAGCAAACATCACTCTCGCATCATGATCATCGCATAACCTGTACCTGCAACTGTTGTTGTAGTAATCTGTGAGCCACGAGGACTCAGCAATCCCATTACCATGGGTATCAAGACTAGCAAAGCTTAATGGGAAAGGAAGGGGTAAAGTGGTGAGGTTGCAGCAGCGACTAAGCATATATGGTGGCTAACATACGCAAAAGAGAGCGAGAAGAGAGCAAACGGAACGGTCGTGAATCTAGCAATGATCAAGAGGTGATCCTGAACTTCTACTTACGTCAAACATAACCCAAAACCGTGTTCACTTCCCGGACTCTGCCAAAAAGAGACCATCACGGCTACACACGCGGTTGATGCGTTTTAGTTCGTATCTGGTGTCAAGTTATCTACAACCGGACATTAACAAATTCCCATCTGCCACATAACCGCGGGCACGGCTCTCGAAAGTTTAAACCCTGCAGGGGGGTCCCAACTTAGCCCATGATAAGCTCTCGCGATCAACGAAGGATATACCTTCTCCCAGGAAGACCCGATCAGTCTCGGAATCCCGGTTTACAAGACATTTCGATAATGGTAAAACAAGTCCAGCAAGACCGCCCGATGCGCCGACAATCCCGATAGGAGCTGCACATATCTCGTTCTTAGGGCAACACCGGATAAGCGAAGCGTACAGGTACCGACGTAACCCAAGTTGCCAAGGGATGGTCCCGCACGGTGCTCTAGTTTGGACCAACACTTGGACAAGCATTGGCCCGGGGGGGCTAAAATAAAGATGACCCTTGGGTAAATTACTCCCAAGGGAAAAGTAGGTGGTGGTGAGGCAAATGGTAAAACCAAGGTTGGGCCTTGCTGGAGGAGTTTTATTCAAAGCGAACTGTCAAGGGGGTCCCATAAATCACCCAACCGCATTAGGGACGCAAAATCCGGGAACATAATACCGATATGACAGAAACTAGGGCGGCAAGAGTGGAACAAAACACCAGGCATAAGGCCGAGCCTTCCACCCTTTACCAAGTATATAGATGCATTAATTAAATAAGAGATATTGTGATATCCCAACCATAATCCTGTCCACCATGGAGCAATCTTCAACTTCACCTGCAACTAACAATGCTATAAGAGGGGCTGAGCAAAGCGGTAACATAGCCAAGCAACGGTTCGCTAGGAAGGGTGAAAAAGGTTAGAGGCTGACATGGCAAATTGGGAGGCTTGAAGAGCAAAAGATAGGTAGCGCAACATAGCGATAGAACGAAGCAACTAGCATAGCAATGATAGTAATGAGATCTAGGGTGATGGTCATCTTGCCTGAAATCCCGCAAGGAAGAAGAACGAGTCCATGAAGAAGACGAACGGATGAAGCCGAACCAAGCGTAGACGAATGAATCCTCACGATCGCAACGAAACAGGAACTATCGAGAAGAAGCACACAACATGGTAAACACACCACACATGAACAAGGCATGATGCTCAACCAAGTATGATGCATGACAAGGCTACATGAAGCTACTCTTTGCAAGAGATGATGCATACAAGACCAACACATCAAGGCAAGTTTAAATGAGGCCGGAAACAACATATAACAATTCTGGTAAGTCCTCATATGCAATTTTCGAAATTGGTCCAGATCTTAATAAACCTTATGTTGAAGTTGTTAAACAACAAGTTAAGATGCATCAAGATGATCTACACAAAATTCTAGCCAAGTTACATATAAAGTTCATTTAATTCGGAGCTACGACCTAGAAGATATGAGCAAAACAAGTTAAACATGGCATTGATGCAAAATGCATACAAACATCAAGAAAACACCTCACAACAAGGATGCAACATGATAATATGAAACTACATGCAATTCTAAGCAAGTTTCATATAGAGCACACTCAAATCGGAGCAACGGTTCAACACACACTCTATACAAGTTCAAAGGACAAGCTGTTCAAAACAGCAACTAGGCAACTTTCAAGCCTCAAAACAATATGCTACAGCACCTCAACGTAAGAACAAAAGGCATGGGCATGAAGTACAGGTAAAGCATGACAAAACATGAACACTGAGCTATCTCCAGAAAACATTATAACATGCTCAAAAAGAAATGGAAAGATTGCAAATAATAACAGTTTCAGGCTTAGCAGAAATAACATCAGGTTGCAATATTTAGTGCTATCAAACAACATGTTACAGGAAGCTATCATGGAAAACAAAGGAATGGCATGCTAGTACTAAAGACAAAGAACAAAACTCCCTTACTGAACTAATTCTAAATATCAACAGAAAAGATGGTAGCATCCATGCAAACATGGCAAATGATATGATAGATTCCTACATGGCAGGAACAACAATAAGCAGGCATGTTTGTGAGCTTGAAAAACTCACCACAGAGCAATAAATGGCATGGCAAGGCAACCAACAGTAAGAAGACATGTTTATGGAGCTAAGCATGGCAATAGCAAGTTCATAGGGTGCATGGATCACTAGCAAAACACATGGCAAAACTGAACTTCATGTTAACAGGCTGACAGCAACATTATTTAGCAAGTTTGGAGCAATATTACAACAAGCTACAACAGGATATAAATGCAACCAGAGGCATGAATGGATAGAGCATGACACGTGTAACAAATCATCCTTAGTGTACATCTCCAGATTATGCATATAATGACTTGTAGAAGCAGGTTTACATAGGATCATGATGTAACAGATTCAGCCTAGCAAAACAGTAACAGCAAGTACCCAACTTAACAAGCTCGATGCACTCAGTACAAGACTCACAAAAATAAATGGATTGCATCACTGTAAATATGGAATGATGTAGCACAAGACACATGTAGACATCAAGCTCATAGGATGCACACAACAAATGCAACAAAAATGACAAATCACCAAGTTATAACAGTTTCAGCAGATGAACATCATATAGCACTTTTGCAACGATGATTAGGGCATCAAGATGAACTCAAATGAACATGGCACAATGGAATTAAGTGTGGACCATCTCACCACGAACATTTTGATATATTACAAGCACGAAACGGAGCAGTATGCATGGAGTTATGATGCGATGAACAGGGCATGAAAATGTTATAGATCTGGGGACTTGGTGGAAAAATTACCCTCGTGAAAAAGTCAACCCGTGACGGGACGGTGCGGGACGGAGGGATCCAGGGGCGCGGGACACCGTTTGGTTAGAGGGAGTGGTGGATCTTGTCCATCCTCCGGGATCTCGCCGAAGTTACCGCCGGAGTGGAGGAAGACGGCGGCCGGAGACGCGAGGCTCGCCGGAGTTGCGGGATCCGGCCGGACCTCGCCGGGTCCGCCGGGGCGTCGTGGCGGCGACGGGAGGAAAGGCGAGGGGCGGCAGCTCAGACGCTGCACGACGGCGCTTCGGCGAGAGCGGCGGCGGCCGGAGGAGGAGGCGCAGCGGCGCTCCTCTCGCGGGCGAGGGCGGCGCCAGATCCGGGCCGGCTGGTGCGTGTGGCGGGCGGCACCGCGGAGAGCGGGCAGGCGGCGGTGGTCGGGTGACCGGCGGCGGGCAGGGCGCGGAGGCCGGGCGCGGTCGGCGGCGAGATAAGCGCTCGGCGGCGGGAGGCATGGGGACCAAGCGGCAGTGGCGGCTTTCGGGCCCTTGCTGGGCGCTTGGCGGCGGGCGCTGGTCGGGCTCAGGGCCCCTTGATGGGCTCGGCGGGCCACGGCCATGGGACGACGGGCGGCGAACAAGTGGCGGCTCCGGATTGGGCAGGGGCGGTGGCGGACATGTCCGGGTGCGGGATGGACATGTCCAGCGGCGAGCGGTGGAAGAAGACTAGGGTTTGATCCGAAATTTCGGGGGGAGGCACCTATTTATAGGTAGAGGGAGCTTGGAGACTCCAAATGGAGTGCGGTTTTCGCCCACATGATTGTGATCGAACCACCGAGAGCATGGAGGGGGTTTGGATGGGTTGTTGGGCAACTTTGGAGGGGTGTTGGGCTGCAAACAAAAGAGGCTTTTACGGTACCCCGGTTAACCGTTGGAGTATCAAACGGACTCCAAATGGCACGAAACTTGACAGGCGGTCTACCGGTGGTATACCAAGGCCGCTTGGCAAATCACGGTCCATTCTGAGAATGTTTAACACCCGCACACAAAAATAGGCAAAAGGGGGCGCCAGGGGACATAGGAGTGTCGGATTGCAAAACGGACAACGGGGAAAAAGCTCGGATGCATGAGACGAACACGTATGCAAAGTGAGATGCACATGATGACATGATAAAATGCAACACGCAAGCAAATGACAAGGCAACGACGGTGAATAACTGGCAGACACCTGGCGCATCGAATCCGGGGCGTTACACCTTGGTACATTCATCGGCCACGAGACGAGCGCCCTTCATAATGCCATCGTAATACTTCTCGGGATAGCGATGCGCCTTGCCCTTCGGTGGCCCGTCCTTCACCATCTTCTCCGCATCCAACTTGCCCCAATGCACTTTCGCGCGGGCAAAGGCCCGACGGGCACCCTCAATGCAAACGGATCGCTTGATAACTTCAAGCCGCAGACAGGCATTCACCATCCGCTTGATCAGGCCGAAGTAGCTAGTGGGCAAGGGCTCACCAGGCCACATCTGGACTATGAAATCTTTGATAGCCACTTCGCCGCCTCAGGAGTTCGACCAACCGCTTGATTGGTCACTCGAGGCATTGGTGTTCGGCCCACAGATTGGGACCGAACAGCTTTTCCGTTGAGCTCCCCTCCTTGGCACGGTAGAACTCCGCGGCATCTGATACGCTGCGTGGCAGATTTGCGAATACCCCTGGAGAGCTCCGAATTCGGGTAAGTAAAAGAAACGCCTCCTCCACATGTTTGCTTTGCATAAAGAATGTCTTACCCACCGCTATCTTCTTGGCCGCCTGGATTTCTTGCTGTGCCTTGTCGGCTTTGGCCTTGGCGTCTTTCACACTCGCAAGGGCCTTCGCAAGCTCAGTCTCTTTCATCTTAAGGTCACACTCCAAGGACTCGAACTTTTTGCCGAGATCCTGGAGCTCTTGCTGTACCTCGCCCACTCTAGCATCTTGCTTCTCGCACTCTTTGCGCTCCAGAGCCACCTTGTCCTCGGCCTCAGACAGTGCTTTCTTCAGAGAGGCCACTTCGGTGGTGGCCCCTGTTACAAAGTCACGATGCTTTGTCGTTAGAATAACCAATTTTGCCTATTCTTCATTATATGAGAGCGGGGAATTACTCACCTTTGTTCTCTTCGAGCTGCCTCTTCGTGAGGCCGAGCTCTCCCTGCGCCTGTTCCAGGTCCCGCTTTAGTCCGGCAACCTCGGTTGTGCGGACAGCAGTGGCAAGCAGCACATCCTACTTATTCACATGCACACTTACTATTAGATTCCTGCGGATTATAATTGACCCTCCATTTGGTTTTTCTTTCCGAACACCAAACAGAGTATCAGGGGCTACTACATATCGGGTGGTAATTTCACACATTTTTATTACTTACCTCAAAGCCTGTCAGGAGGCTGGTGCAAGCTTCGGTTAGTCCGCTCTTGGCGGACAAAACCTTCTGAATCACCGCACTCATAAGAGTACGTTGCTCTTCATCGATGGAAGCGCCGCGAAGCGCTTCTAGCAGACAATCCGACGCCTAGGGCGTAACGGAAGTCCTCATCACAGATGGCTCGCCCTCCCTAACGAGGGGCTGCCCGACTTAGTCCGGAACCACTGGAGGTTCCGGAACAGTTTTCGGCCGAGAGCCCGGCTTACTGCGGCTCTCATCAACACGATCCGCGGGGATCTTGAACCCCGCGTGTCCGACGTCTGGAATTCCGTCTTGGGGCGCCTCCAGAGTCACCTCCCCCCGCTCTGGGAGCCTTTGGGACAACACCTCCGTGTCATCCGCAAGCTGAGGAGTAGAGTCCATCGTTGAATCACTCAAGGACCCATCCGAAGACGATACCTCGGGATGGACCCTGGCCGGACTGTATACAAGTTCGGCGTTATAACAAGACTATGAAGCAAAATCACAATAGAGTGCGACTACTTACGATCGTGCTAGGGGCTTCCCCCTGGGCAGCCACCCCTCCTTGCTATCGACGGCGGTGGTGGAGTAGTCCGGAAGGGACGCCTTTCCCTTCTTGGACGTCCCAGCCTCCCCCTCCGGGGAGGCTTTCCTCTTTTTCTCCCCCCAGTGCGGGGAGGCAGAGTTTCTTCTTGTTTCCCCCTGCCTCCACGGGAGGAATCTGCCTCACCGTCGTCGGACGACGAGGGTATGACGGCCTTGCGCCGGAGGCGTTTCCCGGCCCCCTGGTCCGCCTTCTCGGGCCCCTCATCCTCTCCAGATGGGGCGGCCCCTTCCTCTTCTTCCACCCCTTCGGGGGAGGAGTGTGCCTCGTCGCCTTTGGATGAGGCGTTCGGTACGACCTTACACCGGAGACCCTTCCTGGTCCCCGGGGCCTTCTTTTCGGCCTTCTTCTCCGGTGCCTTCTAGGGCGCCGGGACTAGCATCTCCGTCAGGAGAGCATCGGCTGGGCCTTCTGGCAGCGGAACCGGACAATCATTCCGCTCCGCTGTCTCCACATAATCCTGATCAAATATGCACAATTACTTAAGACTCCCCCATGAATATATTGGGAAGAACTGAGTCCGGTGGTAGTCAGAAAACTCACCGGATGAGGAGGCCGCGCGGCATGAAGTCCACGGTCCTTGGATGTGGGAGGAGGTACTTCGGAGGCCTTGAACAGCGCCTTCCATGCATCTTTGTGCGTCATGCCATAGAGCTTTCGAAGCATCTGGTGTTCGGCCGGGACGAACTCCCATAGATTAAATACCCGCCTTTGGCACGGAAGAATCCGGCAAACGAGCATGACCTGGATCACGTTGACAAGGGTGATGTTCTTGTCCTTCATATTCTTGATGCAGTTTCGGAGTCCGGTCAGCTCTGCAGGTTCGCCCCAGGCCAGGCCCTTCCTTTCCCAGGAGGTGAGCCGCATGGGGGTTCCGGATCGGAATTCGGGGGCTGCCAGCCAGTTGGCGTCGTGCGGCTCGGTGATGTAGAACCACCCCGATTGCCACCCTTTTACGGTCTCCGCGAAGGAGCCGTCAAGCCAGGTGACGTTAGGCATCTTGCCCACCATGGCCCCTCCACACTCCGCTTGCTGGCCACTCACGATCTTCGGTTTCACGCAAAAGATTTGCAGCCACAAGCCAAAGTGAGGCTTGATGCGGAGGAAGGCCATGCATACGACGATAAACACCGAGATGTTGAGGACGAAGTTTGGGGCTAGATCATGGAAATCTAGCCCGTAGTAGAACATGAGCCCGCGGACGAAGGGATGAAGTGGAAACCGCAGTCCACGGACGAAGTGGGCAAGGAGCACGACCCTCTCTTGGGGTTTCGGGGTTGGAATGGCCTGCCATTCGTCCGGTAGCCGGTGCGCGATGTCTGCGGCCAAGTATCCGGTCGCCCGAAGATTCGTGTTATGCTTCTCCTTCATAGTGGAGGCCACCCACTTGCCTCCTACTCCGGACATGTTTAGCTGTGCTGAGAAGACTTGGACTAGGGCGCTGGAGCTCGAGGAGGTAAGGATGAGCAAAGAGGAGGAAGGCGTGGGTGAAAATGGGGAGCCCTTATCCCTTTATAAGGGCGACGAAAGCGGTGTGCCTCCCCACTTGCCCGTTGAGAAACGCTTACTTCCCAAGCGCCACGATTGATGGCGCGGTGGGATTACCCATACCCGTATTGATGAGAATCCCGTGATAAGGGGACATGATCTCTGCTTTGACAAGATGTGTCAAGGAAACCGCCTCGCAATATGCGCTGTGGCTGGTTGTGGGAAAACGGTTCGAATAATGGCCCGACCGTAATGACAAATGACATATCACGTCGTCTAAAAAGTTGTCAGCAGAAATATCATTCTCTCTACGGTGGTATATGAAGATCATTTTGCAGATCCGGACACGGTTCAAGTGTTCGATAATTACTTCGGAGTATTCGGAGATGGAACCCGCCTTGCAATGTCGAAAACAAGACTGCACGCCGGACTCATCGTCATTGAAGCCTGGTTCAGGGGCTACTGAGGGAGTCCTAGATTTGGGGGTATCCAGACAGCCGGACTCTATACTTCGTCCGGACTATTGGAGCGTGAAGATACAAGACTCAAGACTCCGTCCCGTGTCCGGATGGGACTCTCCTTGGCATGGAAGACAAGCTTGGCGATCTGGATATTGTATTTCCTTCCTTGTAACCGACTCTGTGTAAACCCTAGCCCTCTCCGGTGTCTATATAAACTGGAGAGGTTGGTCCTTAGAAGGCCGATCACAATCATAATCATCATAGGCTAGCTTCTAGGGTTTAGCCTCTACGATCTCATGGTAGATCTACTCTTGTACTACTCATATCGTCAATATTAATCAAGCAGGAAGTAGGGTTTTACCTCCATCGAGAGGGTCCGAACTTGGGTAAACATTGTGTCCCTTGCTACCTGTTACCATCAGCCTAAGACGCACAGATCGGGACCCCCTACCCGAGATCCGCCGGTTTTGACACTGACAGGGGGTGGGCTATTTATATCCAGGAGGCAACCCAACCTGATATGTATGAAATGACCTTGGGTCACTAAGGAACTAACACGTGTCCAACGGTCAGATTTCAAACACACGCGATAGCTTGGCTTGGGCTACAAGCAAAGCTGACTCATCCAGCTTTGGAAAAGATTTGCTCTCATTGTCTTGGCTCGAAGACATAGAATTTGGTTAAATATCACTTCAGTCACTCTGACTTTGTTCACTTGGACCCCACTTAACAGTACGGTGGTTCCTATGACTCAATAAAGAAGAAAGAAAACTACAAAACAACTATGTATTCGCACTCCATAGTCTTCAAGTGAATGTCTTCACACGTCATAATCTTCATCGTGGATGTCTTCACGAACCACCATTGTCTTCAATGTCTTCACACGTTTTTAGGGGTCATATCTAGTAAACCAAATCAATGAGGGACACTACCTGTGTTATCCTGCAATTCTCACAAACACATTAGTCCCTCAACCACGTTTGTTGTCAATACTCCAAAACCAACTAGGGATGGCACTAGATGCACTTACAGTTGCCATGCTTGTACAACTACAATTGCCATCCTAGATGGCAACTAAATCGTCATCTCATGGGTACCTAACGTAGCTGCGGTAGGACATGTGGGCATATTTGCTTTGTGCTACACGCGCGGTGCACCCACACATGTGGGCAATTCTAATGTTCGCCAACACACAACCCGTGTGGGCTGCCTCCTACTCACGCCACACACGGTGTATGGACGGATTTCTAGTATGCCACACGTGTGTCAGGACCCTAGAAGTATAAAAGTGATTGAAAGGAAGTGAACAATCCAGCATAAGTTAGATTTGTCTGTTTTAGATTCCTGATTTGGATTTGGTATTGCGTGTGCCGCTCCCTTCCTAAAGACGTTGCTGTTGAAGAACCTCGACGTTTGTGTGATGTCATAAGATGGTTGGTGCGGATATGGTCATTGTTTTAGATTGCGGATCGTGGATCCGAGCTAGATTTTTTATTCTTGCCTACATATAGCTTTGGTCTTGCATGACTTTGCTATTTGTGAGCGTGTTTTGTGTGTGCGTGTGTTGATGTTGGCTGTGTGCAGCCTAGATATCCAGAGGCTGGGTGTGTGCTCATTGTATTTGTATCCTCCTGATACTTTTATCTTGAGATATTAAAATTCACCCTTTGTCAAAAAATTTGTTTGGATGCGCATGAAAACGCTGAAATGGGCCCAAATACATTAACGATTTTTTCTTGAAAGATAGCAGGAGAGCGAAAGTGCTTTTCTGCTACCAAGCTCAACTGAGCTAGGTGAACAGTAAAATTGAAAAAAAATTCAAAAAATTCCAAATTTTTGAAAGAAACATTGACAAAAGTTCTAAGAGCGTGCAAAAAATCGTCATTAAATCACATTCCTGTAAGGCGTGCCAAAACAAAAATTCAGTGCTCCAAATTGCTTTTGAAAGTAGCATTTTTAGAGTACTGATTTTGTTTTTTTGCCACACCTTATAGGAATGTGATTTCATGGCAAATTTTTGCAAGCACTTAAAACTTTTGTCAATGTTTCTCCCTTTTTTTTATTTTACTGTTCACCCGAGCTCGGGTTCAGAGCGGTAACAAACCGATGCTCGGAGCTAAAACATATACAAAGAGCACACTACACCTAGCTCAACTAGGGCCAAAGCAAAACAGGACATACAAGAACCCCTAAAGGCCAAACATCACACAGACTGAAAAGCACATTACCGACAAAAGCGACAACATCATACGTCACCCACCGCGTTCATGGCTGGCGACTTTGACTTCGCTTCAACTTTGCCAATAAGCACCACTCTATTGCATCGGGCTAGGCCGCCACAAGCATGTTCGACGACTTCATAGGCACCGGAGAGAGAGGACATATCCGGCTAAAGAGGAAGAAACATGTGCCTCTCTGATCATGAGAGGACACCCAACATGACCCATCTGACGCTACATGCATGTCAAGTGTGCTCCAAGTGCCCAACATTGCCTGCCCCAGACGGAGCGCAACCGCACACACCACCCCCACCTCGCCACCGCAAGCATCCGGCCAACCATTTTGCTGCAATCCAAGTGCTTCCGTCAAGAGGTCAAATCTCCAACAATGATGCTTCCACCGAAGAAACGATGCCAAGGGTGCCGCTATCGCTGATCCACACAAGGCAGATATTAGTTTTCACCCGGAGAGTAGAGCTAAGGACATGAGAGGGACCGAATCTCCTCGATGATGCCTCCAACAAGGAAACAACACATGCAAGTATTGTCATCATCGGCCACGAGCAGGACGTTCGTCCAGAGATGCCGCATACCTATGCTCGTGTAGTGCCCTAAGCGCACCCACCTAAAAATCTGGAGCCTAGAGCTCCTCCCGTCCTTGATGGAGCACAAATTGTGGCACCACTGGCCCTGCTCGAGAGCCAAACCAGGATGCCACCACGAGGTGCACTACATCGGCAACCGAGCAAAAGCACCGCGCTCCGCCCAACACCATGTCATGCTCCTCCCTAGGTGACGCCTTTTGATCATACATTAGCGAATTTTCATGAGACGCTTGCCTCTTGTATTACGAAGCTCCTTCGCTTGTATTCCATTGGAATTGCCCTCATCCCATACAAGAAAAGGATTCATGTGTCGACCTGCCTCTTTTCCCCATCTGACCATGAAAAATAACCAAGAGGAGCGGATCCCAGGGAAGCACAACAGTGGTGGCAGCGCATGTATCCTCCCCTTCCCAGCCTTCCTTCTCTCTTCATGATGGTGCACCTTCTAGTCCCCTCTCCCATCACACCTTTCCTTCTCTCCCGTCCTTCCCAACTTTGCACGACTCGCCATCGGATCCCATCTCCTCCCATACCTCCAGTGGACCAGCTCTCACGTCCATCTCCGCTGGCCACCACAACCCTTCTCTGCCACAAGGATGGAGCCATAACTTTTGTGAAGCCCAGGCAAATTTGAGGCAAAGTGATGTAGGGTCGAAACCCTAGGGCCGGTCTTTCTTGATTTGGAGGTGATCCTACGGAGAACACGAAGAACGCGAGGGGAAACATGAGGGAAAACACTCAAATTGACAAGATCCAATAACACATATGCTAGATCCATGAACATAAAGAGTGATACAAGTTCCAAACGCAACAAAGGATGATACAAGAGGCGGTAGTTCTTCTCCGCGAGGAGGTCTTGAGGGGTCTTCCCATGAGGGGTCTTGAATCCACTTGGGGATCTTCTTCGTAGAGGTCATGAACTCCGATGGAGAAGGTATCAAGTGGATGAGCAAAGCCCTATCTCTCAGATGAGCTAATCCTTTGCTAACCCTTGAAAAGTGGAGGTGGAGTCATTTATATAGGCTAGAGAGATGAATGGGTACATGGGCCTCGGCCCAACATCATGCATGCAGGCACTATCCGGATGATCCGGGTGTTGGTCCGGATGATCCGGGCTTCGGGGGTCCGGATGATCTGGGTCAGCGTCTGGATGGTCCGGGCGTGTCGAGGAGGCTGCGGGTTGTCCGGATGTCCGGGACCTATTCTGGATGTCCGGGTCCATCCGGATGATCCGGGTCGGGGTCCGGATGATCCGGCTTCGGGAGGTTGGCTGCTGTGGCCTTCGGCCACTATAGCCGGATCGTCCGGACCGGGGTCCGGATCATCCGGGCTCTGTCCGTATCCTCCGGGACCTCGTCCGGATCGTCCGGCCAGCCTGGGACTTTGCTAATTTCTCCTTTGTCTTTGTGTATGTCTTCCTTCTCCAATCCACCTTGCTCCTTAGCTTCTCCATGGCTAACTCCTATGTACCTGAGTATGCAAAGCGTCTCCATTTGAGGTAGTAGCCATGTCTCATGTGGTTCGAAAGCGAGTTGCAAGAGGTGTGATGTCACCTCGGTTTTGAGAGCCCTTGTACATACACGAATCATAGGCCCACTTGGCACTTGGTGAGACGATGATAGGTCCATGGGGATGACCTTGGGATGCTCCGCATCATCTCTCCCCCTGGGAAAGATCTAACCTCGGATCAAAATCTTCATCACCACGGTTGGGATAAAGATCCTTGACAGTGAAGATATTGCTCACATTGTACTGTCGCGTGGGATGTCGATCTTGTAGGCGTTGTCATTGTAGCGTTCGAGCACCTTGAAGGGTCCATCGGCTCGAGGTAGAAGCTTGGACTTGCGTTCGTTGGGGAAGTAGTCCTTGCGAAGGTGTAGCCACACAAGATCTCCAATGTGGAATACCATGGGTTGCTTGTTGATGTTGAGCTTGGTCGCGAGTTGTTGTACTTGGTGCTCGATGGTGTGCCTTGTATCTTCATGCATCTTCTTGAGGTAGCTCACTTGTGCACTTGCGTCCATGCTGATGCGCTCTTGTAGTGGTAGGGGTAGAATGTCCAATGGGGCAATGGGTTGAAGCCGTAGACGACCTCGAAGGGGGACATGCCGGTATTAGAGTGTATTGCACGATTGTAGGCGTACTCGGCGATGGGTAGACACTCCTCCCACTCCTTGATGTTCTTCTTGATCAAGATGCGTAGGGGAGTAGATAGCGGCTGGTTCGTGACCTCCGTTTGGCCGTCGGTTTGAGGATGGTATGCCGAAGAGAACAAGATCTTGATTCCGAGCTTGGTGCATAGCGTCTTCCAAAAGTAGCTTAGGAACTTGAAGTTGCGGTCTGAGACAATCGTCTTTGGCACTCCATGTAGACGCAATATTTTTCTACAAAAGAGATTTGTAACATGTGAAGCATCGTCTATCTTGTTGCATGGTATGGAATGTGCCATTTTAGAGAATCGGTCCACAACAAGAAACACGGGATCCTTCCCGTTTCGAGTTCTAGGCAACCAGGAACGAAGTCCATACTAATATGTTCCCATGGGTGATATGGAATAGAAAATGGCATACAGAGACCATGGGATTGAGCTTTAGACTTAGCATTGCTACATGTAGAGCATCGGTTGGTAAAGCATGAGATGTCGCGGAACATCTTGGGCCAAAAGTAGTTCTTTGAGAGCGTAGCATAGGTCTTGTCGCGTCCAAAATGACCCATAAGTCCTCCTCCACAAGCTTCTTGCAAAAAGTAACAAACGAATAGAAGACTCGGGGATACATAGTTTGTGATAATCATCCTTGATGTAATATCGTTCCCAAGATGTATGCGTCAAACACTTGGCATAAGGAATATCAAAAGTAGGATCATGCGCATACAAGTCTTTAATGTGCTCATAGACAATAACATTCAATTCTAGTTGGGTAGCAAGCATGCATCTACGGGAAAACACATCCTCCACAACATTCACTTTGCCTTTGATATACTTGATGACATAAGGAAAAGACTCAATGAATTCACTCCACTTAGCATGATGCTTGTTCAACTTAGTTTGACCCTTAAGATATTTAAGTGTTTCATGATCCGTGTGAAGAATGAACTCATGAGGGCGGAGATAATGCTCCCAAACATGCAAGACTCTCAGTAAAGCATATAGTTCTTTGTCATAGATGGGGTAGTGAAGTTGCGCTCCGGAAAGTCTTTCACTAAAATAAGCTATGGGGCGCTTCTCTTGCATTAACACACCTCCTATGCCGTAACTGCTAGCTTTGCAATGCATTTCAAATGGTTTACCAAAGTTGGGTAATGCAAGCAAAGGAACATGCGTAAGCAAATTCTTAAGCTCATTGAATGCATTATCTTGAGATGGTCCCCAAACAAATGGTACATTTTTCTTACTCAAGTCATGCAAAGGTAAAGCAATGGTGCTAAAATCCTTCACAAACCGTCGATAGAAACCGGCTAAGCCAAGGAAACTACACACTTGTTGTAAGTTTGTTGGTTGGGGCCAAGTTTTAATACAATTGATCTTAGATTCATCTACATGAACACCCTTAGAAGACATGACGAAACCCAAGAAAACAAGCTTATCAACACAAAAGAGGTATTTGTCCATATTAGCATAAAGGCGCTCTTTTCGAAGAGTTTGCAAAACTGTTCTAAGATGGGTGACATGATCTTTGAAGCATTTTGTAAATACAAGAATATCGTTAAGGTAGATCACAACAAAAACACCAATGTAGGGTTTAAGAACAAAATGCATGACTCACATGAAAGTACCAGGTGCTTGGGATAAGCCCATTGGCATAACAAGCCATTCATATAAACCAAATTTGGTCTTAAATGCGGTTTTCTGTTCATCATCTTCTTGTATGCGGATTTGGTAATAGCCACTTTCAAGATCAATTTTAGACGACATAGTTTCTCCCCTAAGCTCATCTAACATATCATCAAGGCGTGGAATGGGGTAGCGATAATGAATGGTGATAGCATTGATAGGACGACAATCGGAACACACGCGATATGTACCATCTTTCTTGGGAACAAGGATTACCGGGATGGCACATGGGCTCAAGCTTTCTCCTACATGGCCGTTGTCGATGAGTTGTTGTACTTGCTTTAAAATCTCCTTGGTTTCTTTGGGGTTGACGTGGTATGGTGCCTTGTTAGGAAGGGGTGCTCCGGGGATGAGGTCGATGCGGTGTTCGATGCCTCGAAGGGGA
Source organism: Aegilops speltoides (assembly GCA_021437245.1). NCBI lineage: Eukaryota > Viridiplantae > Streptophyta > Magnoliopsida > Poales > Poaceae > Aegilops > Aegilops speltoides. The sequence continues at coordinate 194,581,803 of CM038146.1, read as the reverse complement.
GGTAGACTCGGAGGTAGCTCATCGAGGAGTACATCTTGGAATTCCTGCAATAGAGAAGACAACACTAAAGGTAGATTGTGAGAGGTGTTAGTTTTGGGTGCCTCATCCTTGCACAAAAGGACATAGTGCATAACACTTGATGGGTTGTCACACACTTCTCTCATCTCACTTTTGGTGGCAAATAGCACTAAGTTTTTCTTGTCGCTCATCATGGAGGCACTCAATTTGGGCTTGTGGCGCTCACTCTGTTTTTGGTGATCTACTGTCTCACTATTCTCTCCACGATGTGTGGTTTCTTGCTTGTCGGTGATCACTTGGCTTGGGGACATAGGTCATAGCACGTACTCCTTCCCTTTCATCTTGAAGCTATAGTGATTGGTTCGCCCGTTGTGGATGACTCCGCGGTCAAATTGCCAAGGTCGTCCAAGTAGGAGGTGGCAAACGGACATCGGAACGACATCACACTCCAAAGTGTCTTCTTATGCTCCTATCTTGAAGGAAACTTGCACCATGTGCTCTACTTGGATAGTGCCGGAGTTTCTAAGCCATTGGACCTTATAGGGGCGAGGGTGCTTCATCTTGACCAATTGGATCTTGGAGCATAGTTCTTCACTTGCTAAGTTATGGCAACTTCCTCCATCGATGATGACCTTCACGGACCTTCCATTGCTGTCCGCCTTGGTATGGAAGATATGGCATATTTGGTATTCGTCTTGTTGATGTTGAAGTGTCAAGACATTGGAGACAAGGAGAGAAAGGCTCAAATCTTCCTCACAAAAGACTTGGTCATCTTCGTCTTCATTCGCTTGCTGGTGCATAGCCACATGTTCAAGGGCTTCCATTTCTCCTTCACTCATGGAGTCGTATGTACCGTCATCGTTGAGGATCATGGTACGTTTATTGGTACACTCGAAGGACTTGTGGCCTCGGCCGCCGCATGTGAAGCACTTGATGGAACTTGTCTTGATGGTCTCATCCGGTGGAGTTGTAGATGATGAAGGTCTCGGCTTGAAGCTGCTTGTAGTAATGGAACGACTTGAGGTGGTCAAAGTTTTCTTGTAGCTTGACTTGTCATCGTTGCTTGTAGAAGGTTTGGTTGAGGTAGGAGGTGTTGGAGTCATTGAAGCTTGATTGTAGGAGCCATATGTCTTGGAAGAGTACTTGACATACTTTAAGTCATCTTGCACTTGTCGTTCCGCCTTGGTGGCTTGATGCACTAGCTCGATGAGGTTGGAGTAAGGTTGGAAGTCGGCGATCTTCTTGATGGGATGATTGAGTCCATTCAAGAAACGTGCCATAGTTTGTTCATCATCTTCCATGACATTATCCCTTATCATGGCGATCTCCATTTCCTTGTAGTACTCTTTAACGCCCTTTGTTCCTTGCTTGAGTAGTTGTAATTTCTTGAAGAGGTCGCAGTTGTAGTAGGTTGGCACAAAGCATGCTCTCATGACATCCTTTATTTGATCCCATGTTGTGATGGGTGGTTCATCTCTTGCCTCACGGCGCTCAATGACCTGCTCCCACCAAATGAGGACATAGTCATAGAACTCAAGGGATGCCATGGCGATATTCTTCTCTTCCTCATAGTTGTGCAAACAAAAGATCTTATCAACCTTCAATGCCCATGAAAGAAATTCTTCGGGATCATTGCTTGTGATGAACTTGGGCATGGTGAACTTGAGCTTGTCGTAGCGTTGCTCTTCATTGTGTTGGGGTCGAGGGTGATGACGCCCTTGATGTGGAGGATTGTCAACCTCATGTTGCTCTTGACGTGGAGGATTCCCATTATCCTGTTGCTCGTGGTGAACTTGTGGTTCTTGTCAAGCTTGTGGAGGAGCTTGAGGGACTTGTCGGTGCAATCACACTTGATAGTTCCTCTCTCAAACTTCGTCGTGAAGTGCCTCTTCTTGCTCACGAGTATGTCAGTTGCGTGTGGCGATGGTGCGACTTGTATCTCGAAGGGCACATTGCGCCTCAAGTGCTTGAGCTTTTCTTTGTTATTGTTGTTGACAAAGAGCTTCAGCGTCTTGCTCGTCTTGGTGTTGGCGTGTGTGCTCTTCCTCTTGTTGGCATAAGTGTTGCCATTCTTGTGCTTGCGCAAAGATAGCTTGATTTTGACGATGTCGATGTTCTTGCGCTAAAAGTTGCTCCCGAGGGTCGGTGTCGTGTAGAGGATTGTGGTTTGTTTGACTGTCTTGGTGCACGGCTCAGTGAAGAGTGTTTGACGTCAGTGTACTTGAGTTGTCGGAGGAATGTCGACTCGAGTGGCTCCGGCTTGAGTAGGACGAAGGGGTAGAAGAGAGGCTGACCAACAAGGCACGAATCTCGTCCATTCTTGCATTGTTCGCTTGTTTTTGTTCGTCGAGCATGTTGTCGAAGTAGTCTCCTGTATGTTGCTCAGAGTGTCACAAGTCAGTGGCGAGAGTGTCGATGCGGTCGCTCAATGCTTGTTGTTCTTGATGCAAAGCTCGTTGTGCACTGAAGAGGTGGTTCTTGGTGCTGTAGGTGTTTGGATCCTCGTCTTGCTCGTGGGTTGGTAGAAGTAGTTGGCCTATCCATCATTTCAAGTAAATGTATGAGTGTAAGAAAAACAAGAACTATACCAAATGTACCTTGACCGATGTTGAGAATGGATCAAATATCACTCAATGATGTAATAAGGAAATAACACAATTGGTACCAGTTCCCGTTAATTTCTCACACCTACACAAATAAAGCTTATGGTGTAGCTTGGTTAGGATGGTGGACAAAATTTATGCAATTGTTAGAAAGACTCAATTATGTTGAAAAAGATTCATAAATTCACAAACGCAACAAGTAGACCGATAGCAAAATGTGGCACGCAGAAACACACACACGGATAGATAGATGGGGTCGTGCAACCAAAAATGAGCTCAAAATGTGTAATCCACGGAAAATGCTCTTGTTGCACAACACTAGAGAGACGCTAGCGCGATTACACAATAGGCGGATACGAAACTTGTGCACAACCTACAAAGCAAAATGCAACGACTTCTATCCCAAGTGTGCTATATGTATGGTGTTCCGATGATGTGATCCAAGATGATCTAGTATGACAATCTTAATGTAGTATGATGCTATGGTTCTTGCTTAAAAGCTCTTTGCTTATCTTTTCCTTTTGCTTAAAAGCTTGTTTGGCTCTTTCTCTTTCGAGCTCTTTCTTTGGCCACTTGCCAAATTTCATGAACCAAGATAGCAATTGTATATGCTATGACAACCTTGTGACACAAGAGATGATATCAAGATACGGATACCAATATAATATGATATAAGCAACTAGATGATTATCACTAATGTGCACAAGTAACGTTGCCGGCAATACTCAATGGCTAGTCTCGATAGGAAAGGTACACAAAATGGTCTATGGGGTATCAATGCAAGGACAAGGAGTAGACAAAGATGTCGTCGAGGTTACCGTCTGTGCTTACAGTTGAAGGTGTCAAAATGTTTGAGTGGTTGTTGTCGATGATGAGTCCGTGTCGAAGATGAGCGGCGGTGATGTCGATGTCGAGCCGTTCCTATTTAGCCGAAACACCCTAGGAAATGATGAACAACAACTCAAATTCTCAAAACCAAATGTGTCAAAATTTGTCGGGGTTGGTAGCGGTCAAGTGGTGGTAGTGTTTGGTCTATCGAAGGTATTGCAGAAGTGGGGTTGTTGTGGTGGTTAGGTGGGTATGCGATGGCGGAAGTGGTGGTGAAGAAAACTGCAGAAAATGCAGTTTGGGTAGAGGTAGCCGAATGATCCGGGCCAGGAGCCAGATGATCCGGGTCAAGGTCCGGATGATCCGGGCAGGTCAACTACTCGTGGGGATAGGTCGGGGTGAGCTCAAAAATGGGAAAAATTTGACGATTCTGCGGTTTTTTGATGGGTTTCGTGGGGGAGATGGTGGGGAAAGGTAAGATCCACTTGCAACACAAAGAATCACGGATCAAAATCAAAAAACTTCATCATACCAACAAATCACAAAAAAAATTTGGGCTATTTTTGTGGATAATTTTTGAAGTTGGGACAAAATCAACAAAACAAGGCTAGAAAACAAGGGTAGGGGCTCCAAATTCATGATCAACCTAGGCTCATGGTACCAAGATGACGTAGGATGGAAACCCTAGGGCCAATCTTTCACGATTTGGAGGTGATCCTACGAAGAACACGAAGAACGCGCGGGGAAACACAAGGAAAAAACACTCAAATTGACGAGAACCAATCACGCATATGCTAGATCCATGAACATAAAGAGTGATACAAGATCCAAAAGCAACAATGGACGATACAAGAGGCAGTAGTTCTTCTCCGTGAGGAGGTGTTGAGGGGTCTTCTCGTGAGGGGTCTTGAATCCACTTGGGGGATCTTCTCCGTAGAGGTCATGAACTTCGATGGAGAAGGCATCAAGTGGATGATCAAAGCCCTATCTCTCAAATGAGCTAATCCTTTGCTAACCCTAGAAAAGTGGAGGTGGAGTCGTTTATATAGGCTAGAGGGATGGATGGGTACATGGGCCTCGGCCCAACATCATGCTCGGAGGCACTGTCCGGATGATCCGGGTGTTGGTCCGGATGATCCGGGTGTTGGTCCGGATGATCCGGGTTTCGGGGGTCCGGATGATACAGGTTGGCGTCTGGATGGTCCGGGCATGTCCTGGAGGCTGCGGGTGGCCCGGATGTCCGGGACCTAGTCCGGACGTCCGGGTCTGGATGATCCGGGTCAGGGTTCGGATCATCCGGGTCAGGGTCCAGATGATCCGGGTTAGGGTCCGGATGATCCGGCTTTGGGAGGTTGGCTGCTGTGGCCTTCGGGCACTGGAGCCGGATCGTCCGGATCGGGGTCCCGATCTTCGGGGCTCTGTCCGGATTGTCCGAGACCTTGTCCAGATCATCTGGCCAGTCTGGGACTTGTTCGGGACTCTCTATTACGAAAATCATGGTGCTACTTTGAAGCACAAGTGTGGTAAAAGGATAGTAGCATTGCCCCTTCTCTCTTTTTCTCTCATTTTTTTGTCCGGAGTCTCATCCCAACTTGTGGGGGAATCATAGTCCCCGTCATCCTTTCCTCACATGGGACAATGCTCTAATAATGAAGATCATCACAGTTCTATTTACTTACAACTCAAGAATTACAACAAAAATATGACTCTACGTGAATGCCTCCGGCGGTGTACCGGGATGTGCAATGAATCAAGAGTGACATGTATGAATGAATTATGAACGATGGCTTTTCCACAAATACGATGTCAACTACATGATCATGCAAAGCAATATGACAATGATGAAGTGTGTCATAATAAACGGAATGGTGGAAAGTTGCATGGCAATATATCTTGGAATGGCTATGGAAATTCCATAATAGGTAGGTATGGTGGCTGTTTTGAGGAAGGTATATGGTGGGTGTATGGTACAGGCGAAAGTTGCACGGTACAAGAGAGGCTAGCAATGGTGGAAGGGTGAGAGTGCGTATAATCCATGGACTCAACATTAGCCATAAAGAACTCACATAGTTATTGCAAAAATCTATTAGTCATCAAAACAAAGTACTACACACACGCTCCTAGGGTAAGGGCTGGTAGGAGTTAACCATCGTGCGATCCCGACCTCCACACATAAGGAAGACAATCAATAAATAAATCATGCTCCGACTTCATCACATAACGGTTCACCATACGTACATGCTACGGGAATCACAAACTTTAACACGAGTATCTCTCAAATTCAAAATTACTCATAGCATGACTCTAGTATCACCATCCTCATATCTCAAAACAATAATAAGGAATCAAACTTCTCATAGTATTCAATGCACTTTATATGAAAGTTTTTATTATATCAGCCTTGGATGCCCATCATATTAGGACTAACTTCATAACCAAAGTAAATTACCATGCTGTTTAAGACTCTCAAAATAATATAAGTGAAGCATGAGAGTTCATCTATTTCTTCAAAATAAAACTACCATCGTGCTCTAAAAATATATAAGTGAAACACTAGAGCAAACGACAAACTACTCCAAAAGATATAAGTGAAGATCAATGAGTAGTCGAATAATTATGCAACTATGTGAAGACTCTCTAAACTTTAAGAATTTAAGATCTTAAGTAGTTTATTCAAACAACAATGAAAAATAAAATGACGCTCCAAGCAAAACACATATCAGGTGGTGAACAAAAATATAGTTCCAAGTAAAGTTGCTTATGAACGACGACGAAAGAGGGGATGCCGTCCAGGGCATCCCTAAGATTAGGCTATTGGTTGACCTTGAATATTACCTTGGGGTGCCTTGGGCATCCCCAAGCTTAGGCTCTTGCCACTCCTTATTCCATAGTCCGTCGAATCTTTACCCAAAACTTGAAAACTTCACAACACAAAACTCAACAGAAAACTCGTAAGCTCCGTTAGTATAAGAAAATAAATCACCACTTTTAGTACCATTGTTAACCCATTATAAATTCATATTGGTGTAATATATACTTTATTGCCACTTATCTATGGTTCATACCCTCCGATACTACTCATAGATTCATCAAAATAAGCAAACAACACATAGAAAACAGAATTTGTCAAAAACAGAACAGTTTGTAGTAATATGTAACTCTCGAATACTTATGTAACTCCAAAAATTCTAAGATAAATTGTTGGACGTTAGTAATTTGTCTATTAATATTCCGCAAAAAGAATCAACTTAACATGACTCTTCTGTTAAAAATGAAAATTATTCTCGTGAGCGCAAATTTTCTGTTTTTTACAGCAAGATCGCCTTAACTTTCACCCAAGTCTTCGCAAAGGTTCTACTTGGCACTTTATAGAAAAAAGCTATAAAACATGATTACTACAGTAGCTTAATCATGTGGACACACAAAAACAGTAGGGGTAAATGTTGGGTTGTCTCCCAACAAGCACTTTTCTATAATGCCTTTCTAGCTAGGCATGATGATTTCAATGATGCTCACATAAAAGATAAGAATTGAAACACAAGGAGAGCATCATTAAGAATATGACTATCACATTTAAGTCTAACCCACTCCCTATGCCTAGGGATTTTTTGAGAAAACAACATATGGGAGCAATAATCAACTAGCATAGGAAGGCAAAACAAGCATAACTTGAAGATTTTCAACACATAGAGAGAAAACTTGATATTATTGCAACTCCTACAAGCATATATTCCTACCTCATAATAATTTTCAGTAGCATCATGAATGAATTCAACAATATAACTACCACATAAAGCACTATTGTCATGATACACAAGCATATATTTTTTATTACTCTCCACATAGGCAAATTTCTTCTCATCCGGGATAGTGGGAGTATCATAAGAAACTCGAATACTATAAATTGTTTCCACATTAAAAGAGTAATGTTCAGTAAAAGGGTAATCATAATAATGACAAGTTTTATAAATATAATCATCACTAATTTTTATAACATAAGTATCATCACAATAATCATCATAAGTATCAACTTTGTTCTCATCAAAATCAATTGAAACCTCTTGCAAGATAGTGGAATCATTACTAAATAAAGCCATGACCTCTCCAAATCCACTTTCATCAATATAATCACAATAAGATTCAACACCCTCCAAAATAGTGGGATCATTACTTCCTAAAGTTGACACTCTTCCAAACCCACTTCATCAATATAATCATCATAAATAGGAGGCATGCTATCATCATAATAAATATTCTCATCAAAACTTGGGGGACAAAAAATATCATCTTCATCAAACATAGCATCCCCAAGCTTGTGGCTTTGCATATCATTAGCATCATGGATACTCAAGGAGTTCATATTAACTACATTGCAATCATGCTCATCATTCAAAGATTTAGTGCCAAACATTTTAATGCATTCTTCTTTTAACACTTGAGCACAATTTTCCTTTCCATCATTTTCACGAAAGACATTAAAAAGATGAAGAATATGAGGCAACCTCAATTCCATTTTTTGTAGTTTTCTTTTATAGACTAAACTAGTGATAAAATGAGAAACTAAAAGATTTGATTGCAAGATCCAAGGATATACCTTCAAGCACTAACCTCCCCGACAACGGCGCCAGAAAAGATCTTGATGTCTACTAGCAACCTTCTTCTTGTAGACGTTGTTGGGCCTCCAAGTGCAGAGGTTTGTAGGACAGTAGCAAATTTCCCTCAGGTGGATGACCTAAGGTTTATCAGTCCATGGGAGGTGTAGGATGAAGATTGTCTCTCTCAAACAACCCTGCAACAAAATAGCAAAGAGTCTCTTTTGTCCCCAACACACCCAATACAATGGTAAATTGTATAGGTGCAGTAGTTCGGCAAAGAGATAGTGATACAAGTGCAATATGGATCGTAGATATAGGTTTTTGTAATATGAAAATATAAAAACAGCAAGGTAGCAAGTAACAAAAGTGAGCAAAAATGGTATTGCAATGCTTCGAAACAAGGCCTAGGGTTCATACTTTCACTGGTGCAAGTTCTCCCAACAAGGATAACAAATTAGATCATATAATAATCCCTCAACATGCAACAAAGAGTCACTCCAAAGTCACTAATAGCGGAGAACAGACGAAGAGATTATTGTAGGGTACAAAACCACCTCAAAGTTATTCTTTCCGATCAATCCATTGGGCTATTCCTCTAAGTGTCACAAACAACCCTAGAGTTCGTAGTAAAATAACACCTTAAGACAAAAATCAACCAAAGCCCTAATGCCACCTAGATACTCCAATGTCACTTCAAGTATCCACGGGTATGCTTATACGATATGCACCACACAATCTCAGATTCATCTATTCAAACCAACACAAAGAACTTCAAAGAGTGCCCCAAAGTTTCTACCGGAGAGTCAAGACGAAAACGCGTGCCAACCCCTATGCATAGATTCCCAAGGTCACGGAACCCGCAAGTTGATGACCAAAACATACATCAAGTGAATCAATGGAATACCCCATTATCACGATGGGTATCCCACGCAAGACATACATCAAGTGTTCTCAAATACTTAAAGACCCAATCTGATAAGATAACTTCAAAAGGAAAAACTCAAAACATTACAAGAGAGTAGAGGGGGAGAAACATCATAAGATCCAACTATAGTAGCAAAGCTCGCGATACATAAAGATCGTGCCATATCAAGAACATGAGAGAGAGAGAGAGAGAGATCAAACACATAGCTACTGGTACATACCTCAGCCTCGAGGGTGAACTACTCCCTCCTCGTCATGGAGAGAGCCGGGATGATGAAGATGGCCACCGGTAATGGATCCCCGCTCCAACAGGGTGCTGAAACAGGGTCCCGATTGCTTTTTGGTGGCTACAGAGGCTTATGGCGGCGGAACTCCCGATCTAGGTTTCTTTTCGGGGTTTTCTGTATTTATAGGAATTTTTGGCGTCGGTCTCACGTCAGGGGGATCTTCGAGTCATCCATGAGGCAGGGGGCGCGCCCAGGGGGTAGGGTGTACCCTCCACCCTCGTGGATGGCTCGGGACTCTTCTGGTCCAACTCTTTTACTTCGGGGGCTTCTTTTGGTCCATAAAAAATCATCAAAAATTGGCACGTCAATTGGACTCCGTTTGGTATTCCTTTTCTGTAAAACTCGAAAACAAGAAAAAAACAGAAACTGGCACTCGGCTCTAGGTTAATAGTTTAGTCCCAAAAATCATATAAAATAGCATATAAATGCATGTAAAACATCCAAGATGGATAATATAATAGCATGGAACAATAAAAATTATAGATACGTTGGAGACGTATCATTCTATATCACCGAACCCCGCGACGCCAGCTGGGCAGCCCCTCCTGAGTTCAAGTCTGGACCCCCGATGCGGCTCGCGTCGTGGATCAACAAGGGGTTGGACTGGGGGTCGACCGATGAGGTGTTGATGCTGCAAAAGCGCATCAAAAACATTATAGAAAAGAACACTAGTCTTACTGATGTGGTCCAGGTGATGCTATTCCGCCGGACCCTTCCCTGCCTGTGCCAGCCCCTCCATATGTGGGAGTTCAATCCGGAAGGGCCACATACCCTGTAGTGATTCTTTGGCATGACACATGAAGAGATCTGGAACCTGCTTTTCAAGGCCCAGAAGTCGTGGCCAGAGACGACCGATGACATCGGCCTCGACTGCGATCGCCCAGCCTTCCCGGTAAGTTTTTTAGTTTCTGAACATATCTTAGTTCGGAAATCAAAGGGGTATGCTGATACTTCCATCCTTGATCAGGGCTAGACACAGAAAGCGGAGCGGATCAAGTGTCCGGCTCCTCTGCCCAAGGACCCAGCTGATCCTTTGCTGATGAGGATGCTGGTCCCGGCGCCGTACCAGACGCCAGAGAAGAGGGCCAAGAAGTTGGGCAAGGAGGCCAAAGGTGGCCCCCACCGCAAAGGTACTCCGGATGCGGTGTCCGGAGATACCGAAGCTCTCTCCTCCCATGAGGGGGATAAAGACGAAAAGGAGGAGAAGGGAGAGAGCGAATCTCCCCATAAGGGGAGGAAGAAGAAAAGAGTGGCCTCCGAAGACCCGGAGGTGGAGGCTGAGGGAGTCTAGGATTAAGGGGTCCTCGGACGGCCGGACTATTAACATGGGCCGAACTTTTGGGCTATGAAGATACAAGACAGAAGACTTCTTCCCGTGTCCGGACAGGACTCTCCTTTGCGTGGATGGCAAGCTTGGTAATTCATATATGTAGATTCCTTTCTCTGTAACCGACTTTGTACAACCCTAGTCCCCTCCGGTATCTATATAAACCGGAGGGTTTAGTCCGTAGAGGCAATCATAATCACATAGGCCAGACTTCTAGGGTTTAGCCATTACGATCTCATGGTAGATCAACTCTTGTAATACTGATATCCATCAAGATCAATCAAGCAGGAAGTAGGGTATTACCTCCATAGAGAGGGCCTGAACCTGGGTAAACATCGTGTCCCCCATCTCCTGTTACCATCGACCTTAGACGCACAATCCAGGACCCCCTACCTGAGATCCGCCGGTTTTGACACCGACATTGGTGCTTTCATTGAGAGGTCTGCTGCATAGTCATCAAAAGGCTTGATGGCTCCATCAATCATCTACAACAACGCAGTCCAGGGGAAAATTTTCCTCCCCGGACAGATCTTCTTATTCGGCGGCTTTGCACTGCGGGCCAACTTGCTTGGCCATCTAGAGCAGATTGACAGCTATGCCCCTGGCCACCAGGTCAGGTTTGGAAGATTTAATTACGTGGCCAATATCCGTGGAGACATAATCTTCGACGAATTTGAGCCCATGACGGCCGCTCCCTACCACCATGATGAACATGACCTAAATCTGTCATCGGATCGTGCTCAGGAGATAGTTCCTATAACCGCTCTGGCCCTAGATCTGGAGCAGATTGCGCCATCCGAGGACGGGATGCTCAACCCCGCCACGGAAGCCACAGACTCAGAGGCACTGCAGCCGCACACAGGTCCAATCTCGAGCGGGGCCTTTGTCATCGGAACCTCGGATTCGTGTCCGACCATAAGTTCCGAACCACGTGCATGTGCGCCCATCGAACCTAATCAGGCACCGATCATCAAGTTCAGCTCCGCGGACATCTTCCGGCACTCACCTTTTGGCGATGTGCTAAACTCACTAAAAACCTCTCCTTGTCAGGAGACTCTCAACTGAACTATATCCAGCTTGAATTGGAAGCTGATGATGGAGAATTTCGCTTCCCACCCACCACCAACTACATAGCCACTGTCGAGGACTTAACCGACATGCTGGACTACGACTCCAAAGACATCAACGGTATGGACGACGATGCCGGAGAGGAGCAGGCACAAAAACCACCGCTTACAGGGCGCTGGACAACCACCTCCTCGTATGACGTATACATGGTGGATACACCCAAAGAGAACAACGGCGACAATGAAAATCCAGTCGAGGATAAGCCTCCTGAGATACAACCAAAGCACCGGTGTCAGCGGCGTCACTCTAAGCCACGCCATGGTAAAAACAACAATACCGTCACAGGAGAAAACAATACTCCGGACGATGCAGATGACAATGAAGACCCTGTTGTCGTGGGAACGATTCCGACAGTAAGAGAGGGGTAGGATAAAGGAGCATGATCTATCGAGATGCAAATGGGTGACACAGTGGTTTTAGCGAGTTCGGGCCTCTCATGAGGGAGATAACAACCCTACGTCTCGTGCTGAGGAGAGGCTTTGTTTATCTTAGTATGTATCCAGAGATTACAATTGGAGGGGAACAGATACCCGTAGTCCCAAGACTAATGGTGAAAAGAGAGAGAGCTAGAAGGAGAAGAATGAGGGCCTGCCCCCTAGTCTAGTGGTGGGGGTGGCTTATATAGAGTGCGCCACCCCCTCACCCCTTATGTTACACGGTGGAGCATCAATGCCATAATGCCTGACCACTACAAAACCGTCATGCTGCCTATTGGTCTTCGCATATCTGAGTGAGTTACACGGCCGAGTGGAATGAGCTCGTCGAGTGGAGTGCCGTGCTCCGAGTGGTTGTTGCCGTCCGAGTGACTTTCAAGTTGCGGTACATCTGGACGGTGATCTGGCCCAAGGGCCCAGTACAAAGTGTACGGTGTCCATGGGTAGGTGTCGGTGTCAAAACTGGCGGATCTCGGGTAGGGGGTCCCGAACTGTGCGTCTAGGCGGATGGTAACAAGAGACAAGGGACACGATGTTTTTACCCAGGTTCGGGCCCTCTCGATGGAGGTAAAACCCTACTCCTGCTTGATTGATATTGATGATATGGGTAGTACAAGAGTGGATCTACCACGAGATCAAGGAGGCTAAACCCTAGAAGCTAGCCTATGGTATGATTGTTGTAATGGGTTTGTCCTACAGACTAAAACCCTCCGGTTTATATAGACACCGGAGAGGGCTAGGGTTACACAGAGTCGGTTACAATGGTAGGAGATCTACATATCCGTATCGCCAAGCTTGCCTTCCATGCCAAGGAAAGTCCCATCCGGACACGGGACGAAGTCTTCAATCTTGTATCTTCATAGTCTTGGAGTCCGCCGACGATGATAGTCCGCTATCCGGACACCCCTAGTCCAGACTCCTCGGTAGTCCTGAACCAGGCTTCAATGACGATGAGTTCGGCGCGCATATTGTTCGGCATTGCAAGGCGGGTTCCTCCTCCGAATAATTCATAGAAGATTAAGAATGCCAGGATAGTGTCCGGCACTGCAAAATAAATTCCACATTCCACCGTAGAGAGAATAATATGTACACAAGTTCAATCTGCTGACGTATTTTGTGGCATGACGTCATACCACCACCAAGCCTTTACTTGAATCGTTTTTATCATACCACCTCAGCACGTTTAGCGAAGCGGTTTCCTTGGCACGTCTTGTCAAAGCAGAGATCGTGTTCCCCTTATTCCGGGAATCCCATCAATACGGACGTGGGTAACCCAACCGCACCATTGATGGTGGCGCTTGGGAGATAAGCAAGTTTTACCAGGCAGGTGGGGACGCATAGTCTTCGTCCGCCCATATAAGGGGATAAGGATCCACCTTTTTACCTATGCCTTCTTCCTCCTTTGCTTATCCATCTCCGCGCACTCGAGCTCTAGCGCCCAAGTCCGCACATCTCGTCTCGACCTTCTCCAGTCATGTCCGGAGCGGGAGGCAAGTGGTTGGCCTCCTCCGTTACGGAGGGGCACATCAAAAAGCTGCACGGCGCCGGATACCTTTCCAGCGACATCGCGCATCGGCTGCCTGACGAGGGGCAGCTCATCCCCACCCCCAGGCCCCATGAGAGGGTCGTATTCCTTCCCCACTTCCTCCGCGGACTGGGCTTCCCGTTGCATCCCTTCGTCCGGGGGCTCATGTACTACTACGGCCTGGACTTCCACGATCTGGCGCCAAACTTCATCCTCAACATCTCGGCGTTTTCGTCGTGTGCGAGGCCTTCCTCTGCATCCAGCCCCACTTCGGCTTGTGGCTAAATACCTTCAATGTCAAGCCGAAGGTAGTGAAGGGCGTCCAAGCGGAGTGCGGAGGCGCCATGGTGGGCAAAATGCCCAACATCACCTGGCTCGAGGAGGCCTTCGTGGAGTCCGTCAAGGGGTGGCAATCGGGGTGGTTCTACATCACCGAGCCGCGTGACCCTAAATGGGCAGCGGCCCCTGAGTTCAGATCTGGTATCCCTATGCAGCTCACCTCCTGGAAAGAGAAGGGCTTGCTATGGGGCAGTTCGGAGGAGCTGACAGGACTCCAGTCCTATCTCCAGACCTTGGTGACCAAGAAGCTTAGGCTTGTCAATGTGATCCCGGTCATGCTCGTCCACCGGATTCTCCCCTGCCAACAGCGGGCCTTCAATTTGTGGGAGTTCGATCCGGCACAGCACGGACCCCGAGCGAGGCTCTTGATCTGACGTCTGAAGCTGCACGGAGGGTGCTATTCAAGGCGGAGCCCCGCATCCATGATGGAAGACCATGATTCAGCACCAGCGCCCGCCCGGCGAGGTAAGCTTTTATCCTCTATGGGACACTTATTTTCTTTCATAGTTTAATTCTATGTGGGATCTAAAACTCCCATTGCCTTTGTGGGGACTGGCAGAGGACGTCCGAGACAGTAGACTGTCCGGCTCCCTTCCAAGACCCAGCGGACACCCGTTTGACGGGCTGCTGGTTCCGCCCTTTACGTGGTGCCGAGAAGAAGGCCACGAGGAACCCGAAGGAGCTCCGGCGCCGGTGATATCGGACTCATCGTCCGATGGCTCGAGGTGGACTCCTCCCAAGACGAGGAGGAGAAAGAAGACTCTCCCAAGAGGGGAGAGAGGAAGAGGAAGGCTTCCCCAGCAGGGGAGGCGAAGGGTCAAGAGGGAAGGACCCTTCCTCCGGACAGCTCGCCAACGCCAACGTTGGCGACGAAGGGTGGCCCTCAAGGGCCAAGCCTCCGGCAAGATCGTCAGTATCCGGATTCCTGAATGATTTATAATTTCTCTTTTGTGTCACGTAGTGTCCTTCTAATGCCGCACACTACCTGTAGTCCGGCCGAGGATGATCTTCCCGCTTCATCAAGCGGGTCCCTGGCTCCGTCGGATGTAGATTCCATTCCGACTGCCTCCACCCCTCGCGATGCCGAGGACGCCGAGGTGCGATCTCAGGAGGGGACCCATCAGGAGGAGGCTTCGGAGGTGCCACAAGGCAGCCTCCCGGACTTTGCGCCGGACTCCATGCCGGAACCTGTAGTGGTTCCGGAGTCCGGCAGACGGCCCCTTAGTAAGAAGGGCAAGACCGTGACACCGGCAGCCTCTGTCCAACCGGAGGCGCCGGACAACTTGTTGGAGGCGCTCAACGGTGCTTCCATCGAGGAAGAAAACCGCACTATCATGAGTGCGGTGATTCAGAAGGTTCAGCTCGCCAAGAGCGGGCTGACCGAAGCCTGCAGCAGCCTTCTAACAGGCTTTGAGGTAAGACGTTTTTTAAAATATGTAATGTAATACTGCATAGACAGTAGCCCCTGATGCTCGGTTCGGTGTTCGGAAAGAAAAACCGGACTGAGGATCTAGAAAAGATATACGCAGCAGTGCTAAAAATTATGTCAATATGGGTTTGCATGCTGCGCTGCTGACCTCTGCCGCACTGACTACGGAGGTCGGTGTTTTGAAGTAGAACCTCGAGCGGTCCGAGAATGAGCTCGGCCTTGCCAAGAAGCATCTCGAGGACAAAGAAGGTGAGTAACACCGCATTAAATTTGTACCTTACAGAAAAGGATTTTGGTTGCATTAGAAATAACAAGGATAACGTGGGTACTGCAGGGGCCACAAACAAGGTGGCTACCCTGAAGGAGGCCGTGTCCGCGGCTGAATGCAATGCGGCCGCGGAACGAGCAGAGCGAGAGAAGCAGGAGGCGCGGGTGGCGGAGGTGCAGCAAGAGCTCCAGGCTCTGATGGAAAAGCATGAGAGTTTGGAGCGCGACTCGAAGACTCGAGAGTCCGAGCTTGCCTCGGCTCTTGAAAGTGCCAAAGCCGCTAAGGCCGAGGCCCATAAGGCCCTCCAGAGATTGAGGCGGTGAAGAAAATAGCGCGGTAAGGCATTTTTCATGCAAAGCAAGCATGTGAATGTAAATTACATTACTTACCCAATTCGGAGCTCTCGAGGCGTTTGCAGATCTGCCTCATGGCGTGTCCAATGCCGCCGCATTCTACCGGCCGAGGAGGGAGCTCAGCGGAGAAGGTCTTGGTCTCGGTATCTTGAGGCGGACATCCAGTGCCCCTAGCGACCAGTGAAGCAGCTGGTCGAGCTCCACAAGGTAGCCGAAAGAGGCCATGAAGGGCCTCATAGTCCGGTGTGGCTGGAGAGGCCATGCACAGGAGCTACCGCCTCGCAGGGCGGCTGGTGGATGCGTGCCCCTGGGTGGAAGTCATCAAGTGCTCCGCCTGCATTGAAGGTGCTCGTCGGGCCCTTGCCCGCGCAAAGGTGCATTAGGGCAGGCTGGATGCGGAGAGGCTTATCACGGACGCGCCGCCGACGGGCAAGGAGTATCGTATGCCCGAAATGTACTATAAGAGTGTCCTGAAGGGTGCCCGTAAGATTGCGGATGAGTGCCCCAAAGATGTAATTTTTGAATAGACTCGCAATGTGTTATCCTGTGCGCTGAAAACTTTGTTCATATGCGCTAAGCAACGCTTGTTAATTTAAAATATTACGTTCTGTGCGGCCGTTTATCAAATCTGAGAGATGGCAAGTCGTCGGCTTCAGCCCCCATGCCACGAGTGCGGGGCTGTTCGGGATAAACTTGAGCGCTCTTGATCCCATTTTTGGGTCCATCTAGGGAGGCGCTCAACACAACGAACAAGGCAACCGGACTTATAATGCTTGAACACTCTCACTTAGCCATAGAATTCTATAAATTTAAATTTCGGCGAAGCCCCTAGTGTTGGAAGACCGAATTCGGGAGCTATCACGCCTTGGCCGGAC
Source organism: Aegilops speltoides (assembly GCA_021437245.1). NCBI lineage: Eukaryota > Viridiplantae > Streptophyta > Magnoliopsida > Poales > Poaceae > Aegilops > Aegilops speltoides. Next base: position 194,564,870 of record CM038146.1, on the reverse strand, counting down.
ACAGCCGGTTCCTCGCTCTAAGCGGCATAAGTCTTTAGGGACTCGAAAAGACCTCTCGAACAGCGACCAGCTCTCGCCTTATCATGACGGTAAGTTTAGCTTTCTCCACTGAGGCGCTCGCCCAGCTCAACCGGGGCGCAATCGCAGTTGTTCTCCCAGTGCTACCTTAGCCGATAGAAGCGGGCGTAAGGTACCAAAACATGGGAGCAGGCAAACCCAACTATTGACCCAAGACATGATTCGGAGCCGATGCATATAGTGCTATAAGTTCGGGGTGCCGCACTTGTGAAAGTGTTCGGACTTGCCACACCATAATGCGGGGAACATAAGCCCCTGGTGTATTCGGCCGTACCAAAGTGTACGGATGCAAGATGTCATAGATGAATATATAATAAAAAGAAAGGAATGCAATTATAAATAGAAGGTGATGCATTGTTTATTCCAGGAATTCTGCTATGAGTGCAGAACGATACAAATGGTGCGGTAAGCAAGGGTTTGGACTATTTAATCATGTCCCCCTCCAGGGGTAGGCTGCGGACTGGTGTATTTAACAAACTTAATGCTCATAATGGAGACCACCTGAGTGTTCGTTGTAGCCTTTGTCCCTCCCTGGCTGTTGCATCGTGAGTTCGGCAGGTTTATCACGGACAGGCCTCCGTGAGCGGAGTCTGTGGAAAAAATAAAAAGAAGAAAAAGAGTGACACACTTGGGAGCCCTGGTGTGGTTAAGCCGCACTGGGCTGTCGTGGTCGTGCCCCTCCCCTATGCCCATGGTATCTCCAGTGTAATGATGTACGCGAAGAGCTGGTCTTGCAATCATGCAAGGGCTGGGGTTGGGGCCGCATTACTCTGGCGATGCTCGGGCGTGCGGGTGGTCTTGATTGATGTTACTCCGGGCGCGTTTGGCCATGTCCGGTCGTTTAACGGCCGGACTCGAAAATTGCCTTAAATGGCTGCTCTGTACTTCTACCGCGAGAGCCGGTGTGTGTTGCTCCGTTCGGAGGGAGCGTTCGATGTTTCCGTTGACCGTGATGACTCCACGAGGGCTGGCATCTTGAGCTTGAGGTATGCATAATGCGGCACGCGTTGAACTTTGCAAGCGTGGTTCGTCCGAAAGCGAGCGTGATAGCCGCTGCGGGGCGGGACTATGTCGAAGATTAACTCCTCGCTCGAGATTATCCGGGATCCGAAGACCACTTCGGTGTGGTGAGCTGTAAATTGGCCTCAACACCTGGTATGACGCCTTTGAAGGTCGTCTTTGTAGGTTTAATCCTTGAGGGGTCTATGCCCATCTTTCGCACTGTATCCTGATAAAGCAGGTTCAGGCTGCTGCCGCCGTCCATCATGACTCTAGTGAGGTGGAATCCATCGACGATTGGGTCTAAAACCAATGCGGCGAATCCGCCATGGCGGATACTGGTGGGTTGGTCCCTTCGATCGAAAGTGATCGGGCAAGAGGACAATGGATTGAACTTCGGGGCGACTGGCTCCATCGCATATACGTCCCTAAGTGCACGCTTCCGCTCCCTCTTGGGTATGTGGGTTGCGTATATCATGTTTACCGTCCGCACTTGTGGGGGGAAACCCTTCTGTCCTCTACTATTCGGCGGTCGAGTCTCCTCCTCGTCGTCGCTGTGCAACCCCTTGTTGTTGTTTTCGGCAATTAATTTGCCTGCCTGCTTGAATACCCAACAATCCCTGTTGGTGTGGTTAGCTGGCTTTTCAGGGGTGCCATGTATCTCGCAAGAGCGGTGGAGTATTCGGTCCAAATTGGATGGACCCGGAGTGGTCCTTTTGAATGGCTTCTTCCGCTGACCGGGTTTAGAGCCTCTGAATTCGGCGTTGACTACCGTATCCTCAGTGTTATCGCCATTAACGCGGCGTTTGTTTTTGTTGCGACGCGACCTGCCATTGCGGTCCTTGCTGTCCGGACTGCCAGAATTTTTGCTGAGGTTGTTACTGCGGGCTAGCCAGCTGTCCTCCGCCGCACAGAAGTGGGTCATAAGTGATGTGAGGGCTGCCATGGATTTCGGCTTTTCCTGTCCTAGGTGCTGGGCCAACCACTCGTCGCGGATGTTATGTTTGAAGGCTGCGAGGGCCTCTGCATCCGGACAGTCGACGATTTGATTTTTCTTTGTTAGGAACCATGTCGAGAAGCTATCCGCCGATTCGTCTGCTGCTGAATTATGTGGCTTAGGTCATCGGCGTCGGTGGTCGCACATATGTGCCACGGAAGTTGTCGAGGAATGCGGCTTCGAGTGTCCTCCCAACATCAATTGACTCTGCGGGCAAGATGTTAAGCCAATGCCGAGCTGGTCTTTTAAGCTTGAGTGGGAGATACTTGATGGCATGGAGATGTGCGCGCGGGCCATATGGATATGAAGGAGATAATCTTGATCCAAACCGCGGGGGTGTTGTGCCATCGTAGGATTCGATGTTCATGGGTTTAAACCCTTGAGGATTTGATGATCCATTACTTCATCTGTGAAGCATAGTGGGTCTTGTGGCGCCTCTATATTGAGCAATATCACGGCGTAGCTCAAGAGAGCATTATCTGCTGTGTTCGGACGGCGGAGTTCTTTGTATCCGCGCGACCGTTGTCGCCGTGGGTCGTGGGCGCCACGTGATCCGTATATGGATCTGGATTGTCTTGCCTTGTCCTCAATATGTCCCGCAAGTCCGGCGCATTTCCCGTGGCCCGGCGCTTTTCGGCGGTGCCGAGTGCAGTTACGGCGGAGGGCCTAGATGCCTCTCTGTCGCGGCCACGAGGTGGTCGGTCAGCCGTATTGTGCGCTGGTGATGAAGGTTTGTATGCTTCCTCCTCTAGTTGGGGGAGCAACTTGCGTTTTGGGTAGCTTTTGGAGGGGCGTTTGAGTTCGTACTCTTCAGCCACGAGGACCTCGGTCCATCTGTCGGCCAGCAGGTCTTGGTCAGCTCGAAGCTGTTGCTGCTTTTTCTTTGGGCTGTTCACCGTGGCCATCAGCCTGCGTTTAAAACGCTCTTGTTTGACGGGATCCTCGGGCACGAAAATTCATCGTCGTTGAGGCTTGCCTCGGCTCCGGAGGGAGGCATGTAATTGTCATCCTCTATCTCCTCGTCTGCCGCTCTCTCTTGAGGGCTGGCTTCTCCGAATCCTCTGTCTGAATCTTCTTTGGAGGGTTGTCTTCGGCACTCTCTGTGGTGTTATTATCTTCGGTGCCGGAGTCTCCATTCTTGCTGTGGTGAGATTTAGAGCGGCGCCGCTGACATCGGCGCTTGGGCTGTTTGTTAGAGGAATCTGCCTCCGCTGCTTCTTCGCCGTCCCCATCCTTTGGGGTGTCCACCATGTATATGTCGTATGACGAGGTGGTCTTCCAGTGCCCCGTAGGTGCTGGTTCTTGGTCGTCTCCGGCATCGTCGTCCATGCCGTCGATGTCTTCGGAGTCGTAGTCTAGCATGTCGGTTAGATCGTCGACAGTGGCTACAAAGTGGGTGGTGGGTGGGATTTGAATTTCTTCGTCGTCCGCATCCCAACCATCCTGACCGTAGTCCGGCCAGGGCTCTCTTGATAACAAGAGATGCTTTAGCGAATTTAGGATGTCGCCAAAGGGTGAGTGCTGAAAGATGTCCACAGCGGTGAACTCCATGATCGGCGCCCAATCGGATTCGATTGGTAGGGGCGCAGGAGGTTCGGAGTCCAGCAAGGAGTCCGGCACCTCGGAGTCACGAGCTTTATAAGGTACAAGGTCAGTATTCGGCCCCATCGCCGTAGAAGTTGCAGCTCCCGAGGCGGCGTCCAGCCACCTGTCCTCGATCTGCGCGGTCGGCTCCGAACTATGGGTCGGAGCGGATTCGTGTCTTGACCTCCAAGGTCTTGTCCGTGGCACAGCTAGATCATACCCATCGTGACGGTCGATGCAGCTCGGTGTGGCTCGAATCCATCGAAGATCAAATCTCCGCGGATGTCAGCCATGAAGTTTAGGCTTCAAATTTGACTGATGGCGGGCGTAACTTCGATCTGCTCCGGATGGCCTGCTTAATTGGCCGCGATGCAAAGCCGCCGAATCTGAAGATCTGTCCGGGAGAAGATTCTCACCCGGGTGGGTTGTTGTTGATTGAAGAAGCCATCAAGCCTATCGGTGGCGACGGAGGAACTCTCAATGAAAGCACCAATGTCGGTGTCAAAACCGGCGGATCTCGGTAGGGGGTCCCAAAGCGTGCGTCTAGGCGGATGGTAACAGGAGACAAGGGACACGGTGTTTTACCCAGTGTGGGCCCTCTCGATGGAGGTAAAACCCTACTCCTGCTTGATTGATATTGATGATATGGGTAGTACAAGAGTGGATCTACCACGAGGTCAAGGAGGCTAAACCTAGAAGCTAGCCTATGGTATGATTGTTGTAATGGTTGTGTCCTCTGGACTAAAACCCTCCGGTTTATATAGACACTAGAGAGGGCTAGGGTTACACAGAGTCGATTCTGATGGTAGGAGATCTACATATCCATATCGCCAAGCTTGCCTTCCACGCCAAGGAAAGTCCCATCCGGACACGGGACGGAGTCTTCAATCTTGTATCTTCATAGTCTTGGAGTCCGGCTGACGATGATAGTCCAGCTATCCGGACACCCCCTAGTCCAGGACTCCCTCAGTAGGGTCTTTAGGTCAGGCCTGTTATCCTACCCCCAATACATGTCCTCGTCATTAGCCCCCGAATTAGTCGAGGTTGAGCGGGTCGAGTCGAGGTGAATTCTCAGATGAGTTGAGTGCTACGGAGGCACTTATGAACTCCATCTGGTCACCTGGCGGTCTTATCTTCGCGTGTTGCCTTGACGGATTCTGGACTGCATGGTGTCCGAGTGAAATGAGCTCAAACGGGTCCGCGGAGGAGCGTTAAACTCACCTTATAGCAATTTTTTTGGGAGTAAGTTGGAGCTGGTCCTGCATCGAGTAACTGATTACTTGGAATTTCTTCACGCTTGGAACGTGTCTTTTTTTGTTGTTTGGCCGTCACTTGCACCGGGCGGACCGTTCCGAGTGGATACCATTCCAGTGGGGGCACGCTGAGTGCACCCACTGGTGTAATCCCGAGGCGCCATCATTGCATGGGCGTCGGCGAGAGTCTTAGAGCCTGTCTTTTCTTGTTGTTGTTTGGCCGTCACTCGGACCGGGCGGACCATACCGAGTGGATACCAACAGTCGGCAGGAGTCTTAGAGCCTGTCTTTTTTGTTTTTGTTCATCACTCGGACTGGTCAGGCCGTACCGAGTGGAGATTACTCCAGTGGGGGCACGATGAGTGCACCCACTAGGTGTTGTTCCCGAGACTGCCATCGACCCGACTCATTCAGCGGGACCGGTCAACTCATCGGCGAGAAATTCAGCAATGGTCTTGACGTTCCTGAAAGTGACTCACCCTGGCGACACGCTCAATCTCATCCTTCTTCTTGATGGTACAACTCTCAAGTGGTGGTCGTGGTCGACCCGCACTTTTCATAGCCTTCGAGTGGGAGGATTGCTCATCACACGGTAAGATTTTTCAAACTTAGGTGGGAACTGGACTGCAGCTAAGCCCCCGAGTGGGAGGATTGTTCATCACTCGGTAGGATTTTTAAAACTTAGGCGAGTACTGGACTGCAGCTAAGCCCCCGAGTAGGAGGATTGCTCGTCACTCGGTAGGATTTTTAAAACTTAGGCGAGTACTCGACTGCAGCTAAGCCCCCGAGTGAAAGGATTGCTCGCCACTCGGTAGGATTTTTAAACTTAGGTGAGTACTGGATTGCAGCTAAGCCCCCGAGTGGGAGGATTGCTCACCACTCGGTAGGATTTTTAAACTTAGGCAAGTACTGGACTGCAGCTAAGCCCCCGAGTGGGAGGATTGTTCACCACTCGGTAGGATTATTAAACTTAGGCGAGTACTGGACTGCAGCTAAGCCCCTGAGTGGGAGGATTGCTCACCACTCGGTAGGATTTTTAAACTTAGCCGAGTACTGGACTGCAGCTAAGCCTCCGAGTGGGAGGATTGCTCACCACTCGGTAGGATTTTAAAACTTAGGCGAGTACTGGACTGCAGCTAAGCCCCCGAGTGGGAGGATTGCTCACCACTCGGTAGGATTTTTGAACTTAGGCGAGTACTGGACTGCAGCTAAGCCCCTGAGTGGGAGGATTTCTCACCACTCGGTAGGATATTTCGAACTTAGGCGAGTACTGGACTACAGCTAAGCTCTCGAGCTGGAAGATTGCTCTTTCAATCTCGTCCTTCTTCTTGACGGTGCAACCCGGGGGGGGGGTTCATGGCTGACCCGTACCGTTTGATGGGACTTTTTAAACTTAGGCGAGTACTGGACTGCATCTAAGACCCCGAGTGAGAGGCATACTCACCACTCGGCAGGATTTCATATTACTTAGGCGAGTACTGGACTGCAACTAAGCCTCCGAGTGAGAGGAAGACTCACCACTCAGCAGGATTTTTATATTACTTAGGCGAGTATTGGACTGCAGCTAAGCCTCCGAGCGAGAGGAAGACTCACCACTCAGCAAGATTTCGTATTACTTAGGCGAGTACTGGACTGCAGCTAAGCCTCCGAGTGAGAGGCGGACTCACCACTCGGCAGGATTTTTATATTACTTAGGCGAGTACTGGACTGCAGCTAAGCCTCCAAGTGAGAGGCAGACTCACCACTCAGGATTTTTATATTACTTAGGCGAGTATGGGACTGCAGCTAAACCTCCGAGTGAGAGGCAGACTCACCACTCGGTAGGATTTTTATGTTACTTAGGCGAAACGGATTCGCGGCTAAGCCTCCGAGTGAGAGACAGACTCACCACTCGGCAAGATTTTTATATTACTTAGGCGAAACAGATTCGCGGCTAAGCCTCCGAGTGAGAGACAAACTCACCACTTGGCAGGATTTTTATTACTTAGGCGAAACGGATTCACAGCTAGCCCCCGAGTGAGAGACAGACTCATCACTCGGCAGGATTTTTATTACTTAGGTGAAACGGATTCGCAGCTAAGCCTCCGAGTGTAGTCCCCGAGCCTCTGTCGGACAAGATGAGCCTGGCAGAGGGTTTAAGTCTCCTGGTAAATTTCCATGCAGTCGACATGATAAATATCTTTTTAGTCTAAAATTGAGTCAATCGGATGCATCTTCAGGCACTTGACATGGTAAATAAGCTCAGCCTGGAGCTGAGTCATTCGGACTGATCTTCGTGCACTCGGCACGGTAAATAAATTCAGCCCGGAACTTGGTCAAGCAGGTGAATCTTCGTGCTCTCGGCACGGTGAATGAAATCTGCTTTGAAACTGCCGATTGTAGAAAAAAGCTGGACACTCCAGGGAGAAATCGTTCCAGTAGTACTTCTTATATTGACCGTTAGATTTTCCGTGAAAGGGTATTTGCAAGAGTACATTGTATCCGTAGAGGAGCTTCGTTTTCACCCTTTCGCATGAAAGGGGTATTTGTCTGAGTGGACGTGCTTCCCGACTGATCGGGGTATGTTGACTACAAGGAAAAACTTGGTGGCACTTGTACGTCTCCCGGAGGAGATAGACTAGTGGTCTGACATGGGCGTGCTATGAAACCCAGTGGCGAGGTTCTTGTGTGGGTTGACTCTCGGAGAGAGGCCACTCATTATCGAGGAACACCAAAGCACATGCCATTTACGAGTCAAGTTTGTGAAACTGATGCCTTGGAGGCGTTGGATAGGGCCAAGTGTATCCGTGGCGGAGCATTGTTTTCACCCTTTTGCAGTCCTGAAGATGACTTTAGGTAATAATTTGGGCGATCGTCCGAGTGGACAGTACTACCCTTATAAATTTTTGGCAGACTGAGCATGTATGATTAGAAAGATAATCGTGATGTGATCAATGGGTTGATTGAATGGGCGTAACCCCTAAGGGCGGCATGGCCAACGGCTGTGCGTAGCCCCCGAGTGATGCTCGAAAGAGGTAAGCTTGCTACAGAGTGTGATATGAGGTTTGATCATATGTGTAATTTAGTCGTTCTCGTGTTGGGGTGTAGAGATAAAGACATGGCTAACTGATGGTGACGCGCGAGGCGGCTGAGGGGCGATGATGTGTACAACCGAGTGGGCTGAGTGGTGAAGATGTGCCCAACGGAGTGGAGACGCGTGGGGCGACTGAGTCATGTTGTGTGAGGTGGCCGGATGATGAAGACGTGCACAACTGAGTGGCAATGCGCGGAGCAGCCGAGTGGTGAAGACGTGCACAACCGAGTGGCACGGTGCGGGACGGCGGAGTGAGGATGCGCGAGGTGGCCGAATGATAGATTGTGTGTCCAGACAAGTGGCTGAAATGGTCTTCGAAGGAGTTAGCCAGATGCTTTCGAAGCTAATGTAGCGACGAGGTCGGTGTAGTGTGGTTGCGACACAACAAGACCGGCGTGACAACTGAGTCTGAGTAGGAATGAAGATGGCATGCATAGCGACTGGGTGATTATAAAACTTGTCAAAGTGGCAGATCGAATGCACTTGTTGAAGTGAAGGATCTGACTGGTGATGAAGTACTCGACCACTCAGGAGAGTGTCATTCCAAATGAGATATAGCCCCCGAGTGTGGCAAAGCCCCCGAGCGTACTACAGGCTTTGACAACGGACATGTCGGAATACGAGAAATATAGTTTTGAATGGATGATTTGCAATTCATCGAGTCAGACTCGGGTAAAGATGAGGAGAAGCTTCCGAGTGACGCTCAAAAGAGGCAAACTCGCAAAAGAGTGAAGTGTGAAGTTTAATTATAAAAGGGACTTATCTGTCTCATGCTTGACGAGGTCTATAACATTGATACGATGAAGAGGATTCCACAGAAGGGTTGGCCGGATGTGTTTGAAGTCAACAGAGCGACAAGGTCGGTGTTGTGGTGTGCTAGGACCGGTATGAAGACCGAGTCCGAGCAGCGATGAAGTTGGCGCATAGGGCCGTTGAGTGATCACGTAACTTGTGTAAAAAATGACACAAGCCAATGAAATAATTTCTCGAGGAAATTTGATGTGTTCTGGAATGATTTGTGTGAATAACACCCATAGATACTTGCTAGGAGTGCAATGGGCTTGCTGGTTAACCAGCAAGAGTCTGAAAGAGCGAAGGATCCATTCGAACTCTTCGAAGCGACGGATCTGACTGAACTCATTGGAATACTGGCTCAAATAAAATGGAACTGTAGTGTTTCGACTGAGTTGCAGCCCCGGAGGACCGATGCAAACTCGAAATGAAGAACGACACATGGTGTTCGTGAATGATGTATGCGAAAAAATGGAAGTTGGACTCGGGAGTCACATCACCAGTACTAAGCAAGTATGTGAAAAGAAGCAGCCGAGTGTAGAGGTACACTTGGTGGTGTGGACTCCGATTGAACATGATGTGTGAATTACAGGATACTCGGGAAGACGGAAATGACAGAATGTAAAATGACTTAGCTGTTTGAAGACACGCGAGTGGCCAAGTGGTGAAGATGTGTTCAACCAATGGCGATGCGCGGGGCGGCTGATTGATGTAGCGCGGCCGAGTGGTGATGAGGTGACCAACCGATGGCGACGCGCGGGGTGGCCGAGTGGTGATGAGGTGACCAACCGATGGCGACGCGCGGGGCGGACGAGTGGTGATGAGGTGACCAACCGGTGGCGAAACGCGGGGCGCCCGAGTGGTGATGAGGTGACCAACCGATGGTGACGCGCGGGGCGGCCGAGTGGTGATGAGGTGACCAACCGATGGCGACGCGCGGGGCGGCCGAGTGGTGATGAGGTGACCAACCGATGGCGACGCGCGGGGCGGCCGAGTGAAGTAGAGGCGTGTGCCGCAGAGTGATGATGCACGGGGCGTTCGAGTGAAGTGGAGGCATCCCGTGGAGTGACGATGCGCGGCGTCCGAGTGAAGTAGACGCATCCCGCGGAGTGGTGATGCGCGGGGCATCCGAGTGGTTGCTAGACCAAAACTTCTTTGTCTGACTGTCATAGTGGTTTGTTAACTGTCCAAGTAAATTCGTCTAAGCATGCTTGCGAATCATTCGAGTGGACGGTCATTGA